>RJVT01000103.1:0-92419 GCA_018835575.1 Cotesia chilonis
GAGTGCGGGAGTGATAATTGCCAAAAAATTCATTTTATCAAATACAGTTCCAAAAAATCTAAAATTTGATGGAATCTTAAGAGAAACAGGAAATTACAGGGATGGCCTTCAAGGTCAAACGATTTAAATATTTTTTTCTTCATTTTTTATTAGTCATTTTTGAAAGATAGTCACGGGAATGTTATAGTGATTGCACATTGAAAGAAACAATGAATATTAGCTAGAATAATCACGTGGATAAAAGGTACGGGCCAATCCGATGGAATTTAGAATTTGTGCAAGTCAAAACAATACTCCAATTAAATTTCAAGTCTAGATCTAAAAATACAATTCTATTCAATTCTGCTGCCAGCGGAGCGGACGGGTAAACAGCTAGTATATATATATATATAATTAAAAACACTTTGTTATAAGATAAATATTATTAACTAATCGTTAAAAAAATCATTTGAGCTGAATATACCTGAATATACATCTGAAGAAAACTCTATTTTCGAAAAACGGGATGAAATCAATAACTTCCCTATTTTATAAAATTTTTCTTAGCGGGAAGTTAAAAATTATACGCCCTTTTGGTTTACATCACTAAATTTTCAATTTTCGAAAGCCAAAAGGGCCTATAACTTCAGACATATGCCCTTTTGGCTTTGAAAATTTTTTTCCCAATTTAGGCTTAGAACATGTTTACAAAACGATTGGCACCAATAATAAAAATTATACGCCCTTTTGGTTTTGTAAACCCAAAAGGACGTATAACTTTTATACGCCCTTTTGGCATTTGGCACGCGATACTTTTCTGAATATTTCAAAGAAACAAAATTTGCAATTTACCCCATTCACATCGGAAGTTGTAGAAAAACCGCCTAATATCTCCCTGCCGACTGGACTACACAGCCGAAGCGTTGGCTTCTGACACATATTTCTCTTCTCGCGTATCGTCAGAGGTAGCAGTTCGAATATTGTTCTATAACTAATTATTCGTGATTATATTTAAACAAATAGCTTCAATTGAATTTGCAAAAACTGTAAATTATATTTGAAAATTAAACATTATTGTTTTTAACCAGTTTTAAAAATATTCGTGTCCAATGAAATCAAATACATCAAATCATTATTTCTTTCTTAAAATAATTTTTAAATATTGAAATTTTTTTAATTTTTAAATACAAAACAATGATAGATAATTTAGTAATAATAATTAAATTCAATTCATAAAAGTTTGCAATTTTTCATCAATGATTCTTTATTACGTTATCACGTAAAACTATCGTCCGTAAACCGACTTTACAGACAACCAATTTTGTTTTTATTTTAATTGGTTATAGAGTATTACTTGCGACCGTACAAAGTATAATTTATGAATAAGGTAAAAGCCCCAATACCGGAACATGTACCAGTACCGGAACACTCCATGTATTTGTATATATACATTTGTGAATATAGATATACAAATACATGGAGTGTTCCGGTACTGGTACATTGTCCGGTATTGGGGCTTTTACCTTATCATCAAATATTCAATGAGAAATAATTGTAAATGGTGACATACAATGACCTGATCAAATATAAACAGATTTAAACGAGGAATCAATAACTTTTTCGAGCGTTTAGATCTTTAAAAATTATCGTACGCACTTTTGTTCATATATTTTCAATTTCATTCACTTCGGAGCTAGTAAATTAAATACATTATAGTAATAAAAAATATTTCATGATAAAGACTATTGGGAGCTTGCGAATGACTACATTCAGAAGAATAATTGTCACTAATCACGAATTTACTGTTACCAGTTGATCCCAGCATTTTCCCCACAGAATTGTTTTTTTTTTTTTAACTTGAGTCTCTAAAAAACAATCTTACACTATCTCGTTCGATAATTTATATTTCCGGAAACTTCGAAATTTCTTAGTAAATTGCAGTACAATTTCTTAGTAAATTTCTTAGTAAATTCTTAGTAAATTGCAGTACATACAATTTTATGACAAAAAGTTTCGAGGGCTTTCGAATTGGTACATTAGGGAGAATTGTTGTCATCTATTTTTAATTGATAGCAGCTGACCCGTGGTCTAGTCAACAAGTTCAAAAACGTGAAAAACACATATATAGGTCGTAAAAAGTACATAGGCTCCTTCCACTTTGCGAGTTTTTTTTTCTCGCATGCACTACAGCGAATTCCTATAATTTGAATATTGTTACGTAGGACAAAACCCCATGACAGTTTATATCTGACTGTTTTTAGAAATGTTGGAGAGAAGCAATTTCGTTCTCCCTCAAATCACTTCATCAACTACTATAAAAATTTGTAGTAACTTATGAAAATATTATATTACACACCTAGGGAAGTAAAGTAAGAAATGTCTCAGATCATATGTAATTGTTGTCCGAGGCTAAGCCGAGGTCAACAAACATGTGCTCTGATACATTTCTTATTTTACTTCCCTACGTGTGTAATATACTATAAACAAATAATTATGAAAATAAACGTTTGTAAAAATGCATTCATTACGACCCATCCTTAATAAAATTAATATATATATATATATATATATATATATATATATATATATAATATATATATATATATATATGTAGTTTTATATATGTGAGATTGCGTTTTAAATATGTTGTAAACATATTTATGGAAATATTTAAGTAACCAATTAAAAAAGAACTGTATGCACATGCGTAAGTAAATAGTTATCACGATATTATCCTATAATATCCAACATATCAACGTATGCTATGTTGCATGTGACCGGTAAGTATCTAGATGTTACTGACTAACATCTGAGACAATAGTGAGTAGTATGTAGAGTGTAGACAGTGCTATCTATTTCGCAATGAGTAGTATTTGAAATTTTAATTTTTTTTCCAATAGTACTGAGTACTATCCGCCTTAATAACCAGTACTATCTTTTTGTAAGTGATGATTGTAAGTGAATACGTATGTATTCATTTTGTGTAAGTGAAAAATTATGATTGAAATTACACAGTTATGTTGATTTATCATATGATAAACGGATCGTTCGTATTTTTACCCGAAGGAAGACATTTTTATCACGGTAAGAAGTTTTGTACTTTATAATTTTTTAATTTTTAGAACTTGCCGCTACCTAAATATAAACTTTCCAAAAAGTGGGAAGTTAGTGTGTGTGTGTGTGTGTGTGTGTGTGTTTCTAAATAAATTTTTGTCGTACAATTTCTGAAAAAGGAAAGAACCGATTGAATTCTACGACACGTCATTCAAAACGGCTTATCAAAACTTACCTCTGATTACATTTGACAGTTAATCCATAGAACCATTTCGAAAAAATGAAAAAAAAAAGAAAAACAAAAAAAATTTTTTGAATTTTTATGTTTTTTTAATATATTTTTCATATTCCTAAACTATTTCATATAAACCTGCACTGATTAAAGAATTTCTTTATAGTTAAAAATATTTGTTAATATTTAACAAATTATTTATTAGAGACCACTTTTTAGTATTAAAAAAATATTTGTTAGTATTTACAAAGATTTATTAATATTTCATAAATAAATATCAGAATTATTAAATACCAACAAATCTTTTGAAATACTAAGAAATATTTGTTCAATACTAAAAAATTGTCTCTAATAAATGATTTCTTAATTATTAACAAATATTTTTTAATACAAATAAATCCTTCTATCTGTGTGTACGTTTTCTTATTGTGCTTCAAAAACTGCATCGAATGCTTTTTGAAATAATAAAATCGAAACACTCATTCAAAAGTTATAGTCAGTTATTAAATACATTTTAAGCTGGAAGGAATTGAAATGTTAAAAACTGAGCTTTGAGCTTGAAAAATTTAAACTTTGTGGGAAGTTGTAGGATTAGACTCCGGGGTAATCTGATTTCCAGATTTTTTAAATTGCATTTTAGATTTTAACTTTTTAAATAATTAACAATTATGTACAACAACTTGATTAAAATTATCACGCAAACAAATCAGTTACTCGTCAAAGCTTGTGTATTGATTTATTGATTTATTTATAAATTAACCATTAACTTTAAGATATAAATAAAAATTTTCTGGTAAACAGTTCAAGATTTTAGAAAAATTTGAATTTTATGAATCAGGTGATTATTAATAAATTTATTTCTTGTATTTAATAAATTTAAGTTAATCATCAAATATGTTACATAATAAAATTAAAATAATCATGAAGACAGTTGAGGTCTTCGTCAGTAGTAAAGTTTTGTTACTCGGTTTTTTATTACTTACAAATTTGATTTACGAATTAAATGGAGATTATCAGGTATCAATTTAATGTGCTCGTCAAAAGTTGAGTTTTATAATTCAGTGTTCTAGTAATAAACAATTATTTTTAGGAATTACATTAAAATTACCAAGTATACACCCTGTTAATAGTATATTACAAGTAGGTATACAGGGGGGGTAATACTCAGTCGGTAAAACAGATTTGTGGGTTCGTGTCCATGCTAAGTACCATTTGTCGATATGTGCGACCTGTTTTACCGACAGTTTGAGGATATGGTCGAGGTTTTGCAGGTGGCGCTGGTGGTGAATTCCACCGCCATCTTACTATCCGCCATTTTCCCGCCATTTTGAATCCGCCATTTTGAATCCGCCATCTGGTGGCTGCTATCCAACATCTGGTGGTTGCTATTTACCATCTGATGGTTGCTATCCGCCATTTTGAATCTGATTTCCGCCATCTGGTGGCTGCTATCCGCCATTCTGAATCCGCCATTTTGAATTCAAGTTCAACATTTTGAGGTTAGAAAAAAGCATCCTCAACTATTAACCTGCCTTCGGCTCGGCCATAACAGATCAATAGTTCAGGATTACGCATTTGTAGTATGATATATCCATGTTTTATATATTTAAAATGAAGTTATGATAACTGCTTGCGAGAAGGATTTGACGCAACGCCATCTGGTGACAGCTTCTAACTGCGTAGTAGATGACGTCATCAAACAGGTTTTTAGGTAGAGGAGTGAGGGTAACTGCGCAGTTTTCTTTGTTCTATTCCTAATTGCGCAGTAGATGACTCATTCTGTTCTAGAATTTCTTACTGCGCAGTAGATGACGTCATCAACAGGTTTTTAGGTAGAGGAGTGAGGGTAACTGCGCAGTTTTCTTTGTTCTATTCCTAACTGCGCAGTAGATGACTCATTCTGTTCTAGAATTTTCTTAATGCGCAGTAGATGACGTCATCAAACAGGTTTTTAGGTAGAGGAGTGGGGGTAACTGCGCAGTATTTTCTGCCTATATAAGCAGCTCGCCGAGAGCGTACTTCACAAAAACGAAGTACATCTCTCATGATTAAACAGTATTCAGTGTTATATAAAATATATAGTGAAGTTCAGTGTTGTGAAGTACGTGAGTATAGTCCAGTGTGCAAAAACTATTGTGTAGTGTACGTAACCTATAAACAGTCACATTACCTTTAGAAGTGTACATAACCTATAAACAGTCTACATAACCTATAAACAGTGTATATAACCTACAAACAGTGTATATAACCTATAAAAGTGTACATAACCTATAAACAGTGTATATAACCTATAAACAGTGTGCATAACCTTCAATATTGTGTAAACAGACAGTAGTGAAGTGTGCGTCTTCCCAAGATGACTCAACCTAACCTCATTGAGGCTCTCAAAAACTTGGTGGACACTATTGCTGTCTCATATGCTGATCTGTTGGGAGAGCAGCTCACTGATAATCATCGTCAAAGGTGTTCACGAGTGTGCAATGAAACTATCCAGTACTTCAACACTATATTACTCGATCCTGGAACATCAATTCAAGTGAGACGAAGTATTCAAGCGCACATCAACCAACTCAACTGGTTTGCTGATCAGTTCTCCAGACTCGGTAACCAAGTAGTTGGTGGAGATCTCAACCAAGGAGTCAAATGGCAGGACTTGGAGAATGCTTTCGCTGGTAACATTCAGACTGGATGTGTTGTCAATCAGCGTCACAAAGATCCAGCATCATTTCTCCAGGCCTCACGGGACATCGTCATCAACAAGGTGCAGAGTGTCTTGAGAGATCTGGCAGGGTTGAAAGTGAATGTGGAATTTTCTGCACATTCCGGAAACAGCAAGAAGATGTAGAAGAGCGAAAGTCTTTCGTCACCAAAAGCCGTGAGATTCTCCCTGCCACATCTCTTCAGGATTGGTACAGTGAACATGTCCACAATAAATTACTTCAAAGAATTGAAGATTTTGACATGAGGGTTCCGGATGGAGTCTGCTTGGACCGAACAGCTTGATGGTGACTATGTCAAGATTCACACCAACCCAAGTTGGAAACTCCACCTTCGTCAGATTACCGCAGGATATTATCAGGAAGCATGCGGTTACGAACATCCAGAACAATGATGAGTTCTGCTTCCTGTGGTGTGTCAACGCTGCCTTGCATCCACCAGTATTGGTTCCAGCTGACCCTTCAAGTTATCGTCACTTAGCAACAGATTAAACTAAAGGTATAATTTCCAATTAAACTTAATGACATCCCGAAATTTGAAAAAATGAATAACCTTAGCATTAATGTATATGGTATAGAGTCAGAATTCACGGGTAAAAAGTCTGAAAAAAGCACTATTATCCCATTATATTTAAGCAACTTCGAGTCAGAAATACCGACAATACATTTATTAATGATTAAAAAAAGTGTAAATTATACTGATAATTTAGATAATATTGAGTCAGTCTATCACTTTGCATGGATACATAATCTTTCTGGATTAATTAAAAGTCAAATATCTCTAGGTAGACATAGATTATACTTTTGTGATCGTTGTTTGAATCATTTTAAACTTCAAAAATGTTATAGAACATATATCTGATTGTTTCAAATCTAACAAAGTCCGCATGGATTTCCGAAAAAAAATTTTGAAATTCAAAGATTTAAGTAAAGATACTGTACCGTTTGTAGTTTACGCGGATCTTGAATGCACACTCGAACCCCAGGGAGATGATGAAAAAAGTTCAAACATGTTCCACACAGTATTGCTTACTATGTACATTGCAGCTATGACAATACATTGTCTAAATTTGAATTAAACCGTTCTCCTGATTGCATCAACTGGTTTGTTAAACAATTAGAGTCATTAGCTATTGACTTTGAAAAAATTCTAAAGAATCCTATTAAAATGAAACCCTTACAAAGAGCAACAAGATAGACACAACCAGGCAACTGTTGTCATATCTGTGAAAAACCTATAACATCTCCTAAGATAAAGTTTATGATCATTGTCACTTCACCGGTAACTATAGAATGCTGCTCATAAATCATGTAACGTTAATTATCAGAAATCTCCATTATCCCAGTTGTCTTTCATAATTTATCCGGTTACGACTCACACTTCATATTAAATCTCTAGCTACAGTATTTGAAGGTGAAATTTCATTACTACCGATCAATAAAGAGCGTTACATTTCTTTTACAAAATCAGTTAAAAATACTTCAGTCTCTCTAAGATTTATTGATTCATTTAGATTCATGGCTCCAGTTTAGAGAAATTAGCTTCATACCTCGATGACAAAGACAAACAGATTACGCGACTACACTACCCTGACCCTGACAAATTCAAATTAGCAATACGTAAGGGTGTATTCCCATATGAGTACATTGAATATTGATAGACTGAGAAAACAGTTACCTGATCAGGATTCATTTTTTCAAAATTAACAACTCAACTATTTCTGATAATGATTATGCTTTTGCTCAAGTAGTTTGGAATGAGTTTGATATTAGTACTCTGGAATACTCAGACTTATACTTGAAGACTGATGTCCTTCTCTTGGCTGATGTCTTTGAAAACTTTAGACGTAGTTGCTTTAAAACATACAATTAGATGCCTACATTTTATACAGCACCAGGTCTTTCAAACGCTGCAATGTTAAAGCATACTGAAGTAGAACTTGAACTGTTAACTGATCCTGAGATGCTCTTTTCATTGAAAAGGGTGTTCGCGGTGGGGTATCGATGTGTGCTAATAGACATGCTGAAGCTAACAACCGGTACATGGGCAAAGATTTTGATTCAAACAACCCTGAAACATACCTGATGTACTACGATGTAAATAATTTGTATGGCGCAGCGATGAGTATGTCTTTACCCAAGGGTAAATTGAATGGGTTGAAAATGTAGATGATGTAGATCAGTTTTTCAATGATGATGAAAGTGTAGGCTACATCCTTGAAGTAGATCTACACTATCCTGAGAAATTACATGATCTACACAAAGATTACCTTCTGCCCTGAACATTTTGTACCACCGACAGCAAACAACAAAAACTCACAACAACTCTGTATGATAAGTCTAATTATGTTATTCATTATAAGAATTTGAAACAATGTTTAGATTTAGGTTTAGTTCTTAAGAAAATACATAGAGTCTTGAAATTTGAGCAATCAGACTGGCTCAAGTCATATATTGATAAGAATACTGAATGCCGAAAGCTTGCAAAAAATGAGTTGAAAAAAATTTTATAAATTAATGAATAATGCGGTTTTCGGAAAGACGATGGAGAATGTAAGGAAGTACAAAGATATATATTTAAGAACAAAGTGGCAAGGTCGATACAATGTATCGATTTAGTATGTAGGCCAAACTTCCACAGCCTTACAATTTTTGATGAGGATATGGTTATAGTTGAACTTAAAAAAGCTAGAGTTTGCTTCAACAAGCCAATCTATGTAGGGTTTAGTATATTAGATTATCTAAAATTTATATCTACGACTTTCACTACAATTATGTGCTTAAAAATTATGTAAATACTCAAAATTATTGTACACCGACACAGATAGTTTAATTTACCAATTTAATGTACCCAACATCTATGAAGACATCAAACGTGATATTTCAAGGTTTGATACCTCCGACTACCCACCCGACAATGTCTTCAACATGCCTCTTGTCAATAAAAAGGTTCTGGGGCTCATGAAGGATGAGAACAATGGAAAATCATGTCCGAGTTCGTGGGTCTCAGAGCCAAATTGTATGCCTTCGAAATTCATGATCCTGAGAAGGAAAAAGATAGATCAAGAAACGGGCAAAGGGTATCGGAGGTTCAGCCTTGAAGACCATCATGTTTGATGACTTCAAAAATGTCTTTTTGAAAATGTGCTGTTGAAGAAAGAGCAGTACATGATCAAAAGTAAAAAACATCAAGTACATACAATTAAACAAGAGAAACTTGCTCTCAGTTGGGCTGACGATAAACGTCAACTCATTGAGGCAAGCACAGATACTGTGCCTTGGGGTTATAAAGGCTCCTTAGATTTTAAGAAACGAAAATTGTTGAAGATAATAATAATAATAATAAAAGACAAAAAATTTGTAATATTAAAAAACATGTAAATATAGTTTTAAGGATTTAAGGTTTTGTAAATAAAAACAATGTAAATATAATTTGTGTTTTACATATCAGATTTATTTATCCAACTATTATGTTTAGTATCAAAACCTAGCCATTTAACATAGTATTTATTTCCACGTTTCTTAATTACTTTTTCAACGAGATATACATCTGGATATTTGACTTTGCTGAGTTCTTCGTTGTAAAATCCTCCTTCGATTGGTTGATCCTGATAGTCCACAAGCTTGTACGTCGCTGGATTCGTATTTTGCACCGACTTGATGTGAAGATTTCTGTTGTCCAGTTTGGTGTGTATCCTTTGTCAAAACATGCTTGTACTTGCTGATTCGGACTTTGTCTCCAACTTTGAACTTCTGCTTCGATTTGGTTTTCAGTGGTTGATATATTTTTCCAATAGTTGTTTCTCCTGAGCAGCGGTAACATCACAGGTTTCATTTTGATGGTACTGTGTTTGGTGTTGTTGTAAGTATTCACCAAGTCATCAAGTATATCGGTCCACTTGTAGCTGCCACGAGCTGTAAATTCTCGCCACATTTTATTCTTAAGTGTTCTATTGAAACGTTCACATATGGATGCTTTGAGATTGCTGAATGTTGAGTAAAGATTTATCTTGTGCTGCTTCATCAGATCTTTGAATTCTTTGTTGTAGAACTCTTTACCCTGATCAACATGGAGATTCTTAGGGATACGACCTTGCTGGAGTACAGACTTCATAGCACTAGTAACATCCACACCACTTTTAGACTTAATTGGAACTGCCCAGGCATACTTTGAAAATATATCTATGATTGTAAGCAGATACTTGTATCCTTTATTGACTGTTGCATATGGAATCATCTCAACCAAGTCAGCTTGCCAAGTCTCATCGAGACCTCGGATGTCAACATGACGACGTTTATAGTTCCTGCGAGCTGGTTTGTGAAGCTCTTTAGCTATCACTGTCTTTTTGTCGTTCATTGAGTTTCTCAGTGAGATATTTGATATTATTTTGGTGAGAGGAAAGTACTGCTTTAACTTCCTCAATAGACGTCTGCAAATTTCCCACAGCAGCCTTCAGTATTACTATTTCAGAGTGTAAATGTGAAATAATCTCTTTCTGTTCACTGTCTATACTTTTATTCAGTTCAGACATCTGTCTCAGTACAAACTGCACTGTCGCCGCATCATGTTCATTTGAAGGATTACCGAGATTGCACAGCCTTTTATTCTCAATGTTATAGTTTCCATCAGAAGTTACATTGAAACCTCTACCAGCAGGGCCTCGTTGACCTGACTTATCATTGTCCAGTGGACGTCCAAATATATCGATGCTCATGGTTGTGAACACTTTGACTGTCAGCGTGCAAATGATTTAATTTTCCAGAAGCTTTTAATATATAACTCCAGCCTCCCTAAGCTCTTCAATAATTGACATGATTTCATTCGTGTGACTTGGATTTCCAGCAGCTTGAGATGCCATAAGTAGTCGCAAACGATCAACTAGTTCATTTGGATCATCCCAGTAAACATAGTCCATTGGTAATCTCTGTTTTCTTGCAATCATATATTTTGGTAACCCTCTACCGAACTTGGTGATAAAATCAGCAATGTATTTATTGAACTTGATTGTTGTATCTTCATAAATAGTACGATTTGGATCATAATTTTTCCTATGAGCGTTGGTATGTTGAATTATGTCCAAGTACTTTTTCTTATCATCTGGGGTGATGAGTGCATCCTCTGGTGATTTTCTAAATAATAATTCCAACAACCCAGGAGTTATTGGATAATTTTTTTCTTTGACAGTTATTGTATCATTTGCAAATGAAATAGGTGAATCACCCATATGCATTTCACCACGTTTTCTGCGTACACCATATCTCATATCATTATCTTTATGTTTTTTACTTAAACGTTGTAGATAATTAGTGAGAAGAGGATTTCTACGAGCTGGAGTACTTGTTGATGGTGGTGGCTGAGTAATAGCAAGTGCTGTATTCTCAAATGAACTTTCATCATCTGTTATTAAACTGTTGTATACTTCTGGATCATCATACAAAGATTTTTCAACCTCTTGTTTTTCAACCTGTGGTTTTTCTTCTTTTTTAATATTTTCTCCTTTCAACTTTGAAGATTCAACTATACTCTGAAGTGGTGTGACAATAGGCTTGAACATTTCCTCCATGGCTTTCTCAGCTGTATCTTTACCCAACTTCAACATCTTGTGCTTCGTCGGATGGCATCACTGGCTTGGATATCTGATGCAGAATATCCTTCTGCTTTGATATTTCTTCAGGCTTCATGTTGACAGGTTAAAGTCTACAGCATGTATGACTATCACACTCTAAAGTACCTCAATTTATACTAATGAAGCAGTCGAATCCTTTGCGATACCTACCACTGTTCAATTCACTGTCTTTATCTATTACCACAAACCCATATTTATTCCAACATGCCGAGCATAAATCTCTGAATGAGTTGTACGACATATCTGTATTGACATGATCATTATAAATATGCTTCAGATTCATTTCATCTTGACGGAATAGCACGAGAAAGTTTGCGTTATCTCTAATCAGATGCTTAGGTATTCGTGTATAAGTTTGACAGAGATAGAAGCTGTCTACATCCTTGTGTCGACCCATGCAGAAAAAAGCCTTGATGTGATCTTGTTTTTCACAAGCAACATCATCAAATATCATCAGGGAGTTAGGTTTAGCATCTTCAGGCTTGATTACAGCTCATGTTCACTGAATGTGAAGAATCCAATACCATCAATCTGTTTAAGCAGCGTCTCCAGGAACTGATACTTTGGTTGGTTAAGAGACTTTGAGTAAAGATATATATTCTCAAACCTCAAACCGTTTGGATGTACAATAAGAGATATAGAGCATTCGTCTTTCCACAGTTTGATGGTCCACAAAATACTGCACGGATACTGTTGGGAAGCAAATCACCATGTCGTTTGAGTTTCACACCGGTTCCTTGAACAATTTGATCAAAATTGATAACTGGCAACTGAGCTCTTGGTTTGTTGTCCATGACTGCTGATTGATTCTGAGCTCAAGAGGTATATATACCGGCTTATATAGATAAGCGAGTCAGTCTTCGATGTGACATGTCTGAGAGCAGATGTGGTAAAGGTTTATTCAACAACATAATCAATAAGCTCCCACTTGAACTTCCATACCCTGGGTACCAGTACTGCGGTCCAGGTACAAAGTTAGCTAAGAGGTTAGCTCGAGGTGATCCAGGTATAAATCCTCTGGACGCTGCGTGTAAGGAACACGATATAGCTTACTCGAAAAATCGTGAAAATTTAGAAGCCGTCACGAGGCTGATAAAATCCTTGCTGAGAAAGCGTGGCAACGATTTCAAGCAAGAGACGCTGCTATTGGTGAAAAAGCTGCTGCTTGGAGTGTGAATAAAATCATGAAGTTGAAAAGACGTTTCGGTATGGGTCTTAAAAAAGAAAAACCTATTACCAAGCGTAAGACAATTAAAAGAAAAACAATGAAGCGTAAGACAGTAAGACAAGACAAAGCGTAAAAGACAAGACAAAGACCAAGAAGAAGGATGTTGCTCTGAGACAGATTGTTGATGAAGCTAAAAAGTCCATGCAGCCTGGTGGAGATCCAGTTAAAACAGCTCTTGAAGGTGCCGCAAGCTGTCAAGAAAGTTGGTGGGAAGAAAAACGTTCGATTGCCTCGTATTCTACCAGTTCCATCAAAGATTGGTGGAGTACTTCCATTCTTGATTCCCCTGTTTGCAGGGTTATCAGCGGTTGGTGCTCTAACAGGTGGAGCTGCAGGTGTTGCAAAAGCTGTGAACGATGCCAGCACAGCCAAAAATCATTAGCTGAAAAGAGACGTCACAACTTGAAGATGGAGGAAATAGCTGTAGGTAGAGGATTATACCTCAAACCTTACCGCAGTGGTATGGGACTTTATCTGAAACAACACCCAGAAGGAGCTGGCTGCAAGAAGTCAAAAAACCAGTAGAGCTACCACATCGAGCACTGACTAACATCGACTTATTAAAATATGTCAAGCTGCTTAAAATTCCAAATTTTCGAGGAGTTTTCATGAGAAATGATTTACCAAAATCTGGACCAAAGACAAACGAATCAGCAATAATAAATTTAGATGATAAACTTGGACCTGGAACTCACTGGGTTGCATACAAGAAGAATCATAATCAAGTAATTTACTTTGACAGTTTTGGTAATCTACAACCCCCACAAGACTTGATGAAATATCTCGATGTAGGTAGCGTAAAGTACAATCATAAAAGATATCAAGACTTTGATACAATCATATGTGGACATTTGTGCTTAAAATTCCTGGCTGGACAACTATAAATTGAAGTGAGTCGGGACAACAAGCGTCAGTCATGGCAGAGTCATTCACCTTGACACTATCCGGAAACTCCTCCATACTGGAGGCAAATTATTTTCCACCGATTGAGCTATCACCAACAAAAAATTATGTACTTGGACTCGTTAAGCTCCTGACATTTAATTCAATACCAAATATTGATGTTAATGCTAATAAATTTTATGTGTCATCAAAAAGATCCAAAAGAAGTACAATCAAGAGATTTCAAGAAATAACTATACCAACAGGGAGTTATGAAATCAAAGATATTGAAACTTATATAAACAAGACATTACCTGAACTGAGTTTCACTTTAAAAGCAAACAACAATGAGTTGAAGAGTGAAATAAAATGTGATCAGCTTATAAATTTTGAACCTGAAGATTCCATTGGATCATTACTTGGATTCACCAAACGTGTCCTTGAACCTAACATAGTACATAAATCTGATTTGCCTGTACAAATATTAAAAATCAATGCTCTGAGAGTCGAGTGCAATATAACTACTGGATCGTACATCAATGGTGAGAAGAATCACACAATCCATGAATTTTTCCCGAGGGTTCCAGCAGGATATAAGATAGTGGAAGTGCCAACAAACATCATTTACCTACCAGTCGCCGTACGAGCAATACACAACTTGAGGCTCCGCATTGTTGATCAGGACGGGAGAATAGCAAATTTCCGTGGCGAGACTATCACGATAAGACTGCATATAAAAAGCCTGTAATGGGTATCGTATATGAGACAAAGACTGGTAACGGGTATAAAAGGATTGCAGGATGCCCAAAGATCATCAGTCATCATCGAGCTCTGAAAGTGTTGACACGTCAGAACGCAGAGTTCCTAAAAAGTCTAGGACTAAAATTACGTGGAAAATTCACAAGATAAAAATAAATTTTTGTTGTCTAGCTTGTGTGATACCATGGCGGAAATCTTAGATATAAAAAAATCAATTATTTTCGATGAGTCTATTGCACACTGTGAAGCTCATTCACACTTGCCATATGCATCATCAACATTCAACAACAGTGATGAAATCAGGATTGCTGTTCAACATCAAGATCTGTGCTTGCTCCCAAGCAAGAGCACATTACATTTTTATGGAAGAATGAGGAAAGCTGATGGTACTGCTGTAAGTGTTACTACGAAGATGGTCAACATGGCTGTTTGTCATATGTTTGAAGAGATACGTTATGAGCTCAATGGCGTAGAAATCGATAGATGTAAGAATGTTGGTATCACCAGTGTTATGAAAGGATACGCTTCTCTGAGTCCGGGACAGCAAAATATTCTGGAAAATGCTGGTTGGATTGTTAATGAAGATGACAACAAGCTGACTGATAATAGCGGTTACTTTGATGTCTCAGTACCGCTGAGTTTCATTCTTGGATTTGCTGAAGATTATCAACGAATTATCGTGAATGCCAAGCATGAATTGATACTGATCAGATCAAATACTGATCAAAATGCTTATGTTGTTACCGTTGAGAATGAAAATGTTTCAATTACGATTCAAAAAATTGAGTGGATTGTACCGTATATAACAATGTCTGACAAGCAAAAAATCGAGGTGTTGAATTACATAACCTCCGATCCAGCTATCCCAATCAGTTTCCGGACTTGGGAATTGTATGAGTATCCACTGCTACCAGCTACCAACAAGCATATTTGGGTAATCAAAACAACAAATCAGCTTGAGAAACCTCGTTTTGTCATCGTTGGATTCCAAACAGCAAGAAAGAATCAATCGAATCAAAACGCAAGCGAGTTTGATCACTGCAGCATAAGAGACATTAAGCTGTTCTTGAACTCTCAGAGTTATCCATATGGAAATTTGAACCTCAACATTGCATAATCAGTATGCCTTGATGTATGATATGTACACAAATTTTCAAAGTGCTTACTATGGAAAAGAAGCTGAACCGCTATTGGCTAAGAAAAAATTTCTAAGTACAGCACCTCTGTATATAATTGACTGTTCCAAGCAGAACGAGTCAATCAAGTCTGGACCTGTGGATATACGTCTGGAGTTTGAATCGTCAGCACAGTTTCCAAATCAAACTGCTGCTTACTGCTTGATAATTCACGACCGAATAATTGAGTACAATCCATCAGCAGCACTGTAAGAAAACTTACTTAATGGTACAGTTTGATCCCAAACCCACCATACATTACATGTATGTGTGGGACTTTGCATCCAGACAAGCGAGGAAAGGTCCATGGGAACAAGCAGCAAGAGACGAGAACGATTTCCCGACGAATACAACAAACAAATAAAATTATTGAATCTATACTAAATAAACTTAATGTAATTAAAAATAGTAAATAAACTTAATGTAATTAAAAATAGTAAATAAAGAAAAACTTTTTATAATTTTGTTTTTTAATTATAAACCTTACTATAATAAGTATAAAAATAAAATTATTATTATTTATTATTATTATTATTTAAGTATAAAAAGTTGAGTAAACATTAATCAAGATTCATATTATAACATATCTCTCTTAAAATATCAACTTGAGATTTTTTTTGATAATTTAAAAAAGTAAATTTATTATACTTGGTTCCTATATAGCGGAGATGTAGAGTCTTGGCATCAATCAATTTTCTAATCTTCGTGATCATGTGAGGGTTTCTGAGATACTTTTGGTTGGTGATAGATGGTAAAAAAGTTGAAAAATTTGTTTCTAAGTCTATCTCCACATTAAGTCCATGATCTGTCATCACCACTCTGATACCTGTTAACTGGTATATTTTCCCAACCTCAAGTTCACACATCCTCTTGAATATCAGTGGGCTTGGGGTTTTGTCTTGAGTATTGACACGCTTGAACGTTGTCAATCTAATAAGTTCATACATGGTGTCAGCAATAGGATGTTTACGGTAAGACGTCATTACAGGGATTTATTAATCAAATGAGATGATGTTTAGCAGCAGATTCCAGGTAGCAGATTTCAACACCAGATTTCAGTAGCAGGTAACAGGTTCCAGGTAGCAGAGTCCAAACAGCAGATTTCAACAGCAGCTCCAGGTAGCAGGCTTCAGACAGCAGATTTCAAAAGCTAGATATTTTCTGACACAACACTATGGTACTTCACTCGTACTTCACACTGTATACTCGTACTTCACTGTATTGAAGTATGCCTGCAGCGCGCTGCTTTTATAGCCAGGCAATGACGTCATCTATTGCGCAGTTAGAAAATTCTAGAATAGTATGAGTCATAATCTAAAAATAGAAACTGCGCAGTTATAATAGAAGATACACAAAAAGTTTAACATAACCTAAAAATCATAAGTTGAATGGCGGGAAAGCATAAACATAACCTGTAAAATGAGTTAAATGGCGGGAAAGATATAACCTGTAAAAATGAGATGATGTCATCTACTACGCAACAGAAATAGAACAAAGAAAAACTGCACAGTTACGAGACCTTGAACAGGTTCAAACCTATCTGATGACATCATCTTCTACGCAGTTTAAAACGGCGTAGTTTGAATAACCAATCAAATTATTAATTAACCAATAAGATTATCGAGTGGTGGGGGTAAAATCCAGAGATCGGGTTATAAAAAGGTTGAATTGATTGTAAGAGTCATCATTCAGTCACTCTTCGTTGCCAAGAGCAGTAAAAATGGAGATCATTCTAGACGTTCAAGGATTCAGAGGGGCTGATAATCGCTTCATTGTTAAGGAGTTGGCCTCAATAACAATTCAACATGATATTGATAATATTGAAGAGTTATCATGTACACTATTTCAACCACCATATCACTGGAAGGTGCTACCTACCAACTATCAACGTCTGAATACCTGGCTGATCCGAAATTATCATGGAATCGGTTGGAACGCTGGAACAACTTCATATTACAAACTCAAAGAAGTTCTCAATTATTTAACTAAGAATAAGAAAATAATTTATGTAAAAGGTATGGAGAAAAAGTTATGGGTTCAAAATTTAATTGATTGTAATAATAAAATTGTAATCGATCTTGAAAATTTCAATTGTCCATCTTTGAAAAGCATGAAAATATGTAATAATCATTTTTGTAATTTTCATTATCGTTTATCTGATTTATGTGCTTTGGAAAATGTAAAAAATTTAAAAGATTGGTTTGTAAGCACTCAATAAATCTAAAATAAATGAATTATAATTGTTATTATTATTATTATTATTATTATTATTATTATTATTATTATTATTATTTTGTTATTAAATGCTCAGGGGGGTTATCCCCGGAGTCCGATTCTCCGAGGGCCCAGCCTGAGCTCCATCCGTTACTGCTGGACCACTCCGCACAACAAGGCGGTTAGTGATCACAGCAGGCCAAAGTCATTTCCCTTAAGAGACGGAGAGAACCAAGTATAACAGCCTTCTGCATCCTAACTGCCAAGAACTCAGCTTTTGATGAGCAAGCTGGAACTTTGGCAAGTGAGGATACAAAAGACTGTTTCATCCCTCCTAGGACGCCAACAATCAGGACGACAAGCTTGACACGGTAACCTGGGTAAAGTTTGCCAATTTCAAACAGGAGATCCTGATATATTTGTCTTTTGTGCTCTTCTTTGGCTGAGATGTTGTATTCAGCCGGGGCCGAGAACTCAATGACATAAATGTCACGAGTGGCCTTGTCGAAGAGCACAATATCAGGTTTGTTGTGATCTATCCGCCGGTTGTTGCAAATGGCATGTTCCAATAAATTTTGCAACTGTCATTCTCAACAACCTGGGGAATATCTCCTGGCAGATAAGGCAGCACTGGTGTCACGTCAATACCGTAGCAATGACGAAGATAGTAGTACAGTACTCTCAGGGCAGCATTGTGACGCTGGATATATGCACCTCTCGCCAGCACAGGACATGCCGACAAAAGGTGCATAAGCGTCTCCGGATGTTGTTACACCTCCTACAGGAAGTGTCCGGAAGCTGCACCTGGAGCACCTTGCTACGGTACTCAAGAGTGTTAATGACACCATCTTGGCAGGCAAATATGAACCCTTCAGTCTCGGACATCAGGCCAGCTGACTTTAAGAAGGAAAACGTCAGCTGGGTGGACAAGCCATGATCACGCACGTGTTTAAAGAACACGCTGTGCATGGACTTGTCCATCAGTTCGCCAAGGAGTAGTTTTTCCTCGGCGTTCCTGATGACGCTCTTAAATTCCTCCTTTCGGAGTTCCATAAGAGCGTTTATTTCTCCAAGACCAAGGGTTCTTGCCGCATATATTGCTGCCTTATACAAGAATGACCCCTTATGCGCATTTTCATGTTTATGTACAATTTGCATAAGAAAGTCATCCTCGTCTGCAGTGAAATTGACAACTTCGTGTGTTAAACCCAGGACCAAACGGTCGTGAAGCCGCTCCAAACTCTGCAAACCTCTCCCACCGATGGACCGGGAGAGGTATAATCTGGCGACTGATGAATTGGGGTGCATGCTCCGATTCATATTAATGATCTTACGGGTTTTGATGTCGAGATCTCGTAAATCCTTTCGGGCCCATTTCAGGACACCGAAAGAGTATAGTAAGACTGGGACAGCGAGCATATTAGTAGCTGAGACTTTATTTTTGCCGGAAAGTTCGGAGGACCAAATTTTCCGGAGTCTCCTAACATACTCGCTCTGGAGAGTTGCTCGGACTTCAGAGACCGCATGCATGCGGTGCTCTTCCATTCCTAGATATCTATACAACTCTCCGGCGTCTAATTGTCTTAAGACACTCCCATCCACTAACTCGACATCATCACCCGAATCAGAGCATTTACCTCTCGCCAGATGTACGACCGCACACTTGTCCAACCCAAAAGACATTATTATTATTATTATTATTATTATTATTATTATTATTATTATTATTATTATTATTATTATTATTTCTATTATTTTAGTGTATCCTTCAATGGGTGGAGAGTTACATTATAGCACGGTAGTGCCTCAAGAATGGCTAGCTAACAGGAGTGTAACAAATTTATGTGATATTATTTTTCGGATAATTCATGAAAGAATGATGCGTGATGATGCATATCAAATTAATGGATCAGAAATAACAATCGATGGAATAACGACGCAACTTTCGATTAGCAACAATCGGCTGGCTTGGTGTTTTATTAAACAATGTGATACATTGATTAATGAAATTGATTACATTGTAATGAATCACTGGGCTAGCGGGTTGTTTAGGAGATTGAGATCCTACTATGATCAATTTCATGATTTGATCAATGAAATAGGTCAAGTTAATGTAGGATTTCATCAAAATTCAGATGATGAAGGAGTTGAAATGGAATATGATAGCGATAGTTCATAACATAAAATTTTTTGTATACATCCTCATTATCTTTTATTTATTTTTATTATTTAAATGTTAAAGAATACGTTGGCTTTGAAAATTAATATTTTATCTTTTAATGTAATGACTTTTTATGAAAATTAAATTTTTTTGTGACATTATTACTGATTTTTTTGATGTAACATTATTTATATGAAAAATTAATATTATTGTTAGTATTGAGATTATTGAAAATTATTATTATTATTATTATTATTATTATTATTATTATTATTATTATTATTATTATGATTATTATTATTATTATGATTATTATTATTATTATTAATCGGATAATAACAAGAAGGTAAGTTAAAATATCAATAATTTTTAGACATGCAGCTTAAATGTTAAGACGCGCCAGGCATAGGTATATGGTTGAGGGGTGGGAGGCACAGACCAACAACAGCGGCATGCTGCTACCGTTGGAAAACAAATTTTACTACTCTCCTAAAGATGGCGCAGTAAAAGGTAGCGGTGGACTGGGTGATTTGAATCACTCTCATTCCCCGCGACAAATAATCTTATAGTATATGTGACTGTTGTAAGGTGTGTAGAATTTAAACTAATAGTAGATGTCACTACTGTAAGAGGAGCGAAATTCAAACTATCATAATGATGAGTAACTTAAAAAATTATGATTAAGTATAACTTATGAGGATTTTGGATTATAAATATATTAATCTTAAATTAAAAAAATGTGAGGGATTATAAATAAAAACAATGAATTATATTAAAAGATAATATTTTATTGATTAAATAATTCCACTGGTCATTTTTACATCAAGACTAGAATTAATAAATTCAAATTTGTTATATTTTCCACCATGATAACGCAGAAAGAGATAGTTTGAATCTATTAATTCATTCAAACTCTTCATGAAGTTATCATCTTTTAGATGTTGAATAGTTCTTGATGGTAGATAAATGTTAAATTCATCGTTTATATTAGCAACAATCCTAGTTCCATACTGAGTTGTAATAGCTTTGATACCGTTGATCTTATATTCTCGATTAAACTCCAACTCGTTCATTTTCTTAACAGGAAGAATCCCTGTAAGACAATTAACCTCGTTTATCTTGGTAAGATCCATGATTGATAACTGTAAAAAATATAATTAATCAGTTGATTAATGATTTTTTATAACTGATTTAATGAATTAATAATTTGTTATTAATTAATAATATTTTTATCAATGATTGAATTCATATTTTTAAATGATTTAATTAATCGATTAATTAACTAATTTAATTAGAAGGTAATTAAAATTTAATGAACATATACTTACATTTAGTAATATTGAGTGGGACAAAATGTATTCCACCGAGAGCTCGTACTTCACTGGAGATGTGTACTTCGTTTTTGTGAAGTACGCTCTCAGCGAGCTGGTTATATACCGTTTCAGTTACCCCCACTCCACCACCTTAAAACCAGTTTAATGACGTCATCTATTGCGTAGTTAGAAATAGGACAAAGAAAACTGCGCAGTTACCGGGACCTTGAACAGGTTCAGACCTCTCAGATGACGTCATCTACTAGACAGTTATAAGTAATGCAAGCTACCGCCAGATGGTGTATCTTCTCACATGTAATCCTTATACTTACAGTTTGGATATATTAATCTTTTCAGAATATAAACAATGAAATGCACCTGTGATCTAAGCAACAATAGTTGACGCTGAGATCACAGGTGCATTTTTTAACAAAATGGAGGATAGTAGATTCAAAATGGCGGATAGCAGCCACCAGATGGCGGATTCAAAATAGCGGATAGCAGCCATCAGATGGTAAATAGCAACCACCAGATGGCGGATAGCAGCCACCAGATGGCGGATAGCAGCCACCAGATGACGGATTCAAAATGGCGGATTCAAAATGGTGGATAAATTTTTAAAATGGCGGGAAAATGGCGGACAGTAAGATGGCGGTGGAATTCACCACCAGCGCCACCTGCAAAACCTCGACCATATCCTCAAACTGTCGGTAAAACAGGTCGCATATATCGACAAATGGTACTTAGCATGGACACGAACCCACAAATCTGTTTTACCGACTGAGTATTACCCCCCTGTATACCTACTATTACACTATCAGGGCAGAAAGTTTGAAATTCCTGCACTGCGCGCCATGATGCCCGAGGCGAAGCCAAGGGCATCATGGCGCGCAGTTCAGGGCTTTCAAACTTCTGCCCGTGTAGTGTATACTATTTTTCTTTATAGCCGGTCGAAAGTACGAAAAATATTGTGTATATTATATCAAAAGAAGTTGATGCCTGCCCCCGACATTTGCGGCACGAGCGAAGCGAGTGCTGCTGGTCGGGGGGGCAGGCATCAAAGCAAAGAAACCAATGTAAATAAATAAAAGACTTATTTTATTTAAACACGATAAACTGTTCAATTAAACAAACATAAACATTTTCAAAATTAACAAACATACATTTTTTTATAGTTGGGAAATATAAAAAATAATAATATTATCGATAAGTTAATAAATCAACAAGATTCACATTATTTTTTTATGTCAGTCGACATAATTTTGTTAATTAAATCCTTCACGACTTAAATCCTCAATGCTTTATGAAATATACAATCAGCGTAAACAAAATACGGTTAGTAACAAATAACGAACATAATTGGGTACTGAAAGCAACTTCACACATGTTTCAGTGCGGTAGAAAAGTTTTTGCTCCCGCTGTAACAAAAGACGTATACGTAGCTCTACCAATGCACGAATTTGGAACTTTCTGCTTCAAAAAGGTGCAAAATTTGCGTACTTTCGACCGAGGTATAAAGAAAAAATTATTGATTGAAAAGAATTAAAATTTATAAAATTGTAATTCTTTTCAATAATT
The DNA here is from genome assembly GCA_018835575.1 of Cotesia chilonis. Taxonomy (NCBI): domain Eukaryota; kingdom Metazoa; phylum Arthropoda; class Insecta; order Hymenoptera; family Braconidae; genus Cotesia; species Cotesia chilonis. Next base: position 22,920 of record RJVT01000103.1, read on the forward strand.
TCAATTCTGTTACTTATAAATATAGATATAACGTTTGCATGGAGTGACCGCTTCTCAAGTCTTTTCAATAAGTATCCTTCAACAGGGCAGTTGAAGTCTTTATGAAAGGTTGACTTTCATTACACAGAAACACCAGTATGACGATCGAAAAAAAGAGGTAAGTTTCGAGAATTTTTTGACAGAGAAAATAAAGGAACTTAATGATCGTATTTTTTAGATCTTATTACGTTTACATTAAAGATTATTACCCTAAATTTTTATTGAAAAATATTGAATTATTACTAAGTTATTAACAATCTCTTAAAGCACGAGAAAAACTTTCCTTCTCCATGCTCGGTTAAATAACTCAAAAACTAATCATCTGAAAATAAAAACTGAAATTGCTTTTCAATCAGTAACAATGTACTTATCGTCGCACGTACGGAATTTGAAAAATTTTTATTTTTAAAATTTTTTTAGTCTGGTTTAAAAAAAAAGTAACAATAGTGAGAAAATTTTCAATCAGTCGCCATTTTTTTTTTTAATTAAAATTTTCCAAATTCCATACGTGCGACGATAATTACATCCTTACTAATTAAAAATCAATTTTGGGTTTTATTTTCAGATGATACGTTTTTCACTTATCGAACCGATCATGGAGGGGGAAATTTTGTCTAGTGTTCTACGAGATTGTTAATAACTTTTTAATAATTAACTGTTTCTTAATAAAATTAGAGTAATAATCTTTAATGTACCTTTCATAAAATAAAAAAATCAGATCCCTACATTTCTTTCTTTTCCCTGTAAAAAAAATTCCCGAAAATCATCTCTTTTTTTCGATTGTCACAGTGGTGTTCCCCCTTAATCAAGTTTTTATCTGTTAGTAATACCGATTATCAATTATTTAAATCTGCTTTATCAATATTCTGTTATATTTAATTTAAGAAAGTCATTAAAAAGAACAACGTTTGCCATTTGTCCCTCACGTTTGTCATATACGTAGCTAAATCGCGATTCGTTTTTGTTATTATTTGTTGTTCCCATAGTAATATTGACAGCTGATTTAATCTATAAAAGTAATTGAAAAATCTAAGAGATTTTACGTCACGATTTACTAATATTCTGGTGTTTACAAAGTTAAATATTTTAATATATTTTATGTACAGTATTATTCAAGAATATTGTTTGTCATTATTTTTTGAATTGTGTTTACTTTTTAGTAATTGTTTGTACATTTTTTTCGTTCAGTTGGTGTAAAAAAGTGTTAAATTATTTTCCGTTTGTTCTTCAGTTTTAAGTGTTACGTTTTTTTTTTTTCTTTTTTTCAAAAATGGCTCGGAAAGTGACTGAGGAAGAAAAAACTATAATAAAAATAAATTTAAAAATGGTCCGTCGAAAGTGGATGATATGGGATATTCATATGAATCCAAGAGTAAATTTAAAATCGTACATGAAAAGCCCGCATTGTAAGCATGGAAATTATATTAATATTACTAGTCAAAATGATAATTAGGATTATTTAGTTTTTTGTGATAACGTTTTATAAATTGTTGAATGCCGACAGCGCACACGAAAAAATGTCGCGTACCGCGTTTCGCCTGATACTATGAGTGTAAGCGAGAGCGCGCAACAAGCCTTAGAGAGGCACGATCCGCGGAAGCAGTGATGCCAGTACTCCAGTCGGCAGGGAAATATTAATATTTCGTAAACTATTGGTCGTGAAGACTTCGGTTTGCCTCATTTTTTCTTATCAATTCTCTAAATTCTTATTACGCTGCATGTCTCGACTTATTTCAATAGTTTACGAGTATTTTAATGCAAAGCTACTGGCAAATGGTTATTTTTTAAACAATTGAATTTCCGCTATTTTTTTTTTTTTTTTTTTAATGATCTACATATTTCTCTCAGTATTTTAAAGAAACAAAATTTGCAATTTACCCCATTCACATTGGAAGTTGTAAAAAACGCCTAATATCTCCCTGCCGACTGGACTACACAGCCGAAGCGTTGCTTCTGACACATATCTCTCTTAATACTCTCTTCTTTCGTGACGTCACAGGTAGCAGTCGAATATGTTCTATAACTAATTATTCGTGATTATATTTAAACAAATAGCTTAAATTAAATTTGCAAACTGTAAATAATATTTGAAAATTGAACATTATTGTTTTTAACCAGTTAAAAATATCATGTTAAATTAAATCAAATACATCAAATCATTATTTCTTTCTTAAAATAATTTTTAAATATTGAAATTTTTTTAATTTTTAAATACAAAACAATGATAGATAATTTATAGATAATATAATTCAATTCAATTCATAAAAGTATTGCAATTCTTCATCAATGATTCTTTATGACGTTATCACGTAAAAACTCTCGTCCGTAAACCGACTTTACAGACAACCATTTGTATATTGAATAATAAATTATGTTAAAAATAATTGTCATAAAATTTTCCACAAAATAGTATTAGTAATCGTCAACACTTTGAATTTATTATCCAGTAAGTATTTACTGATTAATAAATTCACTTTTTATAATTAAATAAAAAGTGTCCGTACACTGTTAAATTTGTTGAGCTTCAGTATGGTGTAATGAGTCGATGTAACAATTTTACAAGGACGGTGTTTTTTTTCTGAAAATCGCCTAAGTGTAATTTAAATTTGACACGGTGTTAATTTTCAATTTTTCACATCAAAGCGTGAAATATTTCCTGAAAATTTATCATTGATGAATATTATTTCATTATTTACTTTCAAGCTTCTACGATATCTCATTATAAATATAAACATGTACAAATAAATATTGAAAAGTATATTTTTTTTATATTTCACTATTTTACGGAGTACAATAAAATTTTTATGTTCAAATTTGGTATCGTTAAAAAATTTTTGACCTCCACTTGTCCCTTTTCATGGTTTCATATCATTTTCACCAATAGTCAATTTATGATGATAAGTATTTAAGCTGCATTCGAAAATGTTCTATTTCTAGATAAATAATTAAGAAAACACCCTGTATCTTGTGAACTATTGGCATTTTTAAAGATATAAGCTCATCCCGATGTTACACTCATCAAGAGCTTTCATTTCAGTACTCACATGCATTTTGATATATATATATATATATATATATATATATATATATATATATATATATATATATATATATTGTGACGTGGGAAATTTCCCACCTAGAATCCGATTAGAGAATATTTTTTTTTGGTATTATTTAGCCTTGTGTGTTGGCCAAGCTGATGAAATGCTAAGATTCGACGCGACTGTGTCGCCCCAAGTGGTCCCGGTCATAAAACAAAGCTCGAGGTAAAATTTAAGCCGAACCGCGCCAATTAGTATAATGAGGAATGGATGCGTCCGAACTAAATTTAATGTATCGGATATAGAGTGAGTGATATAGTATGAATGGGGAAAGCGACCGGGCGAACCCGCATTTCAGTCGATATCAACGACCGAGGAGACATCTGGGAGGAGCAGCGAGGGACTAGCAAGGCACGGAATCGGACTCCACGAACGACTGGAAGTTGAAACGGCGGGAGACACGTCGAGGCTCCACCTGAACGCCGAATTCGAACTAAATTGGTAAATCGACCAATCATCGATCACAGTTATTTATCGTACGACGGCTGATTGGACGCGCAGCTCATTAGCGGTGCTGAAGGAAAGACCACGTGTTGGCAAAAGGAAAACGGAAAAGCCAGTAGTAATTCTGACCGAACGCTTATATGCCACGTGAAAAAATAAAAATTAATTAAAAAACGCAATTTTTTGCTATCGCTGTTTTGAAAAAAAAATTAATAATTAAAACGCAATTTTTTTTTGCTATGCTTTTTAAAGAAAAGGAAATTGAACCTTTCTTGTTTTTTTTTTTTTTGTGTCGAGGAAAAGTAGTGCTATTTACTTGAAAAATCGACACGGAAAATTGCTCGTAGAAGTTTCGCCGTTTTGTTATCGAAGATAAGTTCAGTGAATACTGAAGAGAGTGTTGTACGAGAGTCAAGGACGACAATCACATTGTAACGTTCGATCTCGCCGTTCCCGGGAAAAGCCATCGCCGAGGAATCACCTTCATCAGTACCGCCGACATCGAATTTTTTTTTATTTGATCTTCATCCCGAGAGGTCGACTGAGTGGGGTAAGTGCGGTCGCAGTTGTTAATTTACCTGGGTGACTTCACCACGAATCGCGATTAACGTAGATTATCATCGATAATCTTATTGAAAGTTTTTTTTTAATTAAATTTGCTCACGACTTCGGAATTGAGTCCGAAATTAATTGTGTACCGGAATTCAACAATCGCGTTGTTAAATTCCGGCTTCGGTGACGTCAGCCAGGTACCCGGTGCCAAATTCTATGATAATAAGTAGTTAATGACTTGTGTATAATTGTTTGAGTTGGAGTGTACTTCTGAAAATTTTGTCGCAACTCGAGCTTTGTTCCCGCGAATTACTCGACGGGTAACAGCGATCCCAGATAAACTATGATTAGTTATTTATTTTTTGCTGTTGATCGAAACCGGCGAAGTAAACTAATTTTTTTATTATTCTTAAATAAACAAGTTTTTCTTTTAATTCGCAATTTTATTGTTACTCGAAACCGGCGTAATTTTTCTTGTTAATAGGCTCGCCAATTGTTGTTAATCGAACCCGGCGAACTAATGATTTTTTTTTGTTAACAAATTCGTAAATTGTTGCTAAGCGAACACGGCGAATAAATATTGTCTTGATTAATTAATTCGAAACAATTGTTTAGCCGAAACAAGCGAGATAATTATATTTTATGAATTATTTTTTTTGTTGTTAATTTCGTTTGTTCCCTGCGAAACTACTGTCGACTGGATTTTAGTGACTTGCGTGAACGAAATTTAGATTTTGCTTTCTTGTTGCGATTGCCTGTGGCCCAAATTCCGATTGGCTTTGTTATTTTGGCGTTTCATGAAAATTATGTAAAACAATATTATTTGTAACAAATTTTTTTTTGTATTGATTTTATTCGTCCTTTGATTTTTTTTTGGATTGAACCTGCGAATGTTATTCGACCTCGCTAGTTATTGAATAAATAATTCACTCGTAATCGTGCCTGTGCAATTAATTTATTTGACCTAATTTTAATTATTCCCCGAACCGATTTCCTCGTACGCTTCGTAAATACCTTTGAATCTCTTCGGCCTCGACCCGCCGCCCAACGACGATCCACGTAACCAACGAACCGTGGAACGAAAGTTCCTGGCGCCCAACCATCAACGAACCAGGTAGGCCAAACATTTAGGTGGACCTCTTCGGCGCTGCCGACGCCAGCGCAGCGAAAAAGCCATTATAAATTTTGGCGCCCAACGTGGGGCTACACGAAGAGATTCCGACGCGTCGCGACTATTTCGAGCGAATTTACAGCAGATAGTTAGGTTAATTAATTACGATGAGCTCAAGCGACGAAAGCCCGAATGATATGACGAACCCGCATGAACGAGAGAACATGGACGATATCGAGAACCCCATCGATCCATTACACCGGCAGAATCCGACCCCGCCTGTTCGCTCAGGCACGCCACCTCCGAGCACTTCGAGACAGGGAACCTCGAAGGCTGAAGTCGACCCTCTCGCAGCGAGCGACGACGACTCACGGCCGAACGTATTCGAATCCAAGCCGAAGTCGCCGATTTGGAGCGTCAAACTCGGGAATTAAGTGCTCGGGAACACTCCATGCGCACACTCGATCAAACAGGATCGACAACTCGAACCACAAATGAAGCTGACGAATGGGTTATGCGTTAAACTCACTGCAGGTTAGCGAGATGCTCGTAACTCTGAATGCTAACCCATTGGGGACGTCAGACGTGCTTCGAGATCGACTTCTGCGCGCGTTAAAGCGTAACATTGACCCAGATACGATCTGGACCTCGAAGATCAACCGATCACGCGATTTTCGGACGATCTTACGACGAAAGAGACATACAGTCGCATTGACTTGCCTCCTCACTGTGTCAATGCGGTGTGACGACGATGACGACACCACGACAGTCACAACGACAGCTACCGGCCGATTAACGGTCGATACGACCCCTACCAATACGGAAAGGTATTGTTGACAATCGCGACCTCGTATGTCAGTGGGCGAACCAACGAGGCCCACGCGACCCATTCCGAGTCCTCGAACCATTCGAAGTCCGCCCCATGTAGATTCCCACCCGCAGCGAATTCGACGATGAGCCAGATGAACCATCAGGCTCATAATGCCGGATGTTCGCCAGTCCAGGAGAAACTCACGACTTGGAAGTCGCCAGGGTCTCTCGCGTACTGGTGGGGCTCATTATCAGCCTGCCATGTACGAACGAGTGTCCAAATGGAATTTAAAATTCACTGGACAAGACTCGTCTAAACTGGAGTCATTTACGACGTCTTGAGGAATGCCAGGTGACCTGTGGTCTTCATGACGCTGACGTGTTGGCTATTATGCCACTTGTTCTCACGGAGCAGCCAAGACATGGTGGACCCACATGAAAGGGGCCATCGACTCGTATGAGGTCTTGTGCAACGCTCTTCGTGAACGTTTCGGCGAACCCGATATTGAGTGCCGCCTCTAGGCGAGGTCGTAAATCGCACTCAAGGCCCGTTGGAGTCAGGTTTGGATTACCTGGACTCTATTTTGGCTATGTGGGCATTAGTTAGTGAGCCTTTGCCGCTACGCCTACAGTTGAACTTCGCTTTCAACAATCTTCGTTCGGAGTATCACGTCGTGATACACCGTGAAGACTTCGCATCGTTTGGCGAGCTGTATCGACTCGTTCGTGACTTCGATCGACCCAGACGCCGCACGCAACCGCGTACTCCGGTCACGCCAAACGAAAGCGTGATGCCGGAGCTGGCATATCAGCCCGATCGATACATGTCACGAGTACCGGGTAAGACGACCAAGTCGCAGGTGGCGGCCATTGATGACGTTTCATCAGCATCAAAACCACCAAAATCGCCAAACTCGCCTCGCAGGAAGAGGAAAACTTCCCCGACCTCAGTGCGCAACAAAAAGCCGTTGAAACGCCGCACCACCGCAGCCAGTGGCTGCCTTGAACGTCTCGGCGTCAGCTTTTGTGCCACGTGATAAGGTAGGACAACCTCGACCATTCACGATCGATCCTGGACTACGAGGGCGCTGTTTCAATTGTGGCCAAGCAGGTCACTTGCGAAACAGCTGCCCGAGTCCACCCCGAACCGGTTACTGCTGGACTTGTGGTTCAGCAGATTGTACGACAGTTGGGTGCCCTGGTTGCACCCGCTGGCAACAACGTCGGGCTGCGTCGTCGGGAAACGCTTCCCGGGGACAGCAGTAGACGATCCACCGCTGATCTCCGTCGAATTTGGGATCGAAAGTCCGGTTAAAGAGGTGGTCGCTGTGGCTACGTTACCTCTACCGGATATCTTCGACATTAATATAGAGCCATTCGGCCCTGCGAACCAGAACCCCGATGCGAACAATTCCGAACCTTATGTATATCGACCCGTAATCGAGACGACCGCTCATGCCCGACCCAAACATCAATGCAATGTATGCGCATCAACCGAACAGCTATGGCGCTGTCGGCAGTGTAAGAACGCATATTATTGCTCGAAAGAACATCAAGTAGAGGATTGGCCGATTCACCAGCACATCTGTGCCACCCCTGACGAACGAACACGAATTTTTCGAGAATTAGCCGCTGAAATTTGCCCCACGACGATAGAAGGAGACGATCAACGACCCTTCGTGAACGTACAAATCGGAGAACGCACTATTAAAGCCCTCTTGGATACAGGGGCCTCAGTGACATGCCTCCGAGACGTAGACGAACGCAACTGGGTCTATGGACTCGGCGTACGCGTTCGTCCGAGAGACATAAGACCGCTGCCGTGGCTGATGGATCAGTCATGTCGATACACGCACTCGTAACTTTGCCATTAGTACTCGACGACGAGATGCGACTCGTTGAAGTACGAGTCATACCAGCTCTGAAGTACGAAATGATTCTCGGCATGGATGCAATCATCGCCTTCGGAATTTGCTATGATGGACACACCCGTCGCTGGTGGACAAAACGAACCAACGACATATACGATTGGAACTCGAAAACGTACCTACATGAACAAGACGTCGCGGCGATTGTCGAAATTACGCCCGAACAACAAAGCGCTCTCGACGAATTGCTGGCTCGTCGACTGCCAGCCGTAAATTACACTGGTGAGACGACATTCACGAACCTTCTGACCCATGAAATCGACGTGCAGGGGCACGAACCGATCCGACAACGGAATTACCCGACATCACCGATAATCGAAGCCGAGATGCGCCGCCAGGTAGATGAGTTACTGGCTGCTGGCATCATTGAACCATCCACGAGCGCTTGGTGCAATCCTGTGATCATGGTGAAGAAAGCAACCGGGGAATATCGAATGTGTCTGGATTTCAGGCGACTGAATGCTATTTCGAAACCGTGTGCATACCCATTACCGTTGATGACGTGGATTCTTGATCAGCTAAGCGGCGCGAAGTTCATTTCGAAGATTGATCTTAAGCACGCGTATCACCAGGTCAAATTAGACCCAGCGAGCCGAGAATACACCGCATTTTGTGTCCCAGGGCGCGGAATGTTCCAATACGTCGGTATGCCGTTCGGATTAGCGGGTGCACCTCCTCATTTCCAACGACTCATCGACAAATGTTAGAACGACGACGAGCACTCAAGGTCTTCGGGTACCTGGATGATCTGATAGTGGTCACCGAAACGTTCGAGGAGCACCTCGAGGCCCTGGAGGAGATCTTCGACGCACTAGCAAGTGCGAACTTGAAGATTAATATCGACAAATGCGAGATCTGTACTGACGAAGTGCGTTATTTGGGGTATCGCGTCAACGAACAAGGATTGCTTGTTGATCCAGATCGGGTAAAACCCATGCTGGAGTTCCCGAGACCCTCAAACATGAAACAGGTACGACGATTCCTTGGGATGGCGTCTTGGTATCGGCGTTTTATCCCTGATTTTGCGACCCTGGCCGAACCATTGACGAGATTGACTAGTAAGAAAGTTCGTTGGACTTGGACCACCGAACAAGACACCGCATTCGAAGCCTTGAAAGTGGCTTTGGCTACGGCACCAGTGCTAGCGTGCCCCGATTATTCGAAGACTTTCGTATTACAAACCGATGCCAGCGCGACAGGTTTAGGTGCTGTTCTGACGCAGGAACACGAAAGTGGAGAGAAAGTCGTCGCGTACGCCAGCAGAATCATGAATAAGGCCGAGAGGAATTATTCTGCGACAGAACGTGAATGTTTAGCAGTCTTATGGGCCTGCGAGCATTTTCGACGATACCTTGAAGGTTATCGCTTTAAGGTGATTACAGATCACAGCAGTCTGCGTTGGCTGCGTGATTTGAAAAGCAAAACGCCTCGATTGAGCCGATGGGCTATGCGATTAGCCGAATATCAGTTCCCAATCGAGTATCGCAAAGGATCTTTAAACGATGTACCCGATGCCTTGTCACGAATGTTTGAACGTGACGATTACGAACCTGATGATGAACTGTGCGTAGTTGACGACGCAGAACCCGAACCTGCCGATGTACCAGCAGCTGAGCTGGTCGACGACTGGTATACACGACGTAAACGCGACGTAATGACGAACCCAAGCCGATGGAAAGGCTGGCGAGTCGAAGATGACCGCCTATATCGATTTCGACCGAATCAAATGATCACCCAGGTCGTCGAGGACCTGGATGCCTGGAAATTAGTCCACCGAAAGCCGCTCATTGGGGAATAATCGCTGAAAACCACGATCCACCCGACGCTGGCCATTTAGGAGTCGAGAAAACGGTAAATCGAGTCGCAACCGACTATTATTGGCCTGGAATGGACGAAGACGTACGTAAATACGTTGGCGAATGTGCGACATGTCAAACTGCGAAGGTCTCTCAACAACCACCCGCTGGATTGATGTGTAGACGAACCGTACATACGCCTTGGACTGTGGTAGCCGCTGACTGTATGGAATTTCCGGCCAGTAAGAACCAGTTCAAATACATGATCGTATTCCAGGATTTATTCACCAAATGGATCGAGTTATGTCCAATTCGGAAGGCTGATGGCCCGACGATCATCCGTGAGTTCGACAAACTCATCGTACATCGCTTCCGCTGCCCTGAAGTGCTATTGACCGACAATGGCACCGAATTCGCGAACAAACTGATGGAAGAGGTCGCGTATGCCTATGGGATACATCATTCGCGAACTCCACCGTACCACGCTCAAGCGAACCCAGTCGAACGCGTTAATCGAGTATTGAAAACGATGATTATTTCATATGTTGAGTTAGATCACCGACTATGGGACGAACATGTCCATGAATTCCGTCATGCGTACAATACGGCCGTCCACAGTTCGATACACGTTTCCCCAGCCATGCTGAACTATGGTTGGCAACCCAGACCACCGAAATACTATCGAAAACTGATCGAAGGTGACGTAGACATTCCCTGTCCCGACACTACCGCCTGGGCCAACCGGATGACCCGATTGACCCAACTTCACGACCTGGTAACCGACAATTTAGGACGTAGTTTCGAACGTCAAGCCCGCTATTATAATCGTCATCACCGAGACGAGCGTTTTGCCGTCGGAGATGTCGTCCGAGTCAGACAACACGTGTTATCCCGAGGAGCCGACCGGTTCTCGTCGAAACTCGCGCGTAAATATTCCGAAGAGACCTATACCGTATCAAATGTTATTTCACCTGTCGTCTACGAACTTGTCGATCAAAATGGTCGACCAACCGGTCGCCAACATGTTAAAGCGCTGCGACTCGTACGCCCACAATTAAATAATGCCGATCTCGACGACTAGGAACAAAGCTCGAGCTAATGTCATGTACTTAGATTGTTGGTTTGTGTATTATTGTCGCATGTTATATGTGTGTATGGTAATTATTACAGGATGTCGAACTACGAAGCCGTACAGTACGCCCAGCTCATGTGTTGGGCTGAGTATTTCCGACCAGAGTGGGTGGAGCCGCTGAAGGAAGCTGAGGAAGTTCACCGCCGAAGCCTGCGCATTGCGCCGCTTCACTCGTCGCAAGCCCGGTTTTGGGCCCAGGTGCGGGCATGGTGGTATCGGGAACCACAACCGAACCACACATCGGCGATTCCTCTGATGTGGCGGTGCTCTCGCTGCAGAGCCGCCATAGCGAGCCCAGGCCAGTGTGTACTAGGAGCCAAGCAGGTGTTGGAGAGCCACTTGCGGCCGATACAGCAGGTGGAGTATGCCATGGCGATTTTGCGCCGAAACACACCACCGACGCTAGTGCCAAAGGTGTCACGCGACATCGCAAGGCGATTTCTATTTTTACCTCGAGCTTTGTTTTATGACCGGGACCACTTGGGGGCGACACAGTCGCGTCGAATCTTAGCATTTCATCAGCTTGGCCAACACACAAGGCTAAATAATACCAAAAAAAAAATATTCTCTAGTCGGATTCTAGGTGGGAAATTTCCCACGTCACAATATATATATAACTGGAGCTTAGTTAGGGCACTTCCGCTGAAAATTCAAATTTTCGCCGGAAGTGCCCAATTAAACCTCCTGCTAAAAAATTCTATGAAAATAAAATCTATCGTCTTACCCCAAAATATCTTAGGAAAGGCCTAAACACAGCTGATTTCAAAAGCGGAACTGAAAATTCCAATTTTATAAGGTCCATCAAGGAAGTTACATTTTGGCACACCCTAATATATATATATATATATATATATATATATATATATATATATATATATATATATATATATATATATAATTAAAATTACATCTAAATGCATGTGGGTAGTCAAATTTAAGCTCTTCATTACCCTGTTTAAAATTTCCAATTGGATCCCACCAAAAGCGACAAAAGCCACCTAGAAACCCATAAATTTTATTGGTTTCTAAGTGGCTTTTGACGCTTTTGATGGGATCTTATTGGAGTTTTTCAACAGGGTATAGTGTAACATCGGGATGAGCTGATATCTTTCAAAAACGTCAATAGTTTAAAAAGTACAGTGCAGTTTAACAAAAGTTATTATTTAATAAAGCAACATTTATTTCTTTATAGTTCACAAGTCATGACAGTCACATAGTGACTGTAAGGTTACTCGTAATAGTTATTAAATTTGCAAAGTTATAAATAATAACACGGAATAGTGTAAAACAAAAAATTACACCGTGTTAAATTTACACGAGTGAAAATTTCATACGGATGAAATTTTACACCGACTTTTCACACTTACACGACGGTGTAAAAGCCTCTTAGTCAACTGTTACACCGAAATTTTTTACAGTGAAGACAGGTTGTGTTACCATCAGATGTTAAAATTTCAATATTCAGTGTATATCAATGAACAATTATCTTCAATGATTATATTAAAATTTGCCAGTCTATTATGAAAATGTTATTCAGAACTTGGTATTTTTTAATCACTTTTTTATCACTGAAGAATTACTTTTTATAGTTAAATGTAAATTGTCAACTTAGCAAGTCACGTTATAGTCAGAGTTTTAGATTTTTACATTTAATTTCCGTCAATTAACAATTACTTTTCATTATTAATCATAAATTATCAAGTCTACAGTTATGTTACTTGCTATAAATTGAGTTTTACTATTTAGTTCTTAATAATTAACAATTTTTATTTGGAGTTACATAAAAATAGTCTAGTAGATAGGTTGCGTTATGGTCAGACTTAAAGATTGCAAATCCAGTCTCTATGAATAACCAATTATTTTCAATAATTAAATCAAAATTATGCAGTCTATAGTGAATATATTCGTGAGATCTTATCTTTTATTGTTCAGTTCTTCATCACGGAACAATTAGTTTTTATACTTAAATATAAATTGTCGACTTTACAAGTCGCGTTATTGTCTGACTAAGATTTTAATATTCAGTATTCATCTATTAAAATTAATCTTTTAAAATTAATTTAAAATTCTCGAGTATACAATTTAGGTAGTTGTTAATAGTTGGATTTTTTAATGTACATTTGACTAAGTAACAATTACTTTTTATTGTTAAATAAATATAGCGAAGTAGGCTGTTTAAGTTCTTGTCAGACGTTATAATTTCAACATTCAGTCTCTTCCAACTAACAATTGTCACCACAAATCAAATTAAAATTATCCTAGTTAAAATACCCGTTAGAACTTTACTTCTATTATTTAGTTTTTCATCACTGTACAATTTTTTTTTTATAATTAAATAAAAAATTGTCTACTAGGCAGGTCGCGATATTGTCAAACTTAAAGATTTTAATATTTAATTTCTGTCAATGAACAATTATATTTAATGATTAATTATAAATTATCAAGTCTATACTTATGTTACATACTATAAGCTGGGTTTTATTATTGAATTTTTTAAATTAAACAATTATATGTAATAATAAAATGTAAAAAAAGTTGCCATTTTAAGTCGTCGTCAAAACATGAGTTTTACTACTGAGCTTTTTATTAATTAACAGTTATTCAACAATTATATGTAAATTATTTTGTAATTAGTGTGGATCCTGGCTAGCAGTCGACTTTTACGATTTGTCATACGATCAAACAACGAATGTGTTTAATAATTTAATATAAATCATCACGTAGACAGTTCTAGTCCTTTTCAAAAGTGGAGTTTTACAATTTACTTTTATATTTATTGACAATTATTATTAACAATTCAACAAAAAAACGTTAAGTGAAAAGCTTAGGTACTCTACAAAAGTTCTTTTTAATATTTGATTTTCTTTTGATTTGCAGTTATTTTTAATAATTCAATTAAAATTATGGAGTTCATAGTTTCTATTATCGTAAAAATTTAACTTGTACTATTTGTAAATTGATTTATTAACTAATTTATTACATTAAATAAAAAAAAGTTTGGAAAATGAGAAAGTTTACGACTCATAATGGTCATTGAATTATTGAATATTCATAAAAAAAATTAGGAAACCGGTCAACCCTAACGGCCATCCCTGCAACTTCCTGCTAATTCCATAATGAAGCGCTGCAGATTCCATTTATTACGTAGAAGAACTCGAAAATATAATTTATGTGTTATTTGAGCACTCCGAGCTCAAAAATCTGATAGAAGTTAATAAAACACAATTTCTTCAATTTTCAAATCACAATAACTTTTGAGTGAATAAACCGATTTTCATGCATTTGGCGGCGATCGACGCGGTTTTTCTAGATTAAATAATTATTGTATTTCATAAGAAACTATCCGAAATGAAATGTCGGAGTAATGATAGCAAAACACTCGTTCCCAATCATTTCGTCAACAATATCTTTGAAACCAATCAACTGATTTTCACATTCTTGGCGGCGATCGACGCGGTTTTAACAGCTTAAATAATTATTGTATTTCATCAAAAACGATCCGAAAAGAAATGTCGAAGTTATGTAAAAAAAAAAACACTTTTTTTTTTTTTAATTTTTCCATTCACGAAATGCACGATGCTTCGCATCATGAGTTGTGCAAAACAATTTTAAAATAATTCAGGGTCATGCACTTCCCAATTTTATACAAAATTTCCTCGATATAGGCAGATTGATTGTCTTCGACGACGCAGGAGTAAAGGACTGGAGGAATGTGGCGCAGGAGGCTTCTTCAATATTGACGGTAAATTTATTTTAAACGATGTTGTACACAACCACCCACCAGATAAAACCTTAGTACGTCAAAGAAGTTTCCACGCTGAACTGATTGAGATTGCAAAAGACCCAAACACCATCAACTTACGTGATGGGTTTGATGAAGTTAAAAAAAAGTAAGAACTGGTTAACTTTATAATTTTTCGAAATAATATACGGTTAAATGTACACTGTAAAAAATTTGTTGGACTCGGTGTGATGTAAATGATTCGGTGTAAAAATTTTTAACACAGACGGTGTGACAATCGCACTAAGTGTAATGTTACATTTGAACAGTGTTAATCCTAAATTTCCCACCATCCAGCGTGTAAATGTATTTCCTGCAAATTTCTCATTAATTAATATAATTTAATTGTTTACTTTCAGGCTTCTACAATATTACATTATAAATGTAAACATTTAAAATAAATATTTAAAAGTATACTTTTTTTTTTATTATGCGATTTTACAGATTACAATAAAATTTTTATGGTTAAATTTGGAATCGTTGGAAAAGTTTTGACTTGGAATTGTGCCTTTTCATTGTTTCATATCATTTTCACTAACAGTCAATTTATTATGAGAAGTATTTGGGCTGCATTCGAAAATGCTCCATTTCTAGATACATAATTAAGAAAAGATTGCATCTTGTGAACTATTGACATTTTCAAAGATATCAGCTCATCCTCATGTTACACTCATCAAGACCTTCATTTAAGTACCCACATCATTTTGCATATATTTATATATATTATACATATTTATATATGAAAAATATATCAAAATGCATGTGGGTACTGAAATAAACGGTCTTGATGAGTGTAACATCAGGATGAGCTTATATCTTTAAAAATATCAATAATTAAATACCGACATTGCTATCCTATGAAGAAATGATATTTGTAAAGACATAAGCTCACTCCGACTTTACACTCATCGACACCTTTCATTCCAGTACCTACATCATTTTTTCATATATTTATATATGTTTATATATGAAAATATATACGAAATATATGAAAATGCATGTGGTACTGAAATGAAAGCTCTTTATTATAGATATAAACTCATCGGAATGAGTTTATATATCTTGAAAAACTTCAATAGTTCAAAAAGTACAGTGCAATTTAAGAAAAATCATAATTTAATAATAATAAAGCAAAATTTTATAGTTCACAATTCACGGCAGTCACATAGTGACTACAAGATGCTAGTAATAGTTATTAAATTTGTAAGTTATAAATAATATCACGGAATATTGTAAAACAGTAAATTACACCGTGTTAAATGTAAGCGAGTGAAAATTTCACAGGCAGAAAATTTTACACCGACATTTCACACTTAGACGACGGTGTAACAGTTTCTGTGTCCAAACTTTACACTTAAATTTTTCACAGTGTATCGGCGTATATTTTATAGTATAGAATATGATACTATACAATTATTACTGATATTCGATTAATGATTCTAAGAACATAATTATGTACAATCAAATTATTTTCTATTAGATATCCCGACCTTTCCTGTACCTACGATCAAAAAAGCCGAACATTACGACAGGTTCACAGTGAAGTTTTACCACCAACACCAAAAACACTGCTTGAATTCGGCAACTCACTGAATGACGAGCAATGGCAAAATTTTTTATCGTTTACTGGGGGAAAATTTTCCGTGCGAGTAGTTGATTCCTCTACTGATGGATCAACATCCCTAATTTTTTATGACCCGGATTATATACGGAAAATTTTCAAATACCACAGTACAAGCGAAGAATTTTGTTTAGACTCGACTTTCGACATTTTGCCATCGAGTCTGAAACTTCGACAGCTTATGGTTTTTCAGGCGTTTAAGTCAAATTATGTAAGTGGTCATATAATGTTCAGTAATAACTCTTATGGGGTGGGTTTTGGAGGTAGTTCCGCGAATTGAAATAAGCTTCAATAATTCCAGAAAAAAACTAAAAAAATGTTTTCAGATTACTTTTTTTATTATTAAATCAGGTTATAGTTGCCAAATATAATATCTTTTATTGTAGTGGGTGTTACAGGTAGTTGAGGAATTCACCAATGGGGGTTATTATAACAGAAATAATCCGAAAATAGGTTGATCGCGCAGGCGAAGCCTATAACTTTTCGTTAAGTTTGCATTTAAAACGCCTTAAAATCTGTTTTTTATAGGTACGTACAGGTTTGTATTGATTGGTTGAGAAATTTGAAAGATATCATAAAAAAAACGAAAAACAAAATTAAAAAAATTTTTAAACAAGTTTAACTTTTGAATGCGACGTTCGATTTTCATTTTGGAACATGCATTCAACGCAGTTTTTTAAGCACAAAAAATGTATACATGGTGTTATTATCATTTTTCCGTACGCTGTAAAGTTATTTTAAAAAAACAGAAAACTTCAAATTTTCTTTTTTTTTCAATTTCTTCACAATGGCTTGACGGATTAACTGTCAAATCTCATGAGATGTAAGTTTTCATACGGCGTTTTAAATATCGTGTCGTAGAATTCAATCCGTTGATTAGTTTGTGTAGAAACCGTACGACAAAAATTTATTTACAAACATACATCCACATATGCATACGGCCGGACACCTCGGCGGGAATAGTCACAATGGCTTCCTGGGAATTGAAAACGTGGAGATTCGATGAAAACTCGACTTTCGAAATTCGGACCGAAATCAATAACTTCCCATATGTGAAAAATTTTCAATTTTTTTAACGGAAAGTTAAAAATAAAGAAATGTTTTGGATATTTTTTTTCTAATAGATTTGCGCCTGAATGATGTAAATTAAACAATTTTCGATAACGGGGATAGGACCGAGAGGTAGTTTTGCAGTAAGGGTAATCTTTCAATTTTGTATGGAGTTTAATAACATTTTCATTTTATATTAAATTTATTCCAGACAATTCCTCTTATTTATGCTATGATGGAACGAAAAACCACTGAAGCCTACGAAGCTGTCTTTCGGGACATTGTCGATTATTGTTTTCCTCTCCTGAAAATAATAAATCCAATAACCCACACCGATTTTGAACTAGCAACCCGTAATGCTTTGCAAAAAATTATTCCACAAGTGACAATCCGAAATTGTCACTTTCATTTTGCCAGGTAAGGAAACATGCAAAAGTTAAATATTTTTTTATTCTACGTACTTGTCGTAAGGTAAAAGCTCCAATTATCGATACTATAAGAGACAAAGTTATGATTTCCTTTTTTTTTAAACAATCAAATATTAATATCGTTGAATTTTGTTTGTGGTAATGTCTCGAGCAATGTTTTTAGTAATTAATTTTAAATAATTAAATAGAGTATCCGGATACACCAATTATTGACAGGTTAAAAAAGTGATTGATGAAATTATTGACATACCTAAACCCCAATTATTGACACAGATACTGCGCATGCGTCGAATCATCTCCTTATTGTTATTTATCGAAACTTATTATGAAGTAATCAATATTATTAAAGCTTATTAACAATCATTTTCATAAATTATTAATTACTATTAAAAATATAAAATTAATTCAAATTAAATTAAAGGTTATCTGTTGCATAACGTCACTTTGTCTGAAAAAATTTTTCCGAGCCCGTACAGCGAAAAAAAGAAATGTTCAAGTTTGAAATTTTTTTTTTCGCTTTATTTGTTCGGATCGTGTTAAAACTGTAATTCCTAAAAAATTTTTACTTCAAGATGTGAAAACTAGTCTCAGAGCTTTAAAATGCATTTTTTCTTTTCGCGATACGATCATTTTCCGGTGAAATACAGCCCGTCAGAAATCTAAAAAAACTTTGCATTTTTGTTTTATTCCCTTCATTTTTGTGAGTAGTGTAATTGGCGCGATTCTTTACAGTGAAACTGTTTTTGTTCGTATATTCAACTTTACTGGCCTAGATACGTTTATACTTACTTTAAAAGTACAAATATGACAAATCTTGAATGTTTTTTATAGGCTATAATAAAAAATGCGAAAAAAATGGAGCCTTGAAAAGAAATAAAAAAAATACAACCCCTGAAGAACTCCATATCAATGAAGATGTTCTTGCAACATTAAAATTAATAATGGCATTGGCATTTTTGAAGCCAGAGGATATACTGCCCACTTTTAGAGATATTGCTAATTGCATTGACGATCCACCGGTTTATCTACGCCTTCATCGATTTTTTTTGTATTTTGCGCGACAATGGTTGAAGGCTCGACCTCCCACTGAATGGTCCCAATGGAACGTCCATCGTAGGACAAATAATGGTTCTGAATCTAAAAATAGGACCCTTAATTCCTACTTTGGGTCAAACTTAACACCCAGACAGTTTTACGTAAGTTACTATCATACTATTGTACTCTAATTCAGAAAGATGATTTGAAATTATTATGTCCATGTTGAATGTAAATCTATATGGGCCATTCTCAGTTAAGACGTATGTTTGACGTCCACGGTGAAAAATCATCTTTTTAAAAAAATGTATTAAAAAAATGTAATTATCTCTTAAAGTCGTGCTCATGTAAGTGGTTACTCAAATTTATTTCTTAATTTCATTTCATTTAGTCACAATTTCATCTCAAAGTCAGAAAACATGTCTCCCCTGGCTTGTCTCCGGGCTGATTCTCTTTATGTATTAGTAATTTAAAGTGCTTAGAAATCAAATAGATTATTTAAATTATATATTTCAACAAAATAAATTAAATAAATTCTCGTAATCATGTGAGTAGAATTGCATGATATTTTTTTTTTTCTTCAAAAAAATTACGTTGAAGTTTGTCCCCCACATTTTTCGTCTCGTCCCCTCGAATGTTTATTTTCCTGTAAAATCGGCATTTCATTATCAACTCTCGGGAATTAAAGACCTTGACCGAATGTCGTTGAGTTTATACTTTGTAGTCAGCACAATATTTATCCAAAAATTTTAATTTATCTGTATATTTACTTGTTTTGTGTATAGATTGCAAGTTTTCTTGGTTAATCGCGTACAATAAATACATTTGTCATTACTTCTGTTCTTGTTACTAAAAAGTATCTCCCCTGTTTTATATCTCCCCTGTCTTGTAAAGGCCAAGGGAGATATGAAAACTTCAAACTATAATTTTTTTTATTGTTTTTTTATTGCTTAAAGATTGCATATTATTATTTAATTTAACGTATAAATATATTCACAATATATTTCATTGAAAAAACTCGATTATTATGTTTTTTGTCAAAGTATCTTACTCTGTTTATCAAGTCTCTCCCCTGGATTGAGTATCGCCCCTGGTTTCTTATATAGCAAGATAAAATTAATAAATTGACTAACCGCCTTGCAGACACGTTTAGAATTATTGTTTTGATTGAAACATTATAAAATTTTCAAATTTTTTATCTTGCCGCGTATTATCAATAAGCGATTTACGTCTTAACTGAGAATGACCCATATACTATTTAAATTAGATGCTTTTGAATTTTTTGAATTAAATCATTTCATTTTTGTATTAAATCATTTCATAATAGATTTCTTAATTACAGTAGTAACTTCCCGCTAATTCCATTTATAAGCGCTCAAAATATCGTATATTACTAAATTTTTTAGCTCTGCGAGGTAAAAAATATCATTTATTTGTTATGTTTAACTTGCTGTGATCATAAAAATAACTTCTCTATGCTTTTAAGATCTTGGAGCTCAAAAATCTAAATAGAGTTTAATAGAACACGAATTTTTAAATTTCTTAACTGCGATAACTTTTAAAGTGTGATAAATAAATTATGATGTATTACACACCTAGGAAAGTAAAGTAATAAATGTTGCAGATGACATGTAATTGTTGGCCGAGGCGAATCCGAGGTCAACAAACATATGATCTGAGGCTATCTTATTTACTTCCCGTGGAGTGTATACTATTTTTTTGCTCGACTAAGCCAGAAAGAGGCAGCTTCATTTAGCGCAGCGGGCCGAAAGTTAAAGCTTTTTGTTCGTCGAGGTAAAAAAAAATTTTCACGTGCTTGTTGGCATTCGACGCAGTTTTTTTACATACGCACATACGGACACACTGAAAAAAAAATTTTTTTCCTCCCAGAATACTAAATTTTTCACTCGAGTTTTCTTAATATAAAAATACTGGTATTCTTAATATTAAAATACCACGTTTATTATAAGGCTAGTATTTTAACAGTGAGTAAACGGTATTCTCACAGTTAAAAAACTTTCGTATTTTAATTATAAGAATACCAATTTTTTAACCATAAGGAAATGTTTTCTTGGAGGAAAAAAACTTTTTTTTCAGTGCATACAGACATCACTGCGGTTATGAAGGGAAAGGTATCAATGACCTCAAAACGTCCAGATCTATTGAAAAATCGATTATCGAAGAAAATGATAAAACCAATAACTCACAAACCTTTGAAAATTGTCAATTTTCTTAGCGACAAGTTAAATATTCTATATAAAAAAAAAAAAAAAAAATAAAAAAAACATATACAGCATATTAAATTTTATTAAACTTCTAGAAAAACTAAAAAAATTTAAAGAACGGGAAGTGAGTGAGATGGACGCGTTCATGTCATTGAAAAAGGGCCAAAAACTTCAAGAGAGCAGAAAGCTGAGCAATCTATTCTGCGACAGCACTGCTCAAAATACGAAAAAGGCCTGTGCTCACCCTTAGACTTCGTGCAGCTTTGTGCCCAATCCAAGGATAATGAATTTTGTAAGTTATTAAGAACATGTTGTGCAGTTTCATGTAGGTAATTCCGACTCGACCAGTCACAGCAAATGCCAATTGAATATGTTAAAAACTGAAAATACTATAAACACTGCTTAAAAAATTAGGAAAACGGTTGACTCTGAACGCCATCTCTGTAACTTCCCGCTAATTCCATACCTAGGCGCTAAAAATTGCATTAACGATGTTTTTCAGCTCTTCAAGTTTTAAAAAACACTATTTTAAAATTTTTAAACAACCGATTTTCACGCGGTTGACAGCATTCTACGCAGTTTTTTCATCCTCATACAAAATCTTTAAGTTTCAATTGATTGAACTAAATAGGCATTTCGCAGTGATTCCGAAAAAAAACTTTTTTCGGTGTTTCTTCGTTCACGATACTTCTCAAAGGAATGGACCGATTTTAACTGACTTGGCGGCGATCGAGGTCGTTTTTCAATTTTAAAAGCTGATTACTTTTTAAATCGATTGGTAAAGCCGTTGAAAAGTTATTCGAAAACAATATTTGACAAAATTTTTTTCTTAACTTTTTTCAGATTTCTCAAAATCGATCGGTTCGAATCGGTACAAATTGTATTCAAAATTTCAGTTTGCACAATCACTTTTTAGTGGCGCCAACCGCGATGAAATCGGTCGAACCCTTCAAAGTTATAAACGGTTCACATATTCACACACACACACACACACACACACACGCGCGCGCGCGTGTGTGTGTGTGTGTGTGTGTGTGTTTAGGACCTCACAACGTCGAGATTTAATGAAAAATCTATTTTCATACAATTAGGTGAAACCAATAACTTCTCGATTTTTAGAAAATGATTGATTTTTATAGCGGGATGTTATAAGAACTTTATTTATCACTCTTTTATCAGAAGAAAATAATGGTTAAAAAAATTGATTCCTCAGGGATAAACCACACAATACAAAAAGAAAAAAAAAAGAAGAGCTTGGACAAAAGTTAAATTGATAAGAGTATGGCAAGGAGAAGGAAAAGACGAGTATGAAATGATAAACGCAACAAAAAGCGGATACACGGACGACCAAGGAGGAGATGAATGTACGGACGACGAAGGAGAATACAGCAGTACAGATGGAGAAGAAAGCCATGAGAGAGTGAAGGAGGGAAAGAAGGAATCGCAACAGAAAAAGTAATAAAAAAAATATTAAAAAGCAAATAATTTTCAATATACATAATCATGAAAATTAATTTTTATAAAAAAAAATTCTACATTTTTCGGTGATTTTCAACGAGCTGTAACTCAGAGGAAAATGATCGTATAGCAAAAAAAAAAACAAATTGTACCTCTAAGTGTCTAGTTTTCAAATACGACCATGAAAATATTTTATCATTAAATATCATATCATTGGGCCCGGAGAAATTGTAAGGAAACAAAACAAAAAGGATTTTCCAATTTTTTTCTCCCGGAAAAAAATATCTACGGGCTTTAAACCATTTTTTTCATTGTTTCACTCAAAACTTTTTTTAGAAAATTTAATACCCTTTAATTCGACGTAATAAACAAGTCTGTATGATGATTGCCGCCGAGTTATCGTCAATGAAAGCAAAAAAGTTCTGTTTCATTTTGATAATCAATAATTCTAAAAATAATGATCGTATAGGAAATCGGAGGAGGGTTTTGAAAACTACACAATATTGTGTATGAGATGCTGTGAATGGCTTCTGACAAAAAATTTTCTTACAATCAACAACTTTGACTGAAAAAATAAACAAAAATTAGCATAATTGAAGATATTATGATAAGTTGGTTTTACTTTGGATGCAATAGATAAACGCAGGACATCGTCGGTAATTTTCAACCTTACAGTGTCCTCTAATATCCCTGAAAAATTAAAAGCGCTGCAATTGTTTTATCATAGTTTCCCAAAACTTTAAATTTTTTCTTTTGCAAACATCACCATGATGATTAATTTTTCGATTTTTATTCAATTTATTAATGAAAAAAAAATTTTTTTCTCAAACATCTTTCTTTTTCCTTGAAAAAGATTGATTTTTTAAAAAATTTGAAAGAAAAAAAAAATTTTTTATTTTATTTATTTTCTATAAATGAAGTTTTTTTAAATTTTATTTTTTTTTATTTCATTTTTGTGATGTCTGCATAGAGCTGCATTTTTTAACAAAAACTAATTTGATTTTTTCTTGCAACAGATAAACACAAACACACACACGCGCTCGCGTGCGCAGGTATGTTAGGAGCATAAATGTGACGGAACTACCTCTACATGATACACATTAGGTAACGCTTATGCCGGCGATAAGATGGCAGTCGAAAAACTCGAGAAATTTTTTGAAAAAATCATACAATACAAATTTTTCATTGTCGTATCTTAAAACTATACACTTGGAACTATAATTTGCCTTTTTTTGCTGTCCTATACATCATTATTTCCACGGTTATTGATTATCAAAATGAAATAGAACTTTCTTGCTTTCATTGACGATAACTCCGCGGCTAATTATCATACAGGCTTACTCATTAGGTCAAATTAAAGGGCATTAAATTTTCAAAGATGTTTTGAGTGAAACGATGGAAAAAATTTTTTCAAGCCAGTAGAAATTTTTTTGTGGAGAAAACATTTGGAAAATTTTTTTTTCCTTAGGATTTACCTGGGCCCAATCATAGAATAAAAAATTTAATAGTCGTATCTTTAAACTAGACACTTGCAACTACAATTAGCTTTTTTTTTTTGCTGTACGACCATTTTCCTCGGAGTTACAGCTCGTTGAAAATCACCCAAAAATTTAGAGTTTTTTTATATCCCTTCATTTTTCTGACTAGTGTATTACATTCTTTTAAGTACTACCTCTGACAAAAATTCATCAATTTTAATCCTCTATTTTTTGCAGGAAGATGATGAGAACTTGTCGGAGACATTGACGGAAGCAACAACAAGCGAATTGCAACAGTCGACACGAGGTCGACCAGTGATGAGAAAAATTGAAATTGTAAAAAATAATATAAGAATGATTATACCAAGTGGAAAAACAAAATAAAAAACGAATGATTATACCAAGTTGAAAAACAAAAAAAAAACTCATAACTTAATAATATATTTTAACATACCTTATGACGTCTCTGGGTCTTAGTTTTTAAATATTAGCCAACTTATCAACTTTTTTAGGTACATTTCTTTAGAAATCTATCTGTTGTAGCTGATCTCATGTAATTATTAAAAAATCTCGCCATACTATGTTTCATTTCATCAAGTGAAGTCGATAAATGGCATTAGCTCAAAAGTTTATGCATGTATTTATATGTATTTATGTATATATATTAGGGGTATGCGAATATTCGAATTTACGAATTATTCGATTCGAATTTCGAATGGAATATTCAAATAAGTCGAATAGTTCCAATAATTCCAATAGTTTCAATAAATCGAATAATTGCAATGGTTCAAATAATTGAAACAGTAATTTTATATGATAAACTAACTAATGTCTGTGTAAAAATTGATTCGATTTATTTTCTTTGACTAAATGAAATTTCCATAATTACTTGATAGTAAAATCTGCTTATTATTTGTTCTAAATATTTCTTGCTGTATTCGGACCCCCACCTCCAGGCACCTCGACATTTGGACATTTCTCTGGGAAAATTCGATTTTTTTACCAACCCTGATTCAGAAAGAGGATTTCAAATGATTACCTTCATTTTAATTGTATGTAGTGTTAAAATCCGATGCTTTTAAATCATTTCAAATCATTTAAAATAAGATTTCTTAATCAGGGAAATGAGATCTATGCTACGATGGATCCGACATTGAAGGAGTGTAAATATAGACTACATTTGCAAATTCTACAGCTTTATCTCTATTAAGATTATTTAAATTAATGTATTTTTGTGTAAACTTCAAGAAATTAAGTCTATAGCTATATTATATAGCCCACACGAATTTTTAATTTATAAGCGGTCTTCGTGCGCTAGGAGAGGGGACTACTGTTCCAGTAATCGATAAAGAAGAGTATTCTTATCGATTACCGTGAGCTTAGTGCTGCTCCGATTGTACTGGCATGGGTTTTTCTGTGTTTCCCCCCCCTCCCCCCATGTAACTATTCCAAGAGCCTAGGAAGAGGTGAGGGATAGGGCAAATGCAGTACAAAAAGTACAAGTCGGTCCACAGACGCAAAAAACCAGTAGGAGAAGCAGAGGACCACTGCAGTGGGGGTGAATAGGATAAAAAATAATAAGAAGGGATGTAGTCTCCCGCTTCCAAGCCAACAGGCTAAAGCGTGAAAACATAATAAAAGAAAAAAAATTAGGAAAACGGTTGACCCTGAAGGCCATCCTGGCAACTTCCCGCTAATCCCATATCTAAGCGCTGATAATCACACTTATTACTTTTTTGAGCTCTTCGAGCTCAAAAATATAATTTTTATGTCATTTTGAGCTCTCCGAGCTCAAACATCTTATCAAAGTTCGATAAAACACGATTTTTTTAATTTTCAAACTGCTGTAACTTTTGAATAAATCAACCGACTTTCATGTGGTTGGCGGCGATCGATGTAGTTTTTTGAGCTCTATGTAAAAGTTCAGAACAAAAAAATTGATCTGATAAAACATTTCGGAGTAATTACAAAAAAAAACTTTTTTCGATTTTTTTCGACAACGATATCTCACGAACGCATCAACCGATTCGGACGAATTTGGTGGCAATCGATGCGGGTTTTCAACGTGAAGAGCTGATTAGTTTTCGAGTTCGATCGGTTAAGCCAATTCGGAGATATTTTGAAAAAATGAAAAAAAAAAACAACTTTTTTTTCCACTTTTTTTGCAATTTCTCGGAATCTACCGGTCCGAATCGGTTCCAACTTATAGGAAATCTAAGTTTGGCAAAGCCCTTTTGAATGACACCAACCGCGATGAAATCGGTCGAGCTGTTCAGAAGTTATAAGAGGTTTACATGCACACACACACACACACACACACACACACACACACACACACACACACACACACCACACACACACACACACACACACACACACACACACAACACACACACACACAGACATATAGACACCATCGCGGAAATAGTCAGGAAAGCTTCCTAGGGCCTCAAAACGTCGAGATCTGATGAAAGCTCGATTTTCGAAAAACGGGGTGAAACAATAACTTCCCGATTTTTGAAAATTTTCAATTTTCTTAGCGGGAAGTTAAAAATTTGTTTCGTTAACGATAACTCACGAATGAATCAACCGATTTTTAACGACTTAGCGGCGATCGACGTAGTTTTTTAATTAAGGACGTTAGGCCCAAAAAGCAAAAATTCAAGAAATCTCCCAAACTCCGTATAGCAGTATTTAAATACATAATACATACGCTGTTAAAATTTAGAGATGATTTACCACGTCTAACCGAAGATAATTGCAATTGAAAATGACATTTTTACATAGACGGTATGGGAAAAGAGAGAGAAAACCGTAAAGTTTTTTATTTTTTGTATTGAAGAAATATTAAGAATTTCATGAAAAACTAATATTACTTAGATTAATACATGTATAATTACTCTACAAAATTCTGGAATTCTTTACTACATAGTTTTTTGAGAAATCATTGATAAACTAGTAAAGTAAACAAATAAAGTCATGCGTGAAGTAAGTGAGTAATAGCCCGTAAGAGAGGCGACACTAGCGAAGGAAAAAAGACAGCAGTAGCATAAACTATAGGTTGGGAAAGAACTACCTTAAGAGCTGATTAGTTTTTCAAATCAATCGGAAAAGCCTTTCAAAAGTTATTTAAAAAAAAACACATTTCCACAAATTTTAATTTCCGCTGAGAAAATCCGTATATATGTATGTATAAATGTGTGTGTGTGTTGTGTGTGTGTGTGTGTGTTGTGTGTGTGTGTGTGTGTGTGTGTGGTGTGTGTGTGTGTGTGTGTGTGTGTGGTGTGTGTGTGTGTGTGTTGTGGTGTGTGTGTGTGTGGTGTGTGTGTGTGTTGTGTGTGTGTGTGTGTGTTGTGTGGTGTGTGTGTGTGTGTGTGTGTGTGTGTGTGTGGTGTGTGTGTGTGTGTGTGATTGTATCAAACCTCTCATGAGTTCAAATAGGTTCGACCTATTTTATCGCGGTTGGCGCCAGTCAAAAGATATTAACCAAACTTACAATTTATAATACAATTTGTACCAATTTGTACCAGTATATTTTGAGAAATTTGAAAAAAAGTAAGAAACAAAAGTTTTTGAAATGTACTTTTTTTTTTAATAACGTTGAAATAGCTTTATGGAACAATTTAAAAACTCTTAACATCAAAAAGCCACGTCGATCGCCACCAAACCGGTAAAAATTGGTTGATTCGTTTGTGAGTGATCGTTGACGAAAACAATAAAAAAAAGTTATTTTTCCGAATAACACTGGAATTCCCACTCGGATCTATTGGTCATCAGAACTTTATCATACAATCAAAAAAACTGCGTTGAATGCCATCGACCGCGTGAATATCGATTCATTCATTCAATAGTATATTACACCCTTGGGAAGGAAAAGAAGGAAAGCTCCAGATCACATGTAATTGTTGGCCGAGGCGAAGCCGAGGTCGACAAACATGTGATCTGAGGTTTTTTTTTTTACTTTCGAAGGGCTGTATACTATTTTTCTCTTCGACGGAGGCGGAAAGCGGCATTTTCGTTAAGCGCAGCGGGAGGAAAATTGACGCTTTCCGCCCGGAGAAGTGAAACATTTAATGCGGTTTGAAAATACAAAAAATGTTATTTTATCAAGTCTCTAGCAGACTTTTCAGCTCGGATTGTATTTTTTGATATAGACTTGAAATTAAATTGGGGTATTGTTTTGACTTGCACAGATTCCAAATTCCATCGGATTGGCCTGTACCTTTCTCCATGTGATTATTCTAGGTAATATTCATTGCAACTTTCAATGTGAAATCACTATAACATTTCCGTGGCCTTCCTCCAAAAATAAGTAATAATTAACATGAAAAAAAAATTTTAAGAAAAAATAAGAATTGAAAGTTGCAGTTAAAGTAATTGCAGGTTTCATAAGTGAAGTTGAAATTGGTTAAGCTCAAAGTGCGACAAATTTTGCTGTTATCCAGGATTTTATCAAATTTATATCTGTAGGAACTGTATTTGATGTAAATTTTTTACAATTATTACTCCCGCACTCCTATATTGGGGAGGAATCTCGTAAGATACTATTTCAGATGATTTCTACATTAGAAAAGAAAAGGTCCAACAAAAGTTTGAGTCTATAGAAACTATTGTTTGAAAATGAGATATTTTCATTGTTCACGCCCCCACAATTCTTTTTTTGGTTAGAATTCGAGAAAATCAATTCTCGGCTGAACTCGATAATATACACTAAGATTCGCACTAAATTTGGAGACTGTAGAAATTACTGTTTGGGAATTAAAATTTTAGATTTTAACATTCACCCCCCCAATCACTATCAAAAGTAAAATTGTTTGAAATCAGTTTTGAGATGATCTTCTCATAACAAATAAAAGATTCCTATGAAATTTACAGCTTTTAGAAGCTATATTTAAGAACTTAAGATGTTCTATTGTTAATATCCGACCCCGCAGTCCTTGTTAAGGTTGGTTCGTCATAAAATCCGCTTTTAGATCATTTATATCTCACATATAGCAGATTCTTACTAAATTTAGAGCGTATAGGAGCTACACCTCAGAGATTCAAAATTTTTATTGTTAACACCCACCACCGCAACCCCCCGTGGCGTGAGCTATCGTAAAATTTGTTCATAAATTTTTTTGCACTTACACAAAATTCCTACCAAATTTGGAGTCGGTAAAAGCTGTAGTTTGAAAATTGAAAATTTTCATTATTAATACCCACAAAAAAATTCTGGCAAAGTTTTAGAGTTGTAAAAGCTATAGTGGATTGGAAAATACAAATTTTTTAAGTATTTAACACCCCCGCACAGCCCTCTGAGGGTGGAATATCATAAAGTAAGTTTTTGCTTAATTCAAATATGCCGAAAAAAATATTCTCGCTAAGTTTCAAACTTCTAAAAACTATAGATTGGAAGATACAAAATTCTAAAATTTTTGACGCCCCCGCACAACTCTCTAGGGGTGGAATATCATAAAATTAGTTCTTAGTAAATTCAAACATGAGAAAATAAATATTCTGGCCAAATTTCAGAGTTCTAAAAGCTATAGATTGGAAAAAACAAATTTATTTTTAATTTTTAACGCCCTCGCACAGCCCTCTGGGAGTGGAATATCATGAAATTAATTGTTAAAAAACTAATACATGCCAAAAAAAATGTTTTCGTTAAGTTTGACCGTTCTAACAGCTATAGATTGAAGAATAAAAATTTTTTTTCAATTTTTAACGCCCCCGCACAGTCCTCAGGGGGTGAAATATAATAAAATTAGTTTTTTTGTGAATTCAAATATGCCGCAAAGAATATCCTGACTGCTTTATACCTATAAGAGCTATAGTTTTAAAAATGTGAATTTTTTTTAATTAACGCCCCCGCAACCCCTCTTGAAAGTAGAATTTCGTAAAAACCGTTCTTAGCTAACCTCTATTCGGTGAAAGAATATTCCTACCAAATTTCAAGGATTTAGGTCTTAAGGTTCCAGAGATGTCGTGATGAGTAACTATATACGTGGAAAACTAATATATATATATATATATATATATATATATATATATATATATATATATATATATATATATATATATATATATATATATATTATAATGGCTTTTTCGCTGCGCTGGCGTCGGCAGCGCCGAAGAGGTTCACCTAAATGTTTGGCCTACCTGGTTCGTTGATGGTTGGGCGCCAGGAACTTTCGTTCCACGGTTCGTTGGTTCACGTGGATCGTCGTTGGGCGGCGGGTCGAGGCCGAAGAGATTCAAAGGTATTTACGAAGCGTACGAGGAAATCGGTTCGGGGAATAATTAAAATTAGGGAAAAAAAAAATTGAAGTAATTTATACTGATACAATAACGAGTCAATTATTTATTTAACAATTCATGAAGTCGAATAACATTCGCAGGTTCAATCCCCAAAAAAAATTAACAAGAGAACGAATAAGATCGATACAAAAAAAAATATCGCTATAAATATTTTATCGTTACATGAATTTCACGAAATCGCCAAAATAACAGCCAATCGGAATTTGTGCCACAGGCAATCGCACCAAGAAAGCAAGATCTAGTTTCGTTCACGCAAGTCACTAAAATCCAGTCGACAGTAGTTTCGCAGGGAACAAACGAAATTAACAACAAAAAAAAATAATTCATAAAATATAATTATCTCGCTTGTTTCGTCTAAACAATTGTTTCGAATTAATTAATCAAGACCAATATTTATTCGCCGTGTTCGCTTAGCAACAATTTACGAATTTGTTAACAAAAAAGCTCATTTAGTTCGCCGGGTTCGATTAACAACAATTGGCGAGCCTCTTAACAAAGAAAAACTACGCCGGTTTCGAGCAACAGTAAAACTGCGAATTAAAAAAAGAAAACTTGTTTATTTAACACAATAAAAAAAATTAGTCACTTCGTCGGTTTCGATCAACAGCAAAAAAAAATTAACTAATCAATAGTTTATCTGGGATCGCTGTTACCCGTCGAGTAATTCGCGGGAACAAAGCTCGAGGTGTGACAAAATTTTTCAACAGTACACTCCAGCTCAAACAACTATACACAATGTCATTAACTACTTATTACAATAGAGTTTGGCACCGGGTACCTGGCTGACGTCACCGAAGCCGGAATTTAACAACGCGATTGTTGAATTCCGGTACACAATTAATTTCGGACTCAATTCCGAAGTCGTGAGCAAATTTAATTAAAAAAAACTTTAATAAGATTATCGATGATAATCTACGTTAATCGCGATTCGTGGTGAAGTCACCCAGGTAAATTAACAACTGCGACCGCACTACCCCACTCAGTCGACCTCTCGGTATGGGTTTCAATTCAACAACAAAATCCGATGTCGGCGGTGCTGATGAACGTGATTCCTCGACGATGGTTTCCCGGGAACGGCGAGATCGAACGTTACAAATGTGATTGTCGTCCTTGACTCTCGTACAACACTCTCTCCGTATTCACTGAAATTATACTTCGACAACAAAACGGCGAAACTTCTACGAACAATTTTCCGTGTCGATTTTTCAAGTAAATATAGCAATACTTTTCCTCGACACAACAACAAAAAAAAAACCATTAAATTTTTCAATAGCGATAGCAAAAAATATTGCGTTTTAATTCATTAATTTTTCATTTTTTTATTTCCCACGTGGCATATAAGCGTTCGGTCAGAATTGTACTGGCTTTTCCGTTTTCCTTTTGCCAACACGTGGTCTTTCCTTCAGCACCGCTAATGAGCTGCGCGTCCAATCAGCCGTCGTACGATAAATAGCTGTGATCGATGATTGGTCGATTTACCAATTTAGTTCGAAATTCGGCGTTCAGGTGGAGCCTCGACGTGTCTCCCGCCGTTTCAACTTCCAGTCGTTCGTGGAGTCCGATTCCGTGCCTTGCTAGTCCCTTGCTGCTCCTCCCAGATGTCTCCTCGGTCGTTGATATCGACTGAAATGCGGGTTCGCCCGGTCGCTTTCCCCATTCATACTATATCACTCACTCTATATCCGATACATTAAATTTAGTTGGACGCATCCATTCCTCATTATTACTATTGGCGCGGTTCGGCTTAAATTTTTACCTCGAGCTTTGTTTTATGACCGGGACCACTTGGGGCGACACAGTCGCGTCGAATCTTAGCATTTCATCAGCTTGGCCAACACAAAAGGCTAAATAATACCAAAAAAAAATATTCTCTAGTCGGATTCTAGGTGGGAAATTTCCCACGTCACAATATATATATATATATATATATATATATATATATATATATATATATATATATATATTGTTACGGAGTACATCTTTAAAAATCTATTTGTTGTAGTCGGTCTGATATTATTATTTCTAAAAATATAATAAGAATTAAATTTAAGGACATTATTGTCATTTAATACAATTTTTTGCAATATCCAAACAATGAATCTGCTTATCTATGTCGGGTATGATGGAATGCCGCTTTTTTTTTTCACTTTAAGGACTTTTCAGTAACTGAAGTTTATTTTTTAATGACGGCAGCACCCAATTCCGTCTATTGCTAACCTAAATACCAAAGTAAAACAATAATCTCGTAAAGACCCAGCGCAGTCTGCTGGTGGAACGTGAGGGACCTAACCGGGTTGATAGTTGAACCCAAGGCAGAATATTTGACTTCTCAGAGACGAAATGTATAGAAATTGATCGGAAAATCTACAAATTTTCATATCAGGTGCTCCGCAGAAATGAAAATCGTTTATCATCAACAGCCTTACCTAAGTAAGTTTATGAAAGCCTAAGCACTAGAAATAAGCAATAATTCCGTGAAGAATCCAGCTCGGCATCTATGAAACATAACGAACATAAGCTGGTTTATCATTAAAAATAAGGCAATAGACTCAGCTCTCCGAGACAATATAAATGGAAATGAACTCGGAAATCAACGATTTTAAATTTGTGGTGTTCCCTAGTGACCGGAGTTTATTTATCATCGACGGCCGTACCTAATTCCTGTGGTGACAAGCCTAAACTAAAGGAAAAGACAATAATTTCCTGAAGAATGTAGCCCGGTTAGCTAGTACAGCGAAAGGATTATGAGTTGGTTGTTAAATTAATCGAAAACCAGAGATTAGGCTCTCCGGGACTATATATATGAAAATGAACTAGGAAATCAACGATTTTAAATTTGTGGTGTTCCCTAGTGACCGGAGTTTATTTATCATCGACGGCCGTACCTAATTCCTGTGGTGACAAGCCTAAACTAAAGGAAAAGACAATAATTCCCTGAAGAATGTAGCCCGGTTAGCTAGTACAGCGAAAGGATTATGAGTTGGTTGTTAAATTAATCGAAAACCAGAGATTAGGCTCTCCCGGGACTATATATATGAAAATGAACTGGAAATCAACGATTTTAAATTTCTGGTGTTCCTAGTGACCGGAGTTTATTTATCATCGACGGCCGTACCTAATTCCTGTGGTGACAAGCCTAAACTAAAGGAAAAGACAATAATTCCCTGAAGAATGTAGCCCGGTTAGCTAGTACAGCGAAAGGATTATGAGTTGGTTGTTAAATTAATCGAAAACCAGAGATTAGGCTCTCCCGGGACTATATATATGAAAATGAACTCGGAAATCAACGATTTTAAATTTCTGGTGTTCCCTAGTGACCGGAGTTTATTTATCATCGACGGCCGTACCTAATTCCTGTGGTGACAAGCCTAAACTAAAGGAAAAGACAATAATTCCCTGAAGAATGTAGCCCGGTTAGCTAGTACAGCGAAAGGATTATGAGTTGGTTGTTAAATTGATCGAAAACCAGAGATTAGGCTCTCCCGGGACTATATATATGAAAATGAACTTGGAAATCAACGATTTTAAATTTCTGGTGTTCCCTAGTGACCGGAGTTATTAATCATCGACGGCCGTACCTAATTCCTGGGTGACAAGCCTAAACTAAAGGAAAAGACAATAATTTCCTGAAGAATGTAGCCCGGTTAGCTAGTACAGCGAAAGGATTATGGGTTGGTTGTTAAATTAATCGAAAACCAGAGATTAGGCTCTCCGGGACTATATATATGAAAATGAACTTGGAAATCAACGATTTTAAATTTGTGGTGTTTCCTAGTGACCGGAGTTTATTCATCATCGACGGCCGTACCTAATTCCTGTGGTGACAAGCTTAAACAGTAGGAAAAGACAATAATCCCCCGAAGAATATGGTGTGGTTAACTGGTACCACCAATGGAAATCAGTTGGATGATAATAAAACCGAAGGCACTAAATTCGTTTCTCTCGGTACTAAATATGTAAAAATTTACTAAAACCGAGTTCATTTTCCCAGCCATTGTCTGATTATTTATGTAGTTGCTCCTCCCAAATGCTCGTATTGATGTTTTTCGTCATCGGGAATACCCAAGAGGGATCTCTACAACCATCAAGGTTTCAGTACAATTAAAACATCCAGAAGAATATTGTAAAAAAAATTCCGAGCCCTCCCAGGGTATCTTGGTTGTAACATACTTCGACGGCAATATATGATTTCTTATTTCAGAGCCTATAAAAATTATATATAGCAATTTTTCCCTGTAGAAAGTTGCGAGGTGTTCTTATTTAACTCCCAGGTGTCTAATCTTCTCGATTAAAACGCAAACAACCACTCAACCAACTGAGTCTTAATATTCATCAATAATTCCTTACATTTACAATAGACGTATATTTATTCTATTTAATATTGACATTAATTTCGATTATTGTAGTTTCCTCCGTCTTCGCTTCCTTTACATGAGCCCCAGACGTGTTGCAACTGCCGGATAATTTTTTCTGTACTTTTATCGTCCTCTCGCCATCTACATGTAATTTTGGTTACTTTATTATTTTTAGTTTTTATTTTAAACGCTAGATGTCGCTATGTTATTTTTCTCTGGGGGACAGTCGCCGCTGGGGGACATTCGCAGGCAGTCTACATAACTATATGTAAGGAAGTTTGTGGTTATATATAATTATATATAATGATACATAGTTTATATACGCTACTGGTAAAAATTAAAGGTCCTAAAAAATTTCCGAAACTTTCGATGATTTTCGACAGGCTGTATTCAAGTAAAAAATGGTCGTATCGATAATCGGAAAATTTCGGAAATTTTTTAGAACATCAAATTTTTTCCAGCAGTGTATAATTATACATAATTTTTTTTACCCCGCGGGCGGAAAATTAAATAATTAAAAAAATTATCGAGTTGTGGTAAGATTTTCAATTTTCGTAGCGGGAAGTCAAAAAATTTTACTTACACATTATCAGGATTTTCTTTATGAGAATTTTTCTTGGTCCCTTTAATGCAGTGGAAAACGGCCTCATACAAGTTGTTACTTGAACCAACAACCTCCTTTCCTCGCCCTTGTCAACAGCCGACAGAGTTCTCGTATCGTATGAAACGAAGACATGGTCAGTCTTCTTTTCATACTCATCGAGATCCCGATGAAACTTCAGCTGATCTGCTGGATACTCTTTTCCAACTTGGAAAATCTTTGACATTTCCACGACAGCTGAAACATTTATTAATATCGTTATAAACAATAAAACACACTAGTCTCAAAAATAATGGAATAAAAAATAATTCCAAATTTTTGGGTGATTTTCAACAGGCTATAACTCGGAAAAAAATGGTCGTATGGCAAAAAAAAAGCAAATCTTAGCTCTAGGTGTTAGTTTTTGGATCTGGCCATGAAAATTCAATATACGGTTTCGGAGTAGTTCTAAGAAAACTTGGGTGAAACCAATAACTTCCTGATTTTATAAGAATCATTAAACTTTATAGGGAGGTTAAAAAAGTTTTTTCCTCTCATAGTGAGGGTCGCGAGCAGACATTAATAAAATATAATTAAATAATTGACTTACCAACTTATTCAATCTCTCGAAACCACTAAAATAACAGCTTTTTTTTTATAATAAATAAACTTATACACACAGCACTAACATTCAACAACTATTGTTTCCAACACTATTTAAAGCGGTAAGACGGTGAGACGCTTGTTGAGTTGACGAAGTGACGATCGCTCTGTATTTACGTCTGCCGTCCTCCGTCCCCGTCAACCGTTAACGGTCTTTCGCCCCCCCCCCCCATCTAACAATAAGACTGATTTTCAATAAAAATTCTCATGAAATTGTTTAATCGTAATTTATTTTTGTGAATAATAATAATTATATTCTTAATTTATTTGTTCACACTTTTGTTCGTAAAATTTTGTATTTCATGTAATTTTTGAAATTTTTATAAATTAACTCTCCACATTATGCTTAATACATATGTATTTATGTATATATATATATATATATAATATATAGAGATCCCGTTTTTGAACTCACTGATCACGATATCTCTGAATCTATAAGGCCTAGAGACTTGAAACTTAGTAGGAATGTTCCTTTCGCCGCGTAGAGGTCAGCTAAGAACGGATTTTACGGAATTCCACCCATAAGGGGTGTTGCGGGGGCGTAAACAATGGAAAATTGATATTTTCAAACTATAGCTCCTGCAAACCTGAAATTTGGTAGATATATCTTTTTTCATACGTTGAGGGCAACTGAGAACAAATTTTACGAAATTCCACTCCCAAAGGGGATTGCGGGGGCGTAAACAATGGAAAATTAATATTTCAAAACTACAGCTTCTATAGACTTGAAATTTGGAAGGAATGTTCCTTTTGCTGTGTAAAGAACAGCTAATCATGAATAATTTTTAGATGAGTAAAGGTCAGCTAACAAATTTTACGAAACTCCACCCATAGAGGGCTTTGCGGGGCGTTATTATTTAAATAGATTACTTTCTAGATGATCAATAATACTAAATTAATTTATAGGATTTTATACAATTTAAATTGCTGATTCTGACAAATATTCTTTTGTTAAATAAATTGAAAAACTATTTATAAAAACATAACCACTTCCATTCGTCTGTCATTGAACTAATTAGCTGTTAATCATAATTATTACATTCATATTATGGATAATATATGTTCTCAATTTCCACTCAATGCTAATTTCCATTTAAACCAATTCAATACGTAAGTTTGTTTTTAACTTCCCTCTAAGTAAATTGAAAAATTTTTTAAATTTAACATTTTTTTAAATCTATATATATATATATATAAGAGATTTCCACCTATATATTGACTCATCACGATATCTCTGGAACCATAAGGCGTAGCGACTTGAAATTTGGTAGGATTATTCCTTTCGCCGAGTAGAGGTCAGCTAAGAACGGATTTTACGAAATTCCACCCACGAGGGGGGTTGCGGGGGCGTTAACAATGGAAAATTCCCATTTTTAACCTATAGCTGCTATCGACTATAAATTTGGTAGGAATCTCCTATATGTGATGTAGAAATGATCTAAGAGCGGATTTTATGACAATCTACTCCCAATATGGATTGCGG
The DNA here is from genome assembly GCA_018835575.1 of Cotesia chilonis. Lineage (NCBI taxonomy): Eukaryota > Metazoa > Arthropoda > Insecta > Hymenoptera > Braconidae > Cotesia > Cotesia chilonis. The sequence continues at coordinate 60,296 of RJVT01000103.1, forward strand.
GGGTGGACGTCAACAATAAAAATTAAAAATTTTTGACTTCTAGCTCCTACAGACTTTTAATTTTGTATGAATTTTGTGTAAGTAATGTAAAAATAATTTATGAACGAATTCTACGATATCCCACTCCACAGAGGAATGCGGGGTGGATCTTAACAATGAAAATTTTATATTTTTTAGCTGTAGCTTTAAAGGCTAAGAATTTGGTAAGAATCTGTTCTATGGTTGTAGAAATGATCTAAGATCGTATTTTATGACAATCTACTCCCAATATGGATTGCGGGGGTGGACGTTAACAATGAAAATTAAAAATTTTCGACTTCTAGCTACTACAGACTCCTAATTTTGTATGAATTTTGTGTAAGTGATGTAAAAATAATTTATGAACGAATTTTACGATATCCTTCCGACAGGGGGTTGCGGGGGTGGGTGTTAACAATTGAATTTTTAAATTTCCGAGCTGTAGCTCCTATAGACTCTAAATTTAGTAAGAATATTGTATATGTGATGTAGAAATGATCTAAGAGAGAATTTCACGGCAACCCACTTTTAATAATAAGGATTGCGGGGTTGGTGTTAATAAAAAAAATTGTTGATTTCTAAGCTATAGCTCCTACAGACTCCAATTTAGTAGGACTCTTTTATTTGTCATGTAGATCATCTCAAAACGGATTTCCATAAATTCTACTTCCGATAGGGATTGCGGGGGTGGGTTTAAAATCTGAAATTTCAATTCCAAACTGTAACTTCTACAGACTCCAAATTTGGTAGGAATTTTTGTATGTAATGTCAAGTTCAGCATAGAATGCATGTTAACAAATTCCAACCCCAAAAGGGATTGCGGGGCATTAACAATGAAAAATTACCGATTTTAAACTATAGCTCTTATAGGCTCCCAATTTGGTAGGAATCTTCTATATGAGGTGTAGAAATAATCTAAGAGCGGATTTTACGACAACCCACCTCCAATAAGGATTCTGGGGGTGGGTATTAACAAGAAAAAATCTAATTTTCAAAATATAGTTTCTAAAGACTTGCGGGGGTGGGTGTTAGAATGCAAAATTTAAATTTACAAACTTCAACTTCTACATACTCCAAAATTGGTAGGAATCTTTGTATCTGATGTCAAGTTCAGCTAAGAATGGATTTTATAAGATCCAACTCCAAAAGGGATTGCCGGGCTTTAAGAAAGAAAAATTTTTATTTCCAAACAATAGTCTCTATGGACTAGAAATTTTGTAGGAATCTTTTATTTATGGTGTAGAAATTTACTTGAATAGGATCTTACGAAATTCCTCTCCCATATAAGTGCGGGGGTGTAAATTTCAAAAAATTCATATTTTTCAAGGACAGTTCCTACATATACATAAAATTTGATGCAACCTCAAGAGAAACAGGAAATTCCAGGGATGACCTCCAGAGTCAACCGATTTAAATATTTTCCTTTCTTAATAATTAGATGTCAACTAAAAACGAATCTCACGATAATTGACTTCATATGCAGATTGTGTCAGAGTGATAAGTAGAATAACGACAAATGTTATTGTTTATGAACTAGGACTTTGAGACATGAAATTTAGGACATGTCTATAAGCTTCAATAACATTTACTAAAAAATGTGTCCTGAATTCCTGTGACCAAATTTTAAGTTATTTACATTTTCTGGACGTGATTAAGATTTTAAAATTTACTAAAAATTTCCTGACAATAATTGTCTCTTTGGCAGCGGGGAAAAAGTCATTGTGTGGTTTCCAAAACTTAACATTACATGTGGTTATTCAGTGAACGGACTGAGAATTTTACATACATCTTATTTTTGCTGATCACAGAACCGATGAATTGTTGTTATTACGGATCGCGAGAATATAACAGATTGAAATGAATAGATTTTCCAAACACCTGATATGTGGAAAAGAAATTTGGCTACTTATTTTAATAGAATTCGTAAAAAACATGTACAATTAATTTTCTATATAAAATTGATGTTACTGAGACAATTTTAATTAACAAAAATTCGTCGCATTTAAAGCTAGGCAGATTCTAACTTCACTCATGAGACCTGCAATTACTTTAACTGGAACGTTAAATGCTCATTTCAAATTTTTTTCTTCGTGTCAATTATTATTCATTTTTGTGAAGAAAGCCACGGGAATGTTATAGTGAGTTTACATTAAAATTGGAATCTATGCAAGTCAATACAATAATCCAATTAAATTTCAAGTCTAGATCTGAAAATGAAAATTCAACAAAGTGCCCAGCGGNAAAAAAAATTTGAAATGAGAAATTTGGAGTCTATAGGAGCTATAGCTTGGAAATAAAAATTTTTAATGTTAACATCCACCTTCGCAAACCCCTGTGAGATGAGCTATCGTAAAATTCATTGATAGATTATTTCTATATCTCTTACAGAAGATTCTTACCAAATTAGGAGTCGATAGGAGCTATAGTTTAAAAACGGGAATTTTTTATTGTTAACGCCCCCGCAACCCCCCTTGTGGGTGGAATTTTCTAAAATCCGTTCTTAGCTGACTTCTACTCGGCGAAAAAATATTCCTGCCAAATTTCAAGTCTCTAGGTCTTATAGTTCCAGAAATATCGTGATGAGTGTATATCTATAGAAAGCCTTCTATATGTATATGTACATATATACATGCTATGTATCAGAGATGGTGCTGGATGTGAAAAAAGATTTTCCCGCTTTTCTGTTGAAATTTTTCCTGAATTTTCTTTGCTATAAACCTCACGGAGCCCGAGACCTTTCCAACGAATGCAAAACCGTGGAAATCGGTTCGTGCGTTCTGAAGTTATAGCGTCAGGAAGGAAACCCAACTTATTTTTATATAGTAGATTGATGTTACTGAGACAATTTTAATTAACAGAAAAATTCGTCGCATTTAAAGCTAGGCAGATTCTAACTTCACTCATGAGACCTGCAATTACTTTAACTGGTACGAAATGCTCATTTAAAATTTTTTTCTTCGTGTCAATTATTATTCATTTTTGTAAGAAAGCCACGGGAATGTTATAGTGAGTTTACATTGAAATTTGGAATCTATGCAAGTCAATACAATAATCCAATTAAATTTCAAGTCTAGATCTGAAAATGAAATTCAACAAAGTGCCCAGCGGAGCGGGCGGGTAACAGCTAGTATTATATACATTTCAGGCGTATTTTCAATACATAAGTCATAAAGATGACGAATGAAATGCTACCTGGTGACTAAAATCCGAATCACCAACACTGACACCTGGTGTTTTCGTTTCCACTTAATGTAACTAGTTATCAAATTTGACAGTTTAATTGATTTATGATTTGTCTGTCGAATTTTTAATTATTAGCGGTAACAGGTGTCGCTGTGAACAATTTTTCACGGGACGGGGACACTTTGCCACAATTAGGGCAGCCAACATGAGATTTAAGTTGGTACACTAGCAGGTCGAACTAAAAATTTAAAGGAAGATGCACACATGTCGACAGATACAAAGTGCTGCTACCTAGTAACTACTAAAAACATCCTGTTAGACCAAATTTTCTCAATATCTTTAGATAAAGCAGATTTGTTCAAATAGTGCAGCATTTATAAAATAGATGGCGGGTAACTGTGCGTTATTGAGAAATATTAATATTCTTGCTATTCTCTGAGTCCAAGTAACAAGTAATGACAGTATATAAAAATGAGCAAGCATCTGTACGTGGCGTGTACTCCATTACGTGAGCTTATACTAATGCGGCATTAGTTAGTTTTTTTTAAGTATAGTACTATATGAAATAATTATTAAAGGTCAAAAATTACATTATAATAATAAATAATTTGGTTTTTTAATACTAAATAATTATTATATAAATTAATCCGTTCATAATAATTGGAGTAAATAATTTACTGTAAATAAAAATATGAGTGGTGTGATTTATAATTTTATATTTTAAAAAAGAAATTTGCAGTACATAACAATAAATGTTGCGAATTAAGTTTTGTGTGTGAAAAATTTTGACATTTTCAAAATTTTTTGCAAGTAATATATTTTCGGTTTTTTATTTTTTTTTATTTTTACTTGTTTATAAACAAAAAATATCCAATGTATTGTTCAGTGTCTGCTAGCTCCAATACCATTAAGAATTCAGAAAACTTCTTCATTTATCCCCTTTAAGTCAATTTTTGAAGACAATTAAAACGTAAGTAATAAGAAATAATTTTTTTTTTTGTAACTATAGGTGTTAATTACTGTCACTAATAAGATTAATATTATTTTTTTCATGGCGTGATGGTCGCGGCAGCAAGGTTTTGGAGCATTCAAAGCGGTTTCTGTAAAAATATTTTTCTTTTTCTTTATCTGAAAATATTTCTTCAATCGATTTTTTTCTTTATATTGCAAAAATTTATTACTCAGAGAAATTAATGTATGAAATATTATCAATATAACTTATAATTAATTTCATTGTCATGTAAAAAAACAAATTTTTCATCCTTTTTGGAAAATGGCCGAAACGTTTTTTAATATTGTTGAAATTATTTTACGATTATATGTATATACATTGATTTCTTGTATTTTGATTAAATTATTAATAAAATAATTGAATTCTTGTAATAAATCATAAAGGCTTTTAATAAATTCACCTCCCTAGACATAACAATAACATCATTGTAAAAAATATTTTACTTTGTAAAATTGACTAAAAAATCAATTAATGTAATGATAGCTTCGTCATATTCAAATTCTAGAAAAAAAAAAAAAAAAACTCAATAGAAAGTAACTAACTATCCATAAATTTTACATGTGGCATGGGTAATTGCTCCGATTAAGTAAGGATAGGATTGAAATTTGAGCAGGAATTTAAATTATTTTTCATTTTTTTTATATTTTCATTAATATACCATTTTTGTTTGAGTTTATAATGCATTTTTTACGATTAATTAGTTTGTTTATTTACAATTTATTCAAATCACAGTATGGATAATCAGCTAATACTAATTTTCTGATGATTTCCTTCATTAATTTATGGTAGGGAGTCCTGAAATTCTAAGTCTCAATTTTTCCCATTAATTATAAATAATTGGAAATTCATTTACTTTTCTTAAAAATAATGATTGCCTTCTATAAATTTTTGAAGAGATTGAAAGATAAAATTCCAGTCAATAAAAAACTATTGCTCTCTCTGTTGTAAAAATAATTCTGCGTGGACTCACACAATTATTTGATTTGTTTATTTAAAAATTAACTATGATTTTTGCTTATAATTAACCAACAGTGATTATATCGTCCTTTTTTGATTGTTTTTCATATTTTTTTTGTAATTATTTTAGGCGGGAAGGCTACAAATTCAAATTTTTATTATTATTTTCTTTTTTTTTTTTTTTTCAAATTTTAATAACATTTTTTTGCCAATCAATAACAATTATTAATTTCCGTCTATTTATTAAATCATTATACAACACAAATGGCTATTACAGTCAGAAGTTATTGTTGAGCTATACCGCTATGAATAAATATACGCGGATTAACGACTCATATGTTTGTTCATTAAAATATTTTATGAAATAAAAATATTTAGCTAACTAACAAACGATGCCAATAAAATATATCGTAGTTTATTAATTAATTTTCTTAATGTCTTTGGAATAATTTTTGGCGGGAAAACTATAAATTTCAATTTTTCATTTTTGTTTTATTTATATATATTTTTTTTTTCCTGTCCCTTCTAATTAAAGTAATGATTTTTCATTAATTTCTCAAGGAATAATACAATACTACTCCAATTTCAGTTTGGAGTTATGCGTACCAATACGATTAAATATCAATATACGTTGATTTATGTTTTCCATCATTTTTGTTTTTTTTTTTTTTTAATTCGATGAAATGATCAACTTTAAGAGACCAACGAACGATGCCTACAACGCATTTTGTTATTCATTAATTAATTTTCTTAATTTTTCTGTAATAATTTTTGGCGCGAAGTCTGCAAATTCAAATTTTTTGTTTTTACTTTTTAGTATAATTCTTCTGAAATTTCTCTCTCTACTGATAATAATAATAATAATTTTCTGTAAATTGATCACTGCTAACAATTCTTTTAATACTCATCGATAACCTTACATTCACATTACTGTGGCACTTCAGATCACAGTCATCTGAAAGTTTTTATAGTTTCCTTTATATATTACTTTATATGATCCAAAGAAAGAACTTATTATTATTCAAATTTTATATCTTGGTAATCATGTTTGTTTATAAGTTGTCTCTTTTTATCACGGATAAACTATTTTCCTTCTTTATTTTTCATGTGTCGCATGGTAGTGATCTCTAGACAATATTTTCTTAATTTATATGCATTTAGTAATATTTTAGAGGCAGCGTTTCAAACCGAGTTTTTTTATTAAAATAAATATTTTTTCTTTCGTTTTCCTTTTGTTAACATAGGTTAAAACTCTATTTTGATGGAAAAACAAGGTTTTCCAAGTCGGCCCTTATAGGTCACACTTAAAATTGTGTAATTCTATTTCAATTTATTTATGAGAGCAATTAAGTTTTCATTATTCACGATTTTCATGTAATTTTTATTTACTTACATACCGTTCAACAGATTGATAAACGAGCTATTAATAATTGAAATTCCAAGTTTATTTTCAATTGTACTGTTTTTTTTTTATCCTAGCTAGAGATTTTATATTGTACTGAATTAATCATTTTTATTAAATTAAAAAAAAAGGATGTTCTGTTTTCTTTCGTAGCTGTAACACTTAAGAGACACGGAAAAAATAAATAAATCTATCATATATAAATGTTCCTGATTCTAAGTCCTGAAAGATATGGCAAATGAAAAAATAAAATTTTCTTCCTAATGTATGTCGCTCTACAACATAGAATACACGGTAAATTGGAGAATAGGTATTATACTTAATGTAATCTGGAGCTGTAAGATCAAAGAGATACTGTAAATTCAATAGAAGAATTCTACTGTGATTGATTATCGGGACTCTCAGAACTCACCCGGGTAAAAAAAGTTATATATAATTAGACATAATTATATATAATACCATATATAACTATATATGAAAAATGGCCCTATATAATGATATATAACTATATAGAATTATTTCCATAGAAAAAAAAACCGTCATGCGCGGGCACCTGTTATGTCCAAGGGCGTTTTTAGAGCGGTAGCGTAAACGGTGGAGGTTTGGACTAACAGTTTAAAGAATACGCAACGGAGGTTTTAATTCCGTTGTTTTAATTATTTATGTGGGACGTTTTCGAGATACGAACTTACCACGCCTTCGTTTCAGACTGACGGATTTTTATGAGAGTAGATGTACTTACTGTTACAGGAACTTTATTGATGGTCAGATCCGTGATTTCAGGGCAGCTGTTAGCGCCTGTTCCTTGATTGGGCCCTTTGGTTGGTTCTAGCAGTGGATGGAGTAGGATGGATTTGGGCTGCTTATTCTAAGGGCTTCTTATCTTATGAAATTAACGAACTCGAATGGAATTTCACTTCTTTTTAAGATATATTTTAATAAACACCTAAACTTTTACTATTCACAAATTGGTTTTTAATCGAAATTATATTAATGAATTTTATTTGTTTGAGCTATCGTCCTCCAGTCCCCCGTAGGGTAAAGTACGCAAATTTAGCTTGAATGATATTAAGTTAAAAGATATTATACTTATTGACCAAACTCTCGTCTAAGTGCAGGGCAAATTAGAACTTTGAGAATTCGGTTCTCTAGATTTTACCTACTTATCGACCTCTCGCCTAAGTGCAGAGCAAATTAGAACTTTGAGAATCCCGACTCGTAGATAATTAAAACTAATTCGTGGCCTGCCGGTTGAACCGAGTCTGAACTCGTCTTAAGTGCAGCGCAAATTAAGATAAGGGACTTTTACAAGGCACGGGCCCGTCAGTTAAACGCGGTAGTCAAATTAACTGAGCAAAGACAAGGCGTTGGCTGTTGATCGCCTTTTTAAATACTCGCGGTGCTGAGATTGCAGAAGTCCCCGCTAGTTAACCAGCAGTCGCGTAGCTTATATTTTATTGTGGCTTTCGCGCATGGAGAAGTCTTCCATCTGCGCGGGTGATTTAAATTTAAAGAAAAATTTTGGGGTGGACATAACATTCCCCTGGAAAAGCGAGAAGCTAGTATAGTTTTTCGGTTTTCCTATGGCCCCTTTCCCATAAGCGAGAGCCACTTACAATTTTCGTTTATAATATTCTTAACTTAATGAGAGAGTAGTGAGGAGAGTCATCTGGCGTGAATATTTAATTTTAAATTATATTTTAATTTCGCATTGTGTTGCATTGTGTATATTTCGCTGACGAATGATTTTCTTATCTTTCTTCGTTTGCTTCTCGAGTTCGCGAAGCCGGGTTGAGCGTCAGTATTTTTCAAGAGTGATATGTATGTATGATAGAGTGTGATGTATCTGTCAACAGGAATTTTGAAGGCTACGGTACTTGGTACCAGATGGCCGTAATGGTCTATGGGAGAGGGTAAGGTAAAAAAATATAATATAAAAAAAAAATATATTTATGTTTTTTTTTTTTTTTTTTATAAAATTTTTGTAAATTAAATAAAAAAATTTGTTTTCTTTAGGATTTAAGGAGGGCGGTTCAGCTCTTGGCGGAATTTGCGCCCCCCATCCATCCTCACGAAGCCTTATTTTTGGCTTCGTGCTTGGTGGCGTTATTCGGATCTTTGCCTCCCGACGTCGTCGAGGCGGCGACTTGCTTCGGGTTCCAGAAACTGGAGATAGTTGCTGGGGTCCGAAGTTTTGAGGAGATCCTCGCCCCCAATCACGAGGATATCGACCGATTAAGGGTCGCCCTGATTGAGGCGATCTTTAATGGTTTGGTCGCCATGGGATAAAGGTATGTTATTATAAAATGGTTCATAGTTATTTTGTATCTTATCTTTCATTCGTTCCCCTTTCTTTTTGTTGCAGGCTAGACGTATCGGGTATCGTCGTTTCCGCCGAGAGAGCTGGACGCACCTTATGAATACATTATATAATATATAAAAATATTTTTTTTGAATAATAAAAAAAATTTTTTTTTTTTTCAATTTGGTTTTTCTTTTGCTTTTTGTTTCCTATACCTTCTTCCTCCAAAAAAATAATCATACTGATAATTGTAGTGGTTGCAACAAGGCCAAGAAGGTAAGTAGGATGAAAATAAAATAAGTAAGATGAAAATTAAGTAGAATAACTAAATAGAAAAAAAATAAAATAAATAGAATAAATAGATAGAAGAAAAGAACCGAAAACGAAAATAAAGTATATAAGAATTATATATATATATATATATATATATATATATATATATATATATATATATATATATATATTTTTTTTTTTTTTATTTTTTTTTTTTGAAAAATTTATGCGGATTTTATTAGTAAGGGTAGGGAAAGAAGGAGAATGGAGTATACGTATAGGCATATGTATATACCTATACTTATACTTATGTACGTGTGTGGTATTCTTTATGCGTTATACCCATGCGGTAACACAGCAGTGGGCGTGGCTTGCCGGGAGCCGGTCGCGGTTGAGCGGGCGTCGGTAAGCTACTCTGCTTGACTTAGCAGCCCGTTATAATTAAGGCTAGATGACTCTTATTGTTCTCTTAATTACCTATACTTATTTTACTTGTATTTATTAAATATTAAACGTTTAAAATAATCGTTTTGAATAAAAATTTTTTTTTTTTTTGATTCTAAAAAAAGATTTATATGAGTGACGTTAGCTCTGAAATATGAAAAAAATATTTTTGTATATGGAAATTGTTGGGTATACTTTTTTTTTTTGACATAATTGTAACAGGGTAAATTACCCTAAATCGATAAGTCGCCAGAGATCGATAATTAGTCGACTCAGCACTGGCGCGCCTCGATCTTCGGGCCTTCCGTATAGTAATTAAGAGGGGGGTAAAATGGGTAAGTGCTCGGAAGCCGGTGTGTGACTAAATGAGAAGAGGTTTGATAGTTAACCACACCGGTCACTACTCTGCAAAATAAACAGGTAATTAAAATATTCGCACGTGGATTTTGGAACGCTGCGATAATTGCTTTTCAAGATTGTCTTTACAATCTTGGAGACGACTCTTGCTGATATTTTGACTGTTACAGGTAACTGAAATTTGGAATAAGGAAGGATCCCCGGAGTGAAAATAAAACAAAAGGACGGTTACCTGAGGATTCACCACGTGAACAGGAGTGAGTTATTACTCAGGTATTTTTATTTCATTCCGTGGGAGATAGACCGCGGTCTGTACTCGGTCTATCATTCCTCTTCTACTCTCTTAAATATAATTTTTATTAATTTAATTAATTAATTGTGGAATAATTGCTAGTTTCGGATTTAGTGATTTTCATGGGGGTTTATACCCGAGGATCACTTAATCGACCTTGCGGGAAAATTTAATAACTGAGAGAAATTATCAATTAATTATTTAACATCCGAAAATTTCGTTAACCTTATTGTTATAATTTTTATAATAATTAATTTAGTAAAATTGATTGATTTTTGTCATTGAGAAAACGACAAATTTTTATTCGTGGAATTTCAGTCAAGCGTCAATTTTGTGTCGCAGTAAATTCCAATACCCAAGGTCAAGCAAAACAGCTAGCGATTATTCTAGCAATCAAAATTGAATAATTTAGAGTGTGTCAAATTTATAAGTGATAAGACTGGAAGTAGATTATTGACAGTATTTTTTATTAAGAATAATTATTAGGAGTTAATTATTAAGAATATTTTATATTAAGAAAATTAGTAAGAGTTAATTATCGAGGATAAGAAAGATTGGAAAATTACTGAATATTTTATATTAGGAAAATTATTAGTTGAGATTATTTAAAGCAGAAGATTTTTAAGTATATTAGGAATTTTATTGAGAATATTGTATTATAAAATTATTCCGTCAAGTGAGAAATTTAGAAAATTTTAGGGATTAAGTCCGTGATTGATTAAATTAATTTTACTGAATTTGATAATTATCGACGTGGATATTAAGTCCAAGGAATTATTAAGTGAGTTAAAATTTGTCACCGTAAAAGTTTAGTCAGAATTAATTAATTAAACTTATGTTAATAATTTTGAACGTGATCGTAGAAGTTATATTGTGATTTGTTAATTATCAAAAGTTAATTCAGGATATTAAGACCTTTTGTTTTAAATAGTTATTGTTATATTGTTAAGACTATGACAATAGGTTACTGAGGAATTTTAATCCGTCTAATATTTTACTAGAATTGAAATTGGAAATTGAGAATTGGTTGTAAATTGAATATTGTTTGTCGTTTTATTAATTTACTAATGATTGAATAATTGATTTAAAATATTTAATTAAAATTAATTACAGTCGATTTTATTAAGTAAAAAATTATAAAATAAAAATAAAGTAAAGTCAAGTCAGTAGTGTTAGTGTGAGACAAGTGTGGGTTATGTGTGAGTTGCAGAGTATCTAGACCTATGTTTCGTCGCTGGGTTGTTACTGCTGTAGCTGGTGTGGGTCATGAGAGTGTGCTGCAGAACATCTAGGTCTATGTTTCGTCGCTGGGCTGTTACTCCTGTGAGCCGAGTCAACGAGCCCGGTATATGATTCGTCTCTGTGCGGGTGATTGTAGATTTAGAAATCGGGTAGACGCCGAGAGGGGCCCGTCACGTGTAGACGCCGAAAGGGGCACGTGTTAGAAATTGACGGGTAGACGCCGAAAGGGGCTCGTCGAGATTAAGATATTGTTAAGTGTAGTTAGTGTGTGCGTGAATGAATTTTGTTAACTAGTTGTAAGTCAATTCTTGTTAAGTTTTATTCCTTATTGTTAATAAACTGATCAGATTGTTAATTAAATTTTTATTATTCAACAGCACCTTCCTCCACTCTCTCTACCCTAAGATTAAGTTTTCTCAGCTCTGGACCGGTTCCAGGAACCGTGATTAAAAATCCTGGTGGCGCCCTAATAATTATATCGGTTGTTTAGTTTTGTTATTTATTTAAAAATTGATTAGGGCTAACCTGAGTAGGTAAAACTGTTACATAATAATAATATTAATAGGTAATAATATGATTATATATAATAATTGGTTACATATATGTGGTAGAAATTTAAATAGTGTATAATTGGATATAAGTTTATAAGAGTTTATACTTTATATAAGTTTTATATAGATTAAATATAGAGTGTAATTAACTAGTTGAGTAACTTGATAATATAAAGAAAAAAAAATTTTTTTTGAATGATATAGTGATAGTAAAATGGAAGAACAATTTTTGGTGGAATTTATGGAAATAAAAATTTTGAAAAAGAATTTAGATCAAGAAAAAAATTATCGAGATTTTGCGCTGTTTCCACTCGTCCCCTCAAGGCCGGAGGTAATTTCATCTTCGGTCTTGTGAGTCTTACTGTCGCAAAAAATTTTGTAAATTAAAAAAATTTTTTTTTTTTGAAAATTTGTTTTACATTTTACTATACTTTTTCTGTGGGAACCGTTGACTCGTTTTTGGCTATTTTAAATTTCATGAGGCAAAATGTCATTGGAAGATTTTTTATTATTCATTAATGTTTTACGTTATTAATTTTCGGTTTTCCGCAAATGAGCCATCGGTTCTATGATTAACAATTCTTTAATGTTGGTCTTATTTTCTACGATGTTGATGTTCGATTTGTGTCTAGATCGGTGATTTGTAGTCTCTTAGTCGGAATGTTTTCGACTCTTTGGTTTCTTGACGTCTCAGGCGCATCTTCAGTCGTTGTTTGCTTACTCGGCGGACTTCCTTCTTTTTGGTTTCCGATTTCTCTGGAAGTGATTCGTTGACTTTCGACGGTGATGACGTTTTTTCTTCGGCTGTTTTTAGTTCTATAACGACTGGCTTTTCGATTATTTTGTTGTTTTGTCGCGGTTTTAGTATGCATCGACGAATGAGTTTTTGTATGGCGAACCCACTTATAATGATCGATAATATTCCGATTGTTGATACCGATCGATGGTTATTTTTTATTGATTTCTTCTTTTTGGTGATCTAGTGCTATTAATGACATTTTTTCTTTTTTTCTTCTAGCCCTTGACCCCAAGGTTCGAATTTGTCGACGATTGTGGCCGGGTCTGAGGATTTTGTTAGTAGATTGGGAGTTTCGCTGTCAAATTTGATACTCGAGTTTAACGTTTCGAGAGATAGATTGAAGCTCGGTGCGATTATTTCTATTTTAGTTGTTTCTCTTGCTGTTCCTTGGATTTTATATTCGTTGCAGTTTGCTTGACATCCTTGTTGTAGGTGTATTAGTCCGGTTCCGTTAATTATGGTGTTTCCGGTCTTCAGTTCTGGGCATTTCCACTGGATGTTTTCCTCTTTACACGTTGAGTATGCCCACGTGTTTTTCTCGTTCATTTTTATCCAAGTTAGTTTACATTTTCCGATTATTCTTACGTTACATTCTCTAAGATTTTCTAATTTTGGGTTCATGAGTAACTCCATTTCGCAATCTATTTCGTTTACTAGTTTTGTTATCTTTATTGGGAAGTCGGTTGGGCAGGCCATATCTGGTCCAATGGGTTTGCAGTTGTTAACGTAGTCTTGTTCGGCGAGGAAGTATTCTTCGAATGCTGGTTCCGTCACTAGATATTTTGACGTAGATTGAATCGTCAATGTTGATAATTGGTCTCCAATTTTCTCGGCCTTGGGAAGTGATTTTAGTTCGTATGCTAGCCATGGCGTCTGATCGAAGAGTGGTACGGTTATTATTATCAGGAAGTGACCGTTCGATTTTCCCGTTTCTATCGTTGATACTTTCGCCAGCGTGCTGATGTCCATGTGGTCCAGAGGTTGTGGCGGATTTAAGGTCGGATGTTTTCTGATCATGTCTGCGGTTGCTTGGTTTAGCTGTTTGGCTGATTATGTTAAATAGGTCAGCTTGCCCCATTTTGCTTCTTCTATGGCTTTTTCTGCATTATTAAGAGTTCTCAGGTGGTTAGTCATCCGGTGAATATTTTCATCGCCTATCATTGAGAATAGTTGGATCCTTTGTAGGTCGGTTATTTGTTTATTTGTTGATTGTTGCAGAGATGCTGAAGTTCTGGTTAATTCTTTGATTCTTTGTTAGGTTTGTTTCGTGTTTTAAGATTTCGTTGATTTCGCTCTTAATAATGTGAGTGTTATTTTGGGATAGGTGTACAAGTTCTCTGTTGTCTTGATATAACTTGTCTAGCTCTTTGGAGATATGTTCCTTGTCGCTGTAGTCCATGGTCCCGAATAGTTTTCGTGCAATTGAGCCTACGAAGCCGAACCACGGTGCTCTTTTTGTGCGGTTCTGTGGATGTAATTCTTCAAGTTGAGGATCTTCGAGGAACTGCCTTAGCCGGTGTTTTGCTTGTTCTATTTCAGCATAAATTTCCCGGTGTGTGTTGGTTCTTAGGTACGACATACAGGAAGAATGATTGAATTTTAAGGAACATATTCTATAAGCTTCCCATATATTTTGATTTAGGTTTGGGTAGAGAGTTACTAGTTGTTTGATGTTTATAGAGCTGATTATTTGCCATTCTTCTCTGATGAGGTGGATTCTTTTGAATGGATCGTACAGTAGGCCCGGATTTGCTTCCATTGGTTTTATTTTCACCTCGTCAGCGCTCCACGCCAAGTGTCCGATTCCCAGGAGAAGAAGTGGTGCAACGATCATATTTTTTTTTTGTAGATTTTAGCGTCTATATATGTGTATATTTACTGAAACAAACAACTTAAGTTCTTTTTAGTCGAAATTTTCGCGGCTGGCTGTTTTAGCCTTATTCGGGTGGAGTAATTTCCGTTTTCTTTTTCTATTATTAAATTCCCCATTTCGTTTATTTCGTATGGGCCGGTATAATAATGATCTAATTTATTTTTTCTAGGTTCTTTTAACTTGTATATAAGGTCTCCTACGTTAAATTTTGCTGGGTGTATATGTTTGTCGAATCGGACTTTTGACTCGTGTTTAGCTCTCGTTAAATTTTCCGCGGATATTCGTTGAATTTCGAAATTCGGCTAATTAAATCTGCTAAATAATCGTTGTATGTTTCGATTTTACTAAAATTTGGAATTGAGTCGGGCTACGTGCTTTTCTTCCGTACAAAATTTCGTATGGCGTAAATTTCGTGGCCGTATGTACGGTGGTATTATAATTTAACATTGCCATTGGGATATACCGATCCCAGTTACTGAATTTATCTACGTAAACCCGGAGGTAGTCGACTAATGGCTGGTGAGATCGCTCCAAGGCTCCGTTCGATTGAGGATAGTAAGAGGATGTTGTTATTCTTTGAATTTTCAGCGCTTTGGCTAGTTGTTGGATTGATTTGCTTGTGAATGAGGTGCCCTTATCTGATAATATCACGCGAGGGCACCCATAAAGGGCGATATAATGATTTAATAAGGCATCTGCGACGGTTACTGCTCTGATATCAGGGAGAGGAACTGCTGCAGCTGCTTTGGAAAAATTATCTTGAATTGTTAAGATATGTACATTCCCGTCAGGGGTCATGGGTAGCGGTCCTACCGTATCTATACTAATTTTTTCGAAAGGTTCAAAGGGTGTATCTGTGATGGACATAGGCTGTTTGGTCTTTATTCGCGTGAGCTTATTTTTCTGACAAATCTCACAAGCTCGGATGTAATTGTAGATATTGTCTTTCATTCCTGGCCAGTAATATCTTTCGCGAATGCGCCAATACGTTTTCACTACACCTTTGTGACCGCCTATTAAACTGTTATGATTTTCTTCTATTATTTTTGTTCGGAGGGATTCGTCTGGTACCTCGATATTCCCTTCGCATAAAGTTATTGTTATCGGGCAATCTCTTAATTCGGTGATAAGTAAGCTTGATGTTAAGGTCATCGAACTCATCTCCTGTTTTGCACAGCGGAGTGAGTGAATGTCGTGTTTATGCATCGACTGTCGAAGATTTCTCAATCCTTCGATCAGATCGATTGGGTCTAATTTTTCGAAATGTTTTGTTTTGATGAATACCGTGAAGATTTTACAACGACCTAATTTGGTGACAAATACGTCCCCTTTTGTTGGTTTTGAGGCATGAAGGTCATCAGCATTAATAAATTTTAAGTCGCGGAGCAGTTTCGCTACAGGTTTTATTATTTCGCAGTCGGCCGCTAAGAAATGTACTAAATGGTCTCGGGCATAAGTGAGCCCATCTCGGCTGGTTGCAAATTTTATTTTCGTTTCGGGACCTTTTTCGGGTATACTTTCGTCTGAACTAGAGGGTGAAGATATTCTTGGCCGATGACGTCGTTCGGCAAAAATATTTTCAGCTTCTTCGAAAGTTGGAGGGTCATAAGCGACGAAGGGTGGTCCGAATCGGCGGTTCCCTACATCATCCCCCACTGTTATATTCCCGCTTGTTGTTGACTTATTTTTTTTTATCGAATCGTGGGATTTTTCCGGATTATTATTATTTTGTGGATTACTCGATTTAATTTCGTTTGATAAGTTTTCTTTTGGTCTACCAGTTCCGGTTCGAAGGGATGTTATTCGCATCGAACGGTTCGGTTTCGATTATTTCGTTTATTCTCTTCCCGTTTTCGTCTACGATTTGGCGGCTTGCGTGGTCATAACGGATACCCATGGCCGCTAGTTCATCGGGTATGAGAACTCTTCCGAAGATTGGGGTTCGGGGTTCTGGACCGTCTCTTAAATATCCTGTGGATCGGGATTTAATTAGATTTTATGGTGTTAGAGAATTTTTATTTAATTCGTTTTCCTTTTTGTCGTGTGTGTTGACGACGTTTCTTGTGTTAGCAATTTCTGCTGAGGATGCAGGCTCCGGTTCTACGCCTAACGGGGTGTTCCGTTTCGCTGGGATCTTGACTTCTTCCCGTATCTTCTGGGCTGATGTCGCTGCTTGATCCTTCTTCGGGGTCATCGCTGTTGTCTCTGAGAAACTCGTCGACATTAATTTCAGGTGTTGTGTCATCTAAGGAATCTTCTTCGCTTCGCCAGAGTGGAGGCATTTTACTTAGTGATTGGCGGATATTTTTCGCAGTTTCGGAACTAGTTCTTTTCATTTTTGCTAACTCTTGAGGGGTGTAATTAAATATTGCTTCTCTAGACGCATTTTCTCTAGAGCTTTTTCTTTGTAAGAATTTTCCGGTGGGCGTCGTCTTTTAATGATTTCGTCGAACATTTTGATTAATTCCTGAGTTTTTCGTCTTTGTTTTTAAGGGATAGTTGTTTCATTATTTCCTTTGGTCTTATCTTCTTTTTCAGATTCATCGTCCCCCTCTTGACCCGTATCTGGTTTGTCAATCGTAGAGGGTCCGGGAGTTGAGGCTGGCAAGAAGACTTCGTTGTCCCCCTGTTCTTCGATTCCGGTTTTCTGCGACTCGGGATCTTCTATGGTTAAATCAAGATTGCTATTTTCAAGGTAATTTATTTTGGGTGGGACTCGTGTTTTTCCCATTTCCCTTTTTCTAAGAAGAGAGGCGATTGTTTCTCTGATTTCGGGGGCACTGCTGATTCTTGGTCTATTTTTAGATCCGAGAGGGCGACCAGGGCGCTTGACCGATTGAATCGCTTCTTCGTCTGAGAGTATTTTATGAGATTTTTGTGTTTTAGTACTATCCGTGATGGGTAGCGCTAAAAAGTTATTTTCCGTAATATTATTTAATACGTTTTCTAAGGGCTCGGGACGACCTTCGGGGTTATATGAGAGTCCTTCAGCGTATTGTTCGGTGATTTTGTGACGGACTACGACATTAAATTTATATCTACTCAGTTTAGACCGCCATTTTGCTTGCCTTTCGGTGATAGTCGTGCTGTCCCTTAGCCAGGTGACGCAAGGGCTACTGGTTATTAAGGTAAAATGTTTTTGGAGATACGGTCGAAATTGTTGAATAGCGTAAACTACTGCAAGGCATTGTTTTTCAATGTCAGTGTATCGAGTTTCGGTGTCGTGAAAGACGCGTGAGACACATGACACTATTTTCTCTCCGTCTCCTTCTAAGTCATCGTCCCCCTCTGTTGTCTGCTGACTGAGGATTCCGGATATCCCTGAGTCTGACGCGCTGACAGCTAGAATGAAGGGTTTATTAAAATCTGGGTATTTAAGAAATGAGTCTTCGCAGAGGGCATTTTTGATATCGTCGAATGCCCTTTGCGCTTCTTCTGTCCATATGAAGGGCTTAGTTTTTCGTGTAAGGTCTGTTATGGGCTTAGCCCTTTCAGCGAAATTTTTGATAAATCTTCGGTAATAATTTGCAAGTCCCATAAATTTCCTGCTTCCGTATGATTTCTAGGTCTCGAGGCATTTTTAAGTGATGAAATCTTTTTCGGGTCTGGTTTTACGCCTTCTTTCGTTATTACGTGACCTAAATAATCTACTTCAGGACAGAGAAATTTACATTTTTCAGGTTGGAGGGTGAGACCAGCTTCTCTCAGTCTATTGAATAGTCTTTGAACTCTCACCCATGTTCTTGTAGGGTTTTACCATAGCTGACTAAATCATCGATATAAATAAATAATTCTGTCCCTTTTAATCCGCTTAAGGTGGAATCCATCATTCGTTGAAAGATAGATGGAGCGCATTCTAGTCCAAAAGGCATGCAACAATATTCCCAGTGCCCATCTGGGGTAGAAAATGCCGTTTTTGGTGCGTCTGCGGGGTGCATTGGGATTTGGTGGAAACCCATGGCGAGATCAAAGACGCTGAAGAAATTAGCGTTGCCTAATTGGTCTAAAATATCGATAATTAGGGGTAAAGGATAGGCATCCCCTCGAGTGATTTTATTTAGTTGCCTAAAGTCGATAACCATTCTGTATTTTTTTATAGAAGGGTCATTAGATTTTTTTGGTACAATCCACAAAGGTGAATTGTACGGAGAGTTAGATTTCCTAATTATCCCTTGTTTTTCGAGATTTTCGACTGCCTGGCGATTTCTTCCCGATGTTCTGGGGGAAATCGATATTGTTTTATTCTCACCGGTTCGTTGGTGGTGGTTTCTATCCGGCAGGTGAAATTTTTAGAACGGCCTAGCTTATCTCCGGGGAGGTGAAAGACATCGTGATTGTTTTTAATAAGAGTGTGAACTTGTTCTTTTTCCTCCTCATTGAGGTGATCTACTGGTATTTTCTGGAGTAGAATCTTTATACGTTCTTGTTTATCTATTATACGGTTGGGGTTTTCTATAGAAGGGGCGTCGGATTCGTCCCCTCTGAACTAGGATCATCAAATTCAAAATCCTCGAGTGTTTGAGGTCCTATGTCTATGTCTACCGGGTTTGAATTTAGGTTAATGATCATGCACATGGCGTACCCGTCGTCTACCTTGACAACTGCTTCTCCTCCGAGTACCCCTTTCGGAAGGTTCATTCGGGGGAGGTATCCCTCGCCTTTTTCGAAACTTGGATTGGTACTGCTACTGATACTCTCATCCGAGGTGGCAAGTGTAGCTGGAAGAAGGCTTTGTTTCAAGGCTAAAAGGTGTTGGTTTAGAAGGGCAGGACAATAAAACTAGGGTTTGGTTATCGTAAGAGATTTCAGCTTTTTCGGCTTCGAAAAAGTTGTTTCCTAAGATTCCCACTCCAGGGAATGGTAAATCTTCTAGGCAAACTTGGAATTCTATTTCAATATTGAGGATTTTTAATGTGGTTGCTCCTAAGGTTTCGAAGTACTATCACTGAGTCCTCGAAATCTCCTAGCTTTTCCGGTGTCGATAATTATTCGGGTTTTAAAGCGGATGCATTGATGAGGCATACATCCCCCCCGGTATCGATGAGGAAGCGCTGAAAATTGCCTAGGAGTGAGTTACACGAACGTATATTTTTGGCCCAGTTCCTAGAGCGAGGACCTTTTTCTCTGGGAACTTTCTTGGGTTAATTATTGGGATTGGATGTATTGGTTTATTTTTCATTACTAAGGTGTTCCAGTAAAACGAGATGGTTACGCGTTCCTGAATAAAGAATTCATTTCCGAGAATGGCCTTATAACCTCCGGGTGGTTCCGGTACGAGATGGAAAGTAATTTTGACTCCGAATATTTTTAGATTTATGGAACCGGTTATGGGCATTGAGCTAGTAGCGATGCCTCCTACTACTCCTGTATTTTCAATGTTACAGAGGACTTCGTCGCATAGTTCTTCGATGCAGAGTAAGTTGAGGTCGGAGCCGGTGTCCAGGAGTGCGTTTACCCCTCCGTTACGAAGTGCTGGGCTTCGTATATGGACCGTGGGGCCTTTTCCTGTTGTTAGACATTTTGGTTCGTCCTTCCCTGAGCTCGTAATTCTCCTGCCGTCATTAATGGCGGGTTCTGCTGAGCTGATAGCGGTATTCCGTTGTTCTGATCGGGTTGTTGTTCCGATCTCGGGAGGTTTATCGTTTCGTTCGTAGTCGATTGGTGTTCTAGGTCTTGCCTCTGGGTGTTTTGGAGGATTGATCGGGGGTATTGATTTTGGAAACCCCGATATGGGCCCCTTTGGTACTGATGGTAATTGTTGGGGTTCCTCGATGGTATAGTCGGAGATGGGACGGGCATACTCGTCATTGCCTCCGGTTGACGAGCGCCCATCCCGTTTAAAGGATCGTAGGCGTCTCGACGTTCTCCTTTGGGCAAAACGGACAGTTACAGACTATCGAAGGGTCCTTTTTGTGCCGTAATTTAGCTTCTTCGGAATCTTCGTCGTCTTCGAAGCGAACGCTCTCTTAGTGGGACCGTTTACTCCAGAATGATAACGATTTTGTTAAAATTTTGAAAGTTCGTTGATAATAATTTTCATTTCTAGGTGGATATTGGGGTTCGTTCGGTCCGAACGCGAAAGTGAACCTAAATCTGTTGTTCCCTCTGATAATTCGGACCGTAGTAATTTTCTTCGTAAGTGTCCGGATATGGGTCTTCGTAATAGTCAGTCGGGCGTATTGGTCCAGGAGCAATTGTCTCTGGGGTCTGTCTGTATTCTTGGTATGATAAGGTGCGAGGCAATTCGCGATAATTACCTCGGTCGTCGTAGTCACGAGAAGATCTTGGCATTTGTGGGTAATGTCCGTTACCGTCTTGTCCAGTTCGTCTATGGAATTCTACCGAGGGTGGTAGAGATTCACCTGGTATAAGTCCGTCGTCTCTCATTGCACGTCTACGGTCTGGTCTTCTGTACGCGTCATTTTCAATGGCCTTGTACATGTCATCTAATGTTTCGGCTCTTCTTATTTTGCATAGGCATCGTAAAAAGTCGGGTAAGTATTCATATAAAGTAGTGGCCGCTGTTTTTTCAAAAGTTCGTTTTACTACGGCCCTATCATCCGCGGGAGCATTAAGTTCGATACGCCGGACCATTTCGCTTAACCGATAATAGAAATCTTCAATATTCTCGGATTCTTTCGGAGCCGCAGCAGCTAGATTTTTCTGCCACGTGATATAGGGGTCACCCCTTTTTAATTTTCGCCCTAAGACTAGTAAAATATCCTCTACGGAAGCTAATTCTACATGTTCGATTAATCTTTTGGCTCGTCCATATAATTTTTGGGCTATACGGCGCGCGAAAAAGCCTTGGTTATCAGCTGGAATGCTGGGTAACCAGTTTCTTACTATTCCGTCGAATAATTCAAAGTCTTTTACTGCGTTTGGACCTTCTCCGTTAAAATACGGGAGCGCGTCGTGTAATTCTTTCGCAAGGGTTTGAATTTGAGTATTGAGATTCTCCTCGTTTATAGAGGTATCAACGCGGAAGGTTCTTCTTTCCATGGCTCCAAACGGGAAATCGTTAGAGCAAGGCACGAAAAACGTTCCGGATTCGTCCTCGAACAGTTCCACGATTATTGTATGGTTAATCGGCCTAAATTTGACTATTCTGTATAAGGTATGTATTGAAGGAAGGGTTACAAGGGAGCTTTTGTTCAAGGAACTCAAAAAGAGGAAAAGAAAAATTTCGATTTTATTTGATTTAAATCGCGATGTATTTTTATTCGGTCACTAGGTAAGTAGGTCAACAGCTGTAGAGTACAATAACACGAGAGAAAGATTAGTTATCGCGGGTGTATTGTGTTACGAAATGTTACGTACGGTAGTGTAAGCAAGGAGGAGTCGATGAGTGAATTTATAGTAAACGATTTCACGATTGAAATAAGAGACGATTTAAATGCCTTTAATCAAACGACAAAAATTTTAACTGATTAAAAAAATAAAAAAAACTTTCTTTTATTGTTGAATTTTATCGTGAATCACGTGTTCAACTGACTAATCAATGTTAGATAAAATTTTTGCTTAGTTAGCAGAGAGTAATTTAAAAAGGTCAAGAAGGAGTTTAAAGGGAATTAATAGTAGCTGAATAATTTTCAAAATAAAATTTTTTTTTATATAAGGGTTTAGAGTCGGTCGGATGGGTTTAAATGAGCCTTAGTAGGGGTTTGGGTTTGTCGTATTTTCATTATTCTTTCGTAAAGTTCCGGGATTGCTTTGACGTTTTCCAGACTTTCGGACCGCTAGCCTTATTGTCGACTACCTTATTTGCGGGTTCCGTATCTTCCTCCCAGTATCTAGTTTCGATAAGGGGGCGGTGGTATACTCTGCCGTTAATGAAATCTGAGTGTATCTTTTTCAGATGGTATCGATAGCCCGACCGTCTACTTTTTCCCATTGACTTTTTAGAATTTCGAGAGAAATTTTATCTCAGTTTTAATCCGAAATAGTAGATTTTGTGACGTAAGGTCTAGTGGGAGCGAGTGAGAAGGTGAGCGTGAGCGCGCAGACGGCGGGAGCAAAGGTGCGAGCGAGACAGCGGGGCGGTAGTAGGAATGCCTACTCTTCACTCGTCATGTTCGCCTGATACTAAGCCAGCCGGAACCACCGGAAAGATATTATTTTCATTTATTTTTGACTGTATTATTTGTTAACCAAGTATTATTATTATTAAGACCGGTTATTTTAGTTGAATTATCGTTATTTATGTATAATATTCTTTTGTTTATCCACGGACTATTATTATTTCGTTATTTAAATGTCGGGACACCGATTTGTGTACCTCGATTAATAGTTTACTTATTCTTTGTTTATATTACTTAACAATTGTTTTTGTTTATGGTTTAATAAAAATTTGTTTACTTGTTCCAAAATTTGCTAGCGCGTAAATATTGAAAAAAAAAATAATAAAAAGAAAATATATATTGGGTGATTAAAAAATTACCTAATTAGTTGTAAAATAATTATTTTGGACGAAAATATTAAATTGCCAAAATAATTATTCAAATGAATACTTTTGTTTCTAAGTTTTTGTGATATTTTCGTATGAAAAATAATTTCGTGAAAATTATTTTAATGAAAAGAAATTTTATAAGTCCCGAGCCAAATTTAGTATGGGAACTCGGCGAATGGATAGAGAATGAACGACATGCCGATCAAAATGTAAAATAATTTGAAATCGAAAACAAAAATTTAGAATTTGGCAAAACGAATGGATAGAGAATGAAGGGAAGCCAATTAAATTGATAGTTTGTAAATACAAAATAGATGGCAAAAACGATCATTCCGTTTCGCTGTAAGTGACTTGTTTAGAAAATAATAAAGTCGGAAAATTAATCACATTTAGCAACCAGTCTCCGGACAGTAGTTCTCCTGAAGAAGACCATTCTCTGGACAACGAAAACGGAAGAGTTCTACCTTCGAGTCCGACCGAGACCAAGGTAAGTGATCCAGAACTCCTGGAGATTAGGGACTCCCCGTACCAAGGCCTTCAGCGGAGGTACGGCAGGTGGCAATAGTCGAGTAGGTGGGGGCGAGACGAAGACCATTCGCTTACCCTCTGGGGGGGGGAAAAGGGCCGAGTAGGGCTATTGGGGTTTGTCGACCAGACACCCCCAACGGCAACCGGGGTAATTAGAACCGCGAACAGTAGACCGCGAATTTGTTGAGAGTGTGTGTGGGAGTGTTACCGACCGATGGTCGCCGTGTAGACGCGAAAACGCGAACTTTTCCTTTGTAAAGGTAGTAGTAGAGGACTATTATATTTTTTTTGTGTTTTCTTTTCTTATAAATTGTTAAATAAAGTTTCATTTATTTCTTTTGTTAATATAATTTCGGTTTACACTCTGTTTACCTTTTTTTTTGTTCTCCTGGACTCCGGCGAGCAATAATTCTGAGCAAAAAGGGGACAGACAATTGGCAGATCCCAAATTCTTACCCAAGGGATAATAAACAAAAACTAAATCCTACCAGATAAACCGTTACAAAATGGCGCTCGAACAGGGACGTGATTAGTTTCCGAGGTAACGGGACCGTGAACCGCGTATTTGTTTTGTTAGATTCTATTTTTACCGTGTCAAAATGTCTAAGAAAGCGGAACCCCAGTCGTGGGTATGGTCGCTTAAGAAGGCCGCTGTTTTAAAAGAGTTAAAAAAATACCAGGTAGCGTTCGAACCGACGGCGACGTTGCCCGAATTAAGATTTTTGTTGCGTACGGAATTAAATAAATCGCGAGCCGCTAACGCAGGTCGCGCCGGCCGGTATGATCAGCTCCTGCATGATCTCGACCGATCCGAGGCCGAACTGGATAACCTCGACGACCCGGATAACGAAATATTATACGAGGAACATGAGAACGAGGAGGAACGCCTCTCCGACGAGGACCGAGGCGAGGAGGGCCAGTCATCCGAGGTAAAAAGTGCCAGACGACGCGAAGAAAAGTTGCGCGCCGAGATCGAGGCGGAGGAACGGGAACGATTCGAGAACGAAGCAGAAAGAGAACAAGCAGAGAGAGAACAAGCGGAACGAGCCGAACAAGAATTCCGAGAAAGGTTGCGACAGGAAATACGGGCCCAAACACTGCGTGAAAGAGAGGAGCAGCGAGTTTACGAAGCTCAGATCGAAGCAAGGGAAGCACGAGCGAGACGCGAAACAACGATGAGAGCTAGAGAGGAGCACGAGCTCCGCGAACAGTTACGCGAGGAAATAAGAACACAAATTCGACGGGAGGAAGTCGAGCGTCGAAGACGAGAGGCCGGAAATCGACGGTCAGGACGCGCAGTCGTCGATGGTACCCAACCTAGAGCGAGCCCCGCAAACCAAGGGACCCCGAGCCGCAACCGACAGTCAATATTAGGGGACGACTCAGGTGAACTCCGAAGACGAGACCTGGTGCGAAAATGGGGCGTCGTATTCAAAGGAGATCGCGACCTCCTCGAATTTCTGGAACGCCTGGAAGAATTAGCCGAAAGCTACGATTACGACATGGACGACCTGGTGCCATGCATCCCGATACTGCTGCGCGAAAAGGCCCTCCTCTGGTATCGGAACAACAAGAGAGATTGGGTCTCTTGGAACGACTTCGTTTCAGACCTAAAAGCATTTTATCTACCTCCAGGCCTCGAACTCGAGCTGGAAGAGCAGATTCGGAACCAGGTACAGGGAACAACCGAAACCACAGCAGAATACGCAACCAGGTTACAAACATTGATGAGAAGGCATGGCAAGATGTCAAACACGGCCCGCCTGACCCGGTTATATCATAATATGCGACCCGAATACAGACGTTATATGAAACGCACGGAATTCAATAGCGTGCCTGAACTTTTACGCCTCGCGGGCGAATTCGAACAACTTGTCACTCAGGAGAAAGCCCCCCCGGCTAAGGAAACGAAACAAATGACCCGGAACCCCCCACAAACAACGCGGAAACCGGCCAAAACCGTCGAACCTGACCCACTCGAAATTTTCGAGTACAATTGGCTGGAATGTTGCTGGCGATGCCGTAAAAAAGGACATACCCAAGCGGAATGCACGAATCGATGGGTGAGATTTTGTATGCGGTGTGGAAAGCTAGGCACGTTGTCACGTGACTGCCCGTGCCCGAGACAGGGAAACGCCGCGAGGACCGGAACGCGCTCCCAGAACCGGCCCGTGACCCACCAGGGAGCATCCAACCCAAATTGGAGCAACGCATCGAGCATTCCCGAACCGAAGGCAGGCAGTTCCAACCAACGGCAATAAAACCGGGCGAGAAGCGACCTTTTGCCGAGATCCGACTCGGAAAAATAAGGGTTCACGCTTTGATGGACACCGGAGCAACCGCATCGCTGATCTCACAACAAGTCTGGGACTACATCCGCGACAATAGGTTATACACCGAACATAATCCCACGCCGACGCGGGGCTCGACGCTAGGTAATAACATGATTTTATCATCGGGTACAGTTTGGGCGATTGTCCAAGAAAACAACCGCTCCTATACGCTGCCATTTCACGTCTTGCCGACGTATACGAACGACATGCTCCTAGGCGTAGATAACCTGACGAGGTTAGGCTATCAGTTGCTACGCAGGGTCGAATCCTTCAACGTGTTAAACATCGAGTACGATTTGGAGACGGCTCACCAAGAAATAAAGACCTGGCTCAAACTAGATGAAAACATAATAGGCCCAACCCGGTGTGCAACCCATAAAATAAAGTTAAAACCGGGAACGGAACCGGTAAAGACACGCTACTTTCCAAAGAACCCGAAAATGATGCAGATAATGAACGAGGAAGTAGACAAAATGTTAAACGATGGAATCATCGAGCCATCAAACAGTCCATGGAACTCACCAGTCGTGCTAGTCCGGAAGAAGGACCGGAAATATCGCTTCTGCGTCGATTTTCGAAAAGTCAACGACGTAACCGAAAAAGATGCATTCCCTATACCCCATGTGAATGCGTCTCTAGACAAATTGAGGAAAGCAAAGTTTATCAGCACCATCGATTTAAAGAGCGGGTATTGGCAGATACCACTGGAGGAAGATAGCAAACCGATTACTGCTTTCACGATACCTGAACGTGGCCTATTTCAGTTTCGCGTAATGCCTTTTGGATTACATTCCGCGCCCGCGACGTTCCAACGCGTGATGTACGAAGTACTGGGCGCAGACCTCGAAACCCACGTAGTGGTCTACCTGGATGACATTATCATAGTTAGCGAAACTCTTGCCGAGCATATGGGAATTCTGGGAAAAGTCATGGCACGCCTGCGCACCGCGAATTTGAAATTAAACCCGAGAAGTCACACTTCCTGAGACAAAGTACCGTGTATTTGGGGCACGTCATAGACGAACAAGGAATTCGAACGGATCCAGACAAAGTCAAAGCCATCTCCGAGATTACACCACCGTGTAATACCAAAGAACTACGTCAATTTTTGGGAATGATCTCTTGGTATAGACGATTTATTCCCAACTGCGCAGACCTGACGAAACCTTTGTCTTCCCTTCTACAAAAGAAGAAACGTTGGAGATGGGAAACCCCAGAACAAACCGCGTTCGACACTTGAAAGCCTGTTTAAAATCAGACCCAGTCTTGGTTCCTCCTGATTTTACGAAGCGTTTCGTGCTGCAAACGGACGCAAGTGACGTCGGAATAGGCGCAGTTTTGACGCAAGAACACGATGCCGCTGAAAAGTCGTTGCATATGCGAGCCGAGGTTTGAACAAAGCCGAACGAAATTACAGCGTGACCGAAAAAGAATGTCTCGCGGTAGTCTGGGCAATACAAAAAATGAGACCGTACCTCGAAGGATACGAATTCACGGTCATCACGGACCATCAGTCATTGAAATGGCTGCGGTCAATCGACAGTCCGAGCGGTCGTATAGCTAGATGGAGCCTGTATCTCCAACAATATGACTTTAATGTAGTATACAGGAAAGGAAAATGGAATAAAGTAGCCGATGCTCTGTCGCGTAGCCAACCAGAAAATACTGAGATTGAGGAAACCGAAGACCACGATACCGAGTTAGTAATCGACGCATTGATTTTGGGGGACTCGTGGTACGAGCGCATAAAAGGGGGCGTCATGAATGACCCCCAGAAATACCCAGAATATTGCATAAAGAACGATCTACTATATCGACACTCGTATCACAGTCTCGATTACGCGGACCGAGGAGAAGTCTGGAAATTATGTATCCCGGAGGCAGGTAGACGCCGGGTACTGCTCGAAAATCACGACGCTCCGACTGGCGGACACGGAGGGATTGCGAAAACAATCGCGAGAATCTCTCGAAGTTATTATTGGCCAAGAATGCGGGCCGATATCACGGAGCACGTGAGACAATGTATCAAATGCCAAGCTTACAAGCCTTCACAACAGCCACCGTCAGCCCAAATGGGGACAATCCCGGCTGTACGACCATGGTCAGTCGTATCCGCGGACGTAATAGGACCCAAACCGCGATCTTCACGGGGAATGTGCTACTTAGTAGTGTTCCAAGATAAATTCACAAAGTGGATCGAAGTCCAACCGTTGCGGCAACAAACGGCCACCGCGATCGCTACGGCTTTTAAAGAACGAGTTCTGCTGCGTTTTGGGAGGGTAGAAACGGTGATTACCGACAACGGCACCCCTTTTGTAAGCAAGGAATTTACCTCTGTACTACAACAATTCGGGGTTGAACACGTCAGAACCCCACCATATACGCCTCAATGTAACCCAGTCGAGCGAACGAACCGCGTCATAGGAACAATGATCGCCCAATTCGTGGGAACAAACCAGCGAAATTGGGATAGACAAGTTCCGGAATTCGCATTTGCCTATAACACCGCGAAACACGACGCTACTGAATTTTCTCCGGCATATCTAAATTACGGCCGCGAAATCCAGCCTCCTTTATCGCTAAGATCGCAAGCCGAACGAGGAAAAGGCAATGTATACGATCCGCATCAGGCCGCAAAGACCCTGGAAGAGACAATGGAGTTAGTTAGGGTCAACCTAGCACAGGCTCACGGGAAGCAAGCCAAATATTACAATAGGAAGCGAGGGTCTTGGCAACCAGTTCTTGGGGAACTGGTCTGCAAGAGAGAACATCACTTGTCCTCCGCAATTGATAATTTTTCAGCCAAACTCGCCGAAAAATTTGCCACAGGCTTCACCGTGACCAAAGTCGTCGGATCCTCAGTATATGAGGTCACCAAGGAAGGCAAAACCTTCACCGTGCACATTAAGGATTTAAAACCCTTTCACCGCGAACCTAACCGTGAATCTAACCGTGAATCTAACCGTGAATCTAACCGTGAATCTAACCGTGAATCTAACCGTGACCCGGACCGTGAACCTAACGGTGTAAAGCCTAGTCTGAAAGAATCGAATCAGGAATATTTAGACCGAGAACATTTTGACCTCGAACCCGAACCAGGTGTGGAAGAATCCCTGGAACCACGACGGATAACCCGAGCTATGTCCAGGAAAGCCAAACTAATGCTTGACGCCGGAGAACCAGGTTGAGATCGATTTAAATAAATGAACTGATCAGCCAATAATTCCTTTGTTCCAATTGGTTCAAAGCAATTTTTTTTTCTCTTTTTTTTTCAATCTCATTACAAGATCGTTTAAATTGACTTTTGTTTAATTTCGTTGGTAGATAAAATATTTTGGTTTAACCTATAATTTAGCTGAATTTGGAGGCTGGTCCTCTGCTGCTACCTGTTAATAAAAAAAAAAAAAAAAAAAAAAAAAAAAACACCGAAAAACGTCGAGTTGAGAGCATGCAAATGAGAAACCGGTATGACAATTGGTATGATTCGGAAAACCGTGCGAAACCGTGAATTTTTTTTGGACAGATGCCGTCAACAAACGAGGAGTTCACGATGGAGGAGGAGATCTGGCTGATGGAGGAGATGCTGCGACAACCACCTCAACTCATCCTCACTCCGCTCCGCCAAGCTCCAACCACTGACCTCGCAAACACCATGCCGGGACCACGGGAGAAGCCTGATATCCGAGTCAAGGATATTCAGGAAGTAAAAAACCGAATACACCTTACTGAAGCTCACGAGCTGTACGACCCGGCCAACCCGGGGTTCGTTAGGCCTGACCGACCGACCAGCATCAAGACCAGCGTAACCAACACCGGGGCGAAAAAAGTCAGCCACGGACCTTTTAAGCCCAGAAGGAAGATCCGAGCCGTGATAAGGCCACCCACAGCTAGCATGCTGAAACTAGTCAGCCGACCAGAAAAGCCGAGTACCAGCCAAGCCGAGACACCCGCCGAGTCGATGGAAGTCGCCAACCCTGGCCCAATTAAGCCAAGCAGCCCCCAGTTGACAGCCAAACACCGAGCGAAACTGGAAGGGCTTTTCGGCGCAACCCCTCCTCGGGACAGGACTTCGTTCCCGAAAAGGGCATCAACCAGTACCAGTAAAACCAGCATCCATGGCACGGAGAACAACACCATTACCAACCCGGGCCCACGCGAACGCAGGCCCCAGCTGATAACAGCACCGTCACCCAGAACCGCGGCGTGGCTCAACTACGACGACGTCGCGTGGCTGCAAGATTACCCGGACCACTTCACCGAACAGCCAGGTGATCTATTCCAGTCACCTAAGAAGATCCAGGCGCCTTTGGAACGCCTCCTAGCGTCCCTAACTCCACTGAGCGAGGTGAAGGACGAACGAGTGGCCAGGCGGTGTACGTTTACGGCGTACGACAAGATGTTGCGCCTTTTTAAAGTCACGCGCCACAAAAATTTCTCGACGCCTAAAATCAAGCCATTGGGGAAGACGGCCCACCAACTTTTGGAGACATTGAAGAAAAGAGGCTAGCCAAGCTCTCCTCTTTTCTTTCCGAGGAAAGGGGGGTGTGACGTAAGGTCTAGTGGGAGCGAGTGAGAAGGTGAGCGTGAGCGCGCAGACGGCGGGAGCAAAGGTGCGAGCGAGACAGCGGGGCGGTAGTAGGAATGCCTACTCTTCACTCGTCATGTTCGCCTGATACTAAGCCAGCCGGAACCACCGAAAGATATTATTTTCATTTATTTTTGACTGTATTATTTGTTAACCAAGTATTATTATTATTAAGACCGGTTATTTTAGTTGAATTATCGTTATTTATGTATAATATTCTTTTGTTTATCCACGGACTATTATTATTTCGTTATTTAAATGTCGGGACACCGATTTGTGTACCTCGATTAATAGTTTACTTATTCTTTGTTTATATTACTTAACAATTGTTTTTGTTTATGGTTTAATAAAAATTTGTTTACTTGTTCCAAAATTTGCTAGCGCGTAAATATTGAAAAAAAAAATAATAAAAAGAAAATATATATTGGGTGATTAAAAAATTACCTAATTAGTTGTAAAATAATTATTTTGGACGAAAATATTAAATTGCCAAAATAATTATTCAAATGAATACTTTTGTTTCTAAGTTTTTGTGATATTTTCGTATGAAAAATAATTTCGTGAAAATTATTTTAATGAAAAGAAATTTTATAAGTCCCGAGCCAAATTTAGTATGGGAACTCGGCGAATGGATAGAGAATGAACGACATGCCGATCAAAATGTAAAATAATTTGAAATCGAAAACAAAAATTTAGAATTTGGCAAAACGAATGGATAGAGAATGAAGGGAAGCCAATTAAATTGATAGTTTGTAAATACAAAATAGATGGCAAAAACGATCATTCCGTTTCGCTGTAAGTGACTTGTTTAGAAAATAATAAAGTCGGAAAATTAATCACATTTAGCAACCAGTCTCCGGACAGTAGTTCTCCTGAAGAAGACCATTCTCTGGACAACGAAAACGGAAGAGTTCTACCTTCGAGTCCGACCGAGACCAAGGTAAGTGATCCAGAACTCCTGGAGATTAGGGACTCCCCGTACCAAGGCCTTCAGCGGAGGTACGGCAGGTGGCAATAGTCGAGTAGGTGGGGCGAGACGAAGACCATTCGCTTACCCTCTGGGGGGGGAAAAGGGCCGAGTAGGGCTATTGGGGTTTGTCGACCAGACACCCCCAACGGCAACCGGGGTAATTAGAACCGCGAACAGTAGACCGCGAATTTGTTGAGAGTGTGTGTGGGAGTGTTACCGACCGATGGTCGCCGTGTAAACGCGAAAACGCGAACTTTTCCTTTGTAAAGGTAGTAGTAGAGGACTATTATATTTTTTTGTGTTTTCTTTTCTTATAAATTGTTAAATAAAGTTTCATTTATTTCTTTTGTTAATATAATTTCGGTTTACACTCTGTTTACCTTTTTTTTTGTTCTCCTGGACTCCGGCGAGCAATAATTCTGAGCAAAAAGGGACAGACAATTGGCAGATCCCAAATTCTTACCCAAGGATAATAAACAAAAACTAAATCCACCAGATAAACCGTTACAATTTATTTTTGAAACTATGAATCGCGAAACTATATTTAATCGTTC
>RJVT01000103.1:92559-240721 GCA_018835575.1 Cotesia chilonis
TTATTATATTATGATATTGTTGCTAGTGTTATATCCCGTCGCCTCAAAACACTCAGGGTCTCTGCCTCACGACGAAAAGTGCACCGCTTGCACTTTGAAGGACAATCGCACGGACAACACCTCGATCACGCCTTGAACACACCGTGCCCACGTTCTGTCAAACTAGCAATTTTAGACCAATAACAAAATTCAATTCCCCTCCAAAAGTCGCGACCCGAGTCCTCAAAAACCCTAAGCACCACGGACGCGCGTTCAATCTTTTATCAAAGAATACGAGGGAAGGTATCCTCGTAGAACCCGTGTGTGTCCTTGTACCGCGTTACGTACGAGGCAGTATAAAGCACTAGGTCGCTTATACAGATTTCTAAATTCATTGTTGTCCTATTTGATTCTTTAACTTATATCTTCTACGAACCGCGCCAGTGTGCTCTTCGAGCAGGATCGAGGGTCCCGTTGTCCGTAGTGATATCTTTCTCTAAATTCTAACTTTTGATCTATTAATTAATTAAAGGCGGATCTAAGTATCCGCCTGAGTCGTCACTCTGTTCACGAACTCATAATAAAACATTCTAAATCATAAAATTTAGTTATAAGTGAATAGTTATTAAGTGAAATATTGTGCATTGAGTGCGTCTCGCCCGTAGGGCTAAATATCGAATAAACAGTAAAACTCCGAATATCGTGGAATCCATCATTTCTAAGATTAGTTCCTGAACCTCTTTCATTACATCGATCTCAACCACGGGGGAAGGAAGAGAAACCAGTCCAGGATCTACCGATCGGCAATTCAAAATTCCAACTAACAATAAAATTCATAAGGAACGACGGTAAGTTCAGTTTTGTTATCGACTTCTCTCTGAA
Source organism: Cotesia chilonis (assembly GCA_018835575.1). Classification (NCBI taxonomy): domain Eukaryota; kingdom Metazoa; phylum Arthropoda; class Insecta; order Hymenoptera; family Braconidae; genus Cotesia; species Cotesia chilonis. Next base: position 93,421 of record RJVT01000103.1, read on the forward strand.
TTCGCCATTAGGAACCCTGGTTACCAGGAGGCGTTCGAAATCCACATAAAAAAAAAATAAGACTCTTGTAGTTACCTACAAGAGAAAATCTATCACAAAGCATGTCCGAGCCTCCTCAAGGCCCACTCTACCAATTAATTATTTAACTATAATTAATTCGGACATAACAGATTAGTTTTTGGTGGCAGCGGTGGGATACGAACGCATCCTTTCGGCTTACCACAAACGGAAGTTCTAATAAAATTTTCAAAATTCTTTAACTTTTCAAAATTTTGGCAAAAATTTGTCACTCAAAATTTAGAAAACGGAAATTCTTTTCCCTTATGAACTGATCGATCCTTTAAATACCGTCTTTATTTCAAATTTCCTTCAATTTAGGGCGTTGGCTCATAAAGTTTTAAAAATTTTTTATTTATTCCGAGTAAAATATCGTTTCATTATTCTATCGTTAAATTCTTGCAAAAAAAAAAAAAAAAAAATTTTTTTATTTGCTTTCGAAATATTATTAGACTAGGGCGTCGGCCCTCAACAAAAAAAAAAGAGAAATATATTTTTATTTGCTCTAAAACATTATTTTATTCATTCCTTCAATATCATTTTATTATTTTAATATTAGACTGTTGCATTTAAAAGAAAGTTTTGCTGACTAAGACTTTAGTCCTTAACGCGTCATCCGTAGAAAATACCCGTTGCAACACACTTAGCTATCGCGTTTCGTTTTGCTGACGCGAAAAATTCCTTTCAAGTTCATCCACATTAACAGCTGTGAACCAGTGCTGATTAAACTCTACGATTTACTTACGGGTTCTGCTGCAATACCAGCAGTTCTTCGACCCGAAGGTCATTTCGAAACACCTTGCTGCTGTTTTACGAGCAACGAGGATCGTTCTCGAGATCGATCCTTCGATTTAGCAAATTGTAGGTTTATTCTTTACACCCTCGCGACACAAAATCTCCCTCTTGGAATTTTGCTGCTGTCTATCGAGCAACAAAACTCTATTGGAAAATTTTGCGAGCCACACAGCATTAACAATTTTTGTTTGTTTATTTAAAATTTGTTGGTCATTTTATTTATTTGTTAAAAACTATATTTCCTTTTCCCAATCTTACTCGAACTCGTGAAGTGCCGACTATAGCACGAATAATATAATATATATTGATGATCCGACATTCGCGAAGCGGTTTTAAATTTCAAATCCGAAAAGCTTACTCAGACTTCTTCAACGGTCAAATTTATCACCGTCCCTTAATAGAATCACGTTATTGGGAAGATCCTACCTTCGTTAACCCGTCCTCTTCAGTCATAAGGAAAAGGAAATTCACAACTGAGAGTGAACAGGAAAATTGTATTAAAACACCGTTAAACGGGCCTCCTTCAACGAGTAAAGAGAGAGGACCGGTTCCAAAGCCGAACAACGCGATCCCTATTGAAGTATACACCAAAGTCGTTAATTGGATAAATCAGATCCCAGTCATCCAACTAAATTGTCTAGTCGACAAAACACCGTCTAAGAAGCCTAGGATAATAAGTAACATCCCAGCCCCAGCCGGACTATTCAAGTTACCTCCAATCCCCAACTCGAACAAAACCAACAGCAATGGCACCTCCAAATCCAGAACAACTAGCAGCAGCAGCAGAGCGGGCCAGAATCGAAGCGGACAGGATCCGCAGAGAACAGGAGCAAGCCCACAATGAAGATAATCAGCATGGAGTCAAACTATTCGATCTCACTCGGACTGAACCTGATAAAGATTATTACAAAATCACCAAAGAGATGGAAGAGGCTCTTCCCACGTTCACCGGAGACGGAGATGTCAGCTACGAAGAATTCGACAACCGTCTAAAAGATTGGCTACATATGATGCCCGAAAACAATCAACAGCCCTTTATCGGACGCATTCTCCGGAAGCTGAGGGGTCGTGCAAGAAACGTCGTCGAAGATATGGAAATCCGAACCGTACAAGAACTCGTCAACGTTCTAAGAAGCCACTTTCGGCTCGGAGATCCGCTTCGAATAAACTTAGCAAAATTAACTTCAGCCCAGAGGGGAAAATTCGAAGCAGTCGAGAGTTTTTACTACCGATTAAGATCTATGCTTCGTAAAATACAGAATGCAGTCCCAGACACCGATCGTGTAGCAATTACAAATCAAGCCCATCGTCTGGCGGTCGATCTATTTTTCGAATCTCTACCAGATTATTTGAAATGCCTCGCCTCGACTCAACAACACGCAACATTGACCGCGCTGTACGAGTCAATCCAAGAACAAATACTGAAATACGATAACAACATGAGGATCCAGAACCCGAAACCTTCTCAAAGAGAATTCCCGCAAGATCAGAACGGAAATCACTATCCTCGCAACAACGGTCCACGAGGATACTTCCAAAATAATCAACAAGGGCCCCCAGCCCATGGACACCCGTGGTCCAAACCGGAAACTGATCTCTATGTGAATCCGAAACCGGTCGCTTTCGCCTACAACACCTCAGGCATATCAAATTTCGGCACCAAAGAAGCACACTACTACGAAGACTATCCAGTTGCCATCCAAGACTGGTATGGACTACCACCTTGCGGAAACAGCGAATGCGAACACTCAGATTGCGAAGATCCACAAGCGTTAGTATATTCTGTGAACAATAATCGTCCTCACAACAACAATTACACCCAGAGAAATTCCCAATATCGAACTCCATATCAAAATCCAAATTTCCTTGGAAATTATAATCCCTCCTACAAACCCTACAACTCCCGTGCACCCTACAACCCTCGGTATAATCCTCAATACTCCCCTCAAACTAATCCCCAATATCCTCCCCAAAACCCCGAATATTTTCCTAAAAATCAACGTCCCCAATACCAGCAAACAAGAACACACGGAACTGTGCAATCAACACAACCGCAAGGACCACCTCCAGTTACTCCAACAGGGATATACTCCGAGTCATCACCAGTACTGCTAGAAAGACATATTAAAAGCTCCGAGATCTGCGACTGCCCCGGCTGCCCTAAAAGAAACCTCAAGAAAGAAGAAGATCCTTTAGAGCCTTCTTTAAACTTGGTGGGCGCTCGCCAGACCGAGGTAAAGACGAGCCAGCCCCTACTACCTCGACAAATGACGGCAGCCATGTACCGTCAATACAACCAGTAAACGGAATCGCCCTAGTCACCGGCCGAGGACCAGTAATCACAGTTAAAAATCCAAAATTTCTCAACTCCAACTGCGAAATACTGATTGATTCCGGAGCAAACTACAATTTCATCAGCATCGAAGCCTTAGCAGATGACGCCACCTTCGCCTGCGAAAATCTCGGACAAGTGGGGGGGATTGGAACAAACAAACAACCGATCATCGGCCTCGTCACACTCACCCTGTTCGACAAGGCCATCCCGTTCCGGATAGTACCTCGCAGACTAGGAGGCTATCTAGCCATCCTCGGTAGCGAATTTCTCGCCAAAGAACAAGCCAACATCTCCTTTTATTGGCACACAATGGTCTTGAGAAGCCAGCCAGTTCGGCCGATCCCATTCATCATCAAGCGAGGATCCTGCGAATCTCAAATACTCGCGGTAGGCGGTGGCCCCAAGATCGAATTAGCATGTCCGCTTCTACTCGGAAAATATCAACGCTTCATCATAGACACAGGAGGAGACGTCACAATCATCAATAAATCAGCTCTTCAGCCTGGAACTTACATAAACCCGAATAACCGATTAATCGCACGGGGAATCAGCGGCGAAGCAGTACAAACGCTCGGTACAGTCGAGTTAAAAATTTTCGGCCTACCAGTTCAATGCCAAGTAAGCCGAGAAGACCTACCGGTCCCTGGAGTGGGGATACTCGGAAACGACTGGTTAGAACATGAAAAAGCCGAGATCTCATATTACGAACAAACTCTCACCGTCATGGCTCGACCTCTAGAACCCATTCCTTTTAGCCTGGACATCTTCGAACCGTCTATCTTTACCGTACCTCCTAGAACAAAAATGTTCGCTCCAGTTCCCATCAAAAATCCAGAACTGACCCAAGGATATTTGCCTCGAATAGACCTTCCAATAGGCCTATTCATGGGCGAAGCTTTAGTAACTGTAGACGGAGGAATGGCCACCTGTATGGTGATTAATACAACTGACGAGCCCGTCACGATCGAACTAGACCCCCAAACCCTCGAAGAATATGAATTCCACATTGAAGAGCCACTCAACAGTTCCAGTGACTCTTCAGACGACGGTCCAGCAAAGATCAAGACCATCGAACAACGGGCAACGAAAATTTTAAACAAATTTCCACTACAACATCTAGATATAGAACAACGTCAACAAATCACCAACATTGTCCAAGACTTCACCGACATCTTTCACCTACCTGGTGACAAATTAGGATGTTCGAATCGAGCTACCTGTAAGATTCCGACTACAACTGATAAACCAATCAACGTGAAACAATATCGTTTCCCTAAACAACACCAGGACGAAATTCAACGGCAAGTTGACAGCTTGATGGAACAGGGAATTATACGGAACTCTAAATCTCCATACAACTCCCCGGTATGGGTCGTCCCAAAGAAAGCAGACCCTAAAACAGGAGTCAAGAAATGGAGAATGGTAATCGACTTCAGAGATCTAAATAAAATTTCCATAGGAGACGCCTATCCATTACCTTCTATAGTCGGTATTCTAGATCAACTAGGAGACGCTCTCTACTTCAGCGTCTTCGATCTTGCCAGTGGGTTTCATCAAATAGAAATGGACCCCGAAGACGCCCACAAAACTGCATTCTCCACTCCATTCGGACACTTCGAGTACGCTAGAATGCCCTTTGGACTAGAAGGAGCTCCAGCCACGTTCCAAAGGATGATGAATTCAACCTTGAGCTTTTTACCATGGATATTAATTTATTTAGACGATATCATCCTCTACGCCCGTTCTCTAGAAGAACACGGAGTCCGTCTCCGACGATTATTTCAAGTACTCCGAGATGCAGGGCTCACACTCCAACCAGACAAATGTAAATTTTTGTGCTCAGAAGTTGACTATCTCGGACATGTCATCTCTCGAGACGGAGTGAAACCTGATCCTAAGAAAATTCAAGCAATCCGTGACGCTCCGAATCCACGTAATCAACGAGAGATGAGAAAATTCCTCGGCCTGGCAAACTACTATCGTCGATTCATCAATAATTACGCTCTTCGAGCTAAACCGTTAACCGATTTAACTCGAAAAACGAAACCTTTTAAGTGGTCCGAAAAGGCCGAAAGGGCCATTCAAGACATCAAGAACGCCTTATGCGAAAATTCAACCCTTTCATTCCCAGATCTCGACAAGCCTTTCATCTTAGCGGTCAGTTCTTCGGAAGAAGGCATAGCGGGTATCCTGAGCCAAGAATTAGACTCCACTGACTCAGCTAAAAATTTAGATAAAAATGGAAAAATCGTAGCTTGCACATCCAGAGTCTTACGTGACGCAGAACTACGCTATACTCCGGACGAAAAAGAATGTCTCGCCGTTGTGTATACAATCCAACACTTCCGGCCTTATTTATACGGTAAAAGGTTCACCGTTCAAACAAAAAGAGCCTGCGTAGCCTGGCTACGAGACACGCACGATCTCACAGACAGACAACGGAAATGGCGATCAAAAATCAACGAATTTCACTTCAAGGTCGCTACCCGGACCAACGTCGAGATCAGTACGCGGATGCACTCTCATACAACCCTACAGGACGTCCAGAAGAAAAACAAGAGGTCCAGGAAAAAGAGAGCACGCCTAACGAGCCCTCTGGAATCACCGGCCAAGAAAACATACCAGAAGCCGTCTTGTTACCGGCAACAGGAGTTGAGAAAATCACAGCAGATCCTCCAAAACGTCGCCCTGGACGACCTTTAGGATCAAAAAATCGGCCAGTTCTCAAGAGCACTCCAGAGATTCGACAAACGATTGCCTCTCGATTACGGTCTGAACTACGCAGAGGATCTCATAAAAATCCCATTAGCTACATAGAACCCGTCACCTCCAGCAACGACGAAGAAGCCCAAGGGTTGGCTAAACATCACGTTGGAGATGACGATGTGTTCCAAACTCCAGAGCCTAGAGGGGGGAAGCTAACCCATCTCTACCAGCTAGAGATTCAATTAGGGAACTAACTCCCCCGGCCTATTTTGACTCCGGCGACGATGGAGATGAAGAAGAAGAAGAGACCCCGTAGCTCCACAACAGACAGAATCATCTAGGGAAATCACTGAATCATCAACTGAAAATACTCCCAACGTCCAAAAAACCATAAGAACATTTGAAGAGTTATCAGATGATCAAAACCTCACACCATCCCGTCCTCCCTTATCACCAACAATCCCCAAAGGAAACCCCCGTTGGTGGCGTCCCTTACAGGCACCGAGTCCCGATGTGATAAAGGAAGTGAAAAGGTCCATCGAAGCTTCCCGACAAACAGAAGCATTAGAAAAAACCTTCAACGAAGAAGAAGAGCCTGGAGAAACCAGTGAAGAAGCCGAAATAACCATAAATGAGTTTATCTCCGAAGAAGCTAACGAGGACCGAGATAGTACCAGTGCCATCAGCGAGCCAGACGATACGGTGGTCTTAGCTCAACCTACAACAGAAAACCCAGAGAGTAATCAAGAAAAATCTCCTACCGATGACCTATCACCTAGATCTGACATCACTGATACCACTATCCACTTAGCCCCCGAAACACCAACTTTAATTCGTACAATGATAGAAAATTTTGAATCCCAGGGAATCAAGTGGGATCCAGAGTCAAGATCAATAATCGACACAAGCGTCCACCAAGGGTCAACCTTGTATAGACCTATACCAGATCACTCTGTCATCACTCAGATGAGGACCAGACTATCAGAACTACCTACAATAAATACCACAGACTCACCTGGCGCAAGCTCCAGCCGATTCCTAGACTTCAGATCTCCTGTAGCAACTACTTCTACAGCGCCCGAGAACACCGAAAAATCGAAAAAGAGAGTCTCGTTCCTGGAACCTATTCCTCAAACTCCGGACATAACAAATAGTCCACCTATGTCTCCAGAGTTACCGAACGAGGAAGAAGACACAACCCCTCGAGAAACATCCGACACCTTTACTGCTCAACAAAATCCAGAAATAACAACTCCACCGGCAAACAATAACTCTCCCACGCCAATAAGACCTCACGGTCCCGAAAGAAAAGCAGCAATCACCATAGAACCACTAGAAACATCCTCCGATGAGGAAATAGTCCCAAATAATAACCAGCCTCTAAACAAAAACCTAGAGGGGGGGATGGAAAAATCAATAAACCCGGAAGTACTAGTCTCAGATAGACCCGATGAACTAAGAGTATTGGAACTATTAAATAGCCGAGATGGACTCACCTACGCTCGAGATAACATCGCTCACTTCATCACTACAGACTGCGAACTAGCCACTCCAACAGCAAAGCTACTCCGTGACCTCAAATTCATCGATGTTGACGACCTGAAACAGGCCAAGCCACGTAAAGGAGACGTCCTGGTGACAAAAATTGGCAAATATCGGGTTTTCTCTATCTTTGTCGGAGAATATCATCGGACTAAAATATCCAATGAAGATTTGATAAACGGCCTTCAAAGCTTTCGTCTCGCATTAGAACGTTACGAAATTCACTCCCTAAGAATGGCCCAAAAGGGAGATGGATTCGGTTCCATAAATATACAACAACACCTGCTGAGAGAGCTACGAGATTGCCCGGTACAAATAACACTCTGTGACGGAGAAATTTCTGTACCAGCCGAAGAACTGCGGCCCGAAATTATCAAAGAAAAACACGCCAGCCTAATTGGAGGACATAAAGGAGTCCTCAAGACTTACTGGAGAATAAGAGAAAATTTCTACTGGCCAGGAATGAAAGAACAAATTTATCAATACATCCTGAGATGCGACACGTGTCAACAAAAGAAACTATCCAGAATAAAAACTAAACAACCTATGGTAATTACCGATACACCGTCCGACGCTTTCGAAAAAATCTCAATCGACACCGTAGGGCCACTACCTATGACCACAAAAGGCAACGTACATATCCTCACTATACAGGATAATTTTACAAAACATTGCGCTGCTATAGCAATACCGGATATCAGGACCCAAACGATCGCAGAAGCCCTGATCAATCAATATATTTGCCTATACGGTTGTCCGAGAACGATCTTGTCGGATAGAGGAACATCATTCACCTCAAAACTTTTAACAAAAATGTCAGAAATATTAAAAATAAGAAGAGTAACAACTTCGGGATACTATCCCCAAGCCAACGGATCACTGGAGAGAAGCCATCAAACTCTTGTCGAATATCTCAGAGTGTTTGTCGAATCCTTCTCAGACTGGGATGAATACTTACCTATGGCCATGTTTAACTATAACACCTCAGTCCATAGTGGGACAAAATTCACGCCTCACGAGTTAGTTTTCGGTAAAAAGGCTCGCGCTCCAACCGAGTTTCCCGATTATGAAAAAATCGAAACATATCCCGACTATCTGATTGACCTAATGAATCGATTAAGTCACACTCGGAGTGTCGCTCGCGATTCACTTGTCGAATCAAAATTAAGATCTAAAGAAAGATTCGATAAAAATTTACACCCAATAGATTTTCAAGTAGGAGATTTCGCCTACAATTTGAACGAAACTCGAAAAAATAAACTCGATACCTACTATAAAGGTCCTTTTGAGATCGTAGAGATTACCGATAAGGGCTGTCTGATATTAGAACTTCCCAATGGAAAACGCATAATCAAACATCCAAGTAAACTGAAAAGAGCTATTGAATAAATAAAACTCCTGTTACAGACGATCACATTCCACGCCGAGTAACACGATACACAAAAAAAAGTTTAAATATAATAAAACATGCGGCTACTGCAAGTCAACATATGCTGCCTACTCATCATCTTTGTGGAATCAGGTCAAGACGCTTTAATAATCCAACCGGCTTCATCCAATCCAGGAATCCTATATGAAAAATACAAAACTATCCATCTGATAGAACGAAAATGGAAAATAATCTCTACCATAGACGTCGGAACCATCATCAATATATCCCCTTGGCAAGAGATAACGACACACGGTGATAAAGAAAGCCGCAAAACCTGTCTGTCATACTTCTCTCCCCCGGAGTGCGCATTCCTGGGAAAAGAAGCTATATTAAAGGACCTAGAAAGAGACAGAGAAGATATAATCAATCGATTAAAACAAAATCTAAAACAGGCAAACGGTACCACCCCAATTAAAACCCGCGACCGACGCACGCCCTGGTTTGGATTCGTAGGATCCATAGCTCGAAAAGCCTTCGGACTTATGGATTACGACGACCACGAACACATTTCTCAAGAAATAGATAAATTATACAACGACCAAAAAGAGATAACAACACTCATAAACAACTCAACGCATATAATAAAATCAGAAATAAACAAAATCATCTCCGATCAAAACAATACTAAGGCCAGAGTCACTCTGCTCTCCAACACCATCAATCACTACGCGACCAAGGTCGGGAGCGAAATCGAGAAAATGAAGCTACGTCTACATTTTATGCAAAGAGCCGACGAAAGAGTACAAAGAATAACGAGTCTACTACGCTACCTCAAAGAAGCTGAGTCGGCGATAGAAGACGCCAAAAGAGGAGTCGTCCCAGGAGGAATCCTCTCACCTGACCAACTGAGAAACGCAACAAGAGACATTACAATACGTTTTCCCAACCTAAATCCACCCCAACCAGTGGACCACGTAAATCTCCAAATCCTATCCAACATTGCAAAGGTGAACACGGGAAGAATAGATAATAAATTTGTGATTATAATCACCCTACCATTGTTCAACCAAATCACATTCCAACTGTATCAGATAAGACCTATACCTGTCCCTCAAACAATCGGAGGAGCCATGAGAAGCTTACTGATCCGACCAAGCAAAGATTATCTCGCAATAGACGCCTTCCAAAATCAATACTTCTTAGCGGACTCGGAAACCATCAAAAATTGCAAAACAATTTCGACAGACTTAGCCTGTGAAATTAACGTCCCCCTCAAAGCAGTAAAGGACAACACAGAGTGTGAACTACAGCTTTACCTAAATCCAAACAACGTAATCACGAAACAATGCGATGTCCGAATATTGCCTAAATGTTCAACGCAACTAATAAAATTACACCAATCGAATTACTGGGCCTACTCCACCTGTAATCCAGAAAACTTTATAACAACATGCGACTCAAAAATACGCATTGAACATCAGATCCATGGCTCGGGTACCTTCACCTTGTCCCCCGGCTGCGTCCTAACAAATAATCATCTCATAATCAAAGGGACCGAAGAAGAAACAGACACAATCGGTATCTTCGCCTTCCCCACCATAAACTTAACCCATCTGGTAACTAACCTCACCGAAAAACCTAGGCCACCTCATCTGCTGACAAACATCGCCGAAGAACCAGTAGGGGAAAACACCCTACTCTCACCATGGGGCGACAGCCTCGAAGGTAACGAGAATAGACTCACGAGAATTGGACTCCACCACCAAGAAGAGTCAAAGCATCGGTACCTCACAGCCGCAAACACAGGCGCGGTGCTTTCAATTATAACATTCTTCGCACTTTTCGTAGGATATTATTACTGCGGTTGCTGTTTCGCCTGCCTCAAACCTCTACAAAAATTTAAAATAAGAAAACAAAAACCGGTCCAAGGAAAGATGAACGAAACATTCGAACTCACGGACACAGTTTCTACGTACCCAACTCGACCAAGATCCCCAGGACCAGCAAGACGCCAACAGAATCTACCGGGAGTTCATGGACGACAAAATCTACCACCATCAACGCCATCCCGAACCGGCATTCGACTCGCCGACTACGACTACGACTAAAATGAAAAAAAAAAAAAAAAAAAAAAAAAAAAATTAAAAACAAAACAGAAAATATCTCTGTAAAAATTACATTTATATCTATATATTCTCCATTTTATATATTTTTTTTATTACTTCTTATTATTATTTTTATTAAATAAACATTAGAATTAAGCACATACATCTTACCTATATATTTTATCCGCGAGAGAGAAAGAAAAAGGGAGAATCAATAACAATGAAAATTTAAAGCATATTCTTAATTTTTTTATTATTATTATTATTTTTAATTCTGTTTTTAATTTTCTCCTCTCTTCTTTCCCTCTATAATACAAATTTTATGTAATAAAAAGCAATCTGCAATATAGAACGCAGCAAATCGAACATAATATTTCTATTGTTTCAAATTAGTACAAAGTAAGTCATCTGTCGGCGGTTGAATTATTAAAAGATCCAACACATAAATCAATAAGAGCTCTTAATACGCCGCCAGAGGACTAACTTTAAATCGTCGCGCGCAAAACAAGAACTCCATCTGTACGCAATAATCAAACAAAAATTAAAACTGTCGCTACTACTGATAAAGAATAACTCTTCCGACAAAACAACGCGGGAAATTTAAATTAAATATAACCGCTAGACAATCTTTTATTATAAAATAACTTTTTAACTATATACAATAAATTATTTACTACTATACATATGTATCCTTGTAAAGGGCAAAAGCGCACTCAATAAATGAAAAATAAATATTATAATGTTAAAAAAATAAAACTATTAAATAAGAAGTAAAGTCAAGCGATGACTTCTCGGCGAAAGGAAGACACCCGAATTTTCAAAAGCAGGGATGCCAGGCACCCCTTCTTTGGGGGGGGATGCTGTTATATCCGGCGTCGCCTCATATAACACTCAGGGTCTCTGCCTCACGACGAAAAGTGCACCGCTTGCACTTTGAAGGACAATCGCACGGACAACACCTCGATCACGCCTTGAACACACCGTGCCCACGTTCTGTCAAACTAGCAATTTTAGACCAATAACAAAATTCAATTCCCCTCCAAAAGTCGCGACCCGAGTCCTCAAAAACCCTAAGCACCACGGGACGCGCGTTCAATCTTTTATCAAAGAATACGAGGGAAGGTATCCTCGTAGAACCCGTGTGTGTCCTTGTACCGCGTTACGTACGAGGCAGTATAAAGCACTAGGTCGCTTATACAGATTTCTAAATTCATTGTTGTCCTATTTGATTCTTTAACTTATATCTTCTACGAACCGCGCCAGTGTGCTCTTCGAGCAGGATCGAGGGTCCCGTTGTCCGTAGTGATATCTTTCTCTAAATTCTAACTTTTGATCTATTAATTAATTAAAGGCGGATCTAAGTATCCGCCTGAGTCGTCACTCTGTTCACGAACTCATAATAAAACATTCTAAATCATAAAATTTAGTTATAAGTGAATAGTTATTAAGTGAAATATTGTGCATTGAGTGCGTCTCGCCCGTAGGGCTAAATATCGAATAAACAGTAAAACTCCGAATATCGTGGAATCCATCATTTCTAAGATTAGTTCCTGAACCTCTTTCATTACATCGATCTCAACCACGGGGGAAGGAAGAGAAACCAGTCCAGGATCTACCGATCGGCAATTCAAAATTCCAACTAACAATAAAATTCATAAGGAACGACGGTAAGTTCAGTTTTGTTATCGACTTCTCTCTGAATTCGCCATTAGGAACCCTGGTTACCAGGAGGCGTTCGAAATCCACATAAAAAAAAAAATAAGACTCTTGTAGTTACCTACAAGAGAAAATCTATCACAAAGCATGTCCGAGCCTCCTCAAGGCCCACTCTACCAATTAATTATTTAACTATAATTAATTCGGACATAACACTAGTAAATAAGACAATGCATCAAACGCATAATTACAATACGAATTATCTAAAAACTATGATTATTTGAAACCCGCTCAATCGAATAACAATGCCACCTACAGGAAATGACCAAAAGATCATAGAATGTACACACTGCTTAATGAGAATTCTCGAGACCCTGAACAGCTGGTATATCCGAAGAAAGTAAAACTCAAACAATGTTTAGCGTATTATCTATTTGGTCTAGTTAATAAATTAAATTAAATTAGAACAATATGTTTAACAACATACACATAGGTTGTTGGATAGTTTAGTTAGTAGTTTACTCTGTAAATTTTTTTGTATTCATAAGAAATTTTTTTACATTCTTAATTTAAAGTTTGTACTTTTCCCACGGATATGAAATGTTCATAAAATTATTATAAAAATAAATTAAACTTTTATTTTCCGTAAAGAAACTAGTAGCATCGATAAAATTTCATGAAAATTAGTCGCGTATATCTTTTGGATGAGATTGATAGACTTGAATTATCAATCATAATATTTATATTTTATAAAATCGTAGGAAAAATTTTTTATATTTTTTGTAATTTAGGAAATTGTGAATTTGGATTTAATACCACAATCCTTAATAATTTAATAAAATAATCGTATTGTTCAATATTATGAATGCAATTATTTTTAACATCAATCTATTGTTATCATTATAATAACTATCAGTATTATCTTCATTTTTATTGTTATTATTAGCATGATCATTTTTATTACATATTATTATTATCATAATTATGTTGTTAGTAAATAATACGATTCATCAAACTCATAATGAATATAAGCATTATGTACAGAATATTGTCGTTTTGAATGTCCGCGTAGTTTGGTCGCAGTATAGCAGTGCCACCTATGTCTGTAGAACACTCGAACAGAATTACTAAGGCAATGATCAGCTGACTATTACATAGAAACCAAACCCAAACAATGTGAGCTCTTGTAGATATTGACTCTAGTTAATAAATGAAACTTAATTTAAAAAAATTTATATGTAAAGTTGATAGATAGTAAATTCTAGGGATTTTATTTAAAAAAAAAAATTTCAACATTTTATGTGATTGAAAAAATTTTCAATTCAAATTATGTACTTTTGCCGCGGAAAATTAGTGCACAAACAATTGTAACAATAAAATCACGTTAAACTTTTATTTCTCGTAGAGTAACTAATAAGCATTAATAAAATTCCATCAAGTATATCCTTTGGTTTAGATTGATAGACAAATTATCAATCATAATATTTATATTTTATAAAATCGTAAAATAAATTTCCATGGTTTTTGTAATATTGATGATTGTTACTATTTCTTTTATTTTCGATTTCGAACTTTCTAACTACAGTTTGTGTTAGAGTAACATTGACGAGCCCTAGTGAGCATCGACGCAAGCTCATAACTTTTTTTTTAACTGTAGTCTCCCATCTAGTAGAGAGTTACCATACATTCTCGAATTATTTAGTCTGTGGCATGTCACTTTCTCCATAAGAAAAAAGTCAAAATCTAAAAATCTGGGTCGCTATAGTTTGTGCTAAGAATTTAATTAATTTTAAATAGAATTTATTATTTTCAATGACCATTATCAATTAATATTGATAATATAACATATAATGTATAATTATAGAGTAATATTGGAGAAAAAAAGTTCTGTAGAATTAATAAAATTTTACAACCTAAAAATATCGTTCTGCTTACGGTAAACACATTCGGTAGTCTGGCGCTCCGTTTACAACGGAATTTTTGAACGGAACTTGGCGCCAGATTCTACCGAATCTGTAGATAATTGTAAATTTAATTTAAATTTAATAATTCAATGCTAAAAAATGTAAAAAATAATAATAATAACAATACCAATAATGATAAACATACTTGTTACTATTATTTTTATCATCAATTTATTTTACCATTATAATTATTTTCAGTATTATATTTATAGTTGTTGTTAATATTGTCATTATTATAATTATTATTATTTTTATTATTATTTATCGTTATTATCATATTAATGTTAGTAAATAACACTATTCGCCTAACTCATAATTAATGGAAGTATTATGTAAAGAATGTCGTCGTTCAAAATTTCCGCTCAATTCGGTTGAAGTGCCACCTACAGGAAACGATCACTAAGATATCGTAACATCTGTACATCACTCGAACAGAATTACTTAGACCTTAATCAGCTGACTTACTTTCACGAAGAATGCAAACACAAACAATTTTAGCTCTTTTAGGTATTGATACTAATTAATAAATAAAACTTTATTAGAAGAAAAAATACATATGAAAAGTTGTCTGGTAGTTGATTTTAGAGATTTTATATTCAAAAAGAAATTTTAACATTTTTTGTAATGAAAAAAGTTTCTAATTCTAAACATGGGCTTTTTCCGCAGAAATTAAATAACAATAAAATTATATAGATATAGATAAATTACAGTTTTATTGTTCGTACAGTATCAAGTAGAATTAATGAAATTTTATATAAAAAAGCCGCGTATGCTCTTTGGAATATTGATAAACTTAATTATCAATTGAAAGCTGTTAAATTGAGATACATTTTTAAAAAATTTTTAACATTTTTAGTAATTAAGATAATTGTAAATTTAAATAAATTTAACATTTCAATGCTCAATAATTTGATAATAATAATAATAATAATAATAATAATAATAATAATAATAATAATAATAAATATTTTTATTACTATTATTTTCATCATCAATTTATTGTTACTATTGTGATTAATTCAAGTTTTATCTTTATTGTTATTGTTAGTATTGTCGTTATCATCATTAATATTGTTATTATTACTATTATTGTTGTTATTCACGCTAAATAATAAAACAAATTATCGTATTTAATAAACAAATAATAATCACTATCTTTTTCTAGTAAAGTATTCATTCGACTTCTCGCTCAATTTAAATAATCAATCTATTTAAATTTTCGTGTAATGTGGTGATACTGTTGATTCGGTCACGCCTATGACGGCAGACCCGCAACTTAAAACGCCTCGACGCCACCACACGCTGAGAACTGTGACCAACAAACCTACAGGTGCTTTTTCATGCTGACGCTTGACGCTGGTTTCTAGCGTAAAATTTGATCACGTGATGAGAATTCAACACTGCGCCATCTAAAAAAAATTGTAGCGAAAAAGCTAAACATAGTTTAGCTTTTTTAACGGATGACATAAGCGTCAGCGCAACTCGAACAGTGATATCGATAATCAATAGTAATCGATCTTTATCAAACAACAACAATCAGCTGTTACTTTGTGATGATATAAATAAAAAATAGCGAGTGTAAAAAAATATCAAAACAAATACTTAAAAATAGCACATACAATTTTATTCAAAGTTGCCAGTTATTATATTAAGTGCGGTGTGATTATTAAAACTATTCACAATGAGTTTTGAGGTAAATATTAATTATTATTAACAAATATGATATATAAACGTAGTAAAAGAATCTAAACGGTTTTTATTGTAATGTAGGAAGTACTTGTTGTTTTTACATGTGGCATATGTGAAATGATATGTGATGAGTACCAACACCATCCATGCCTAAATGATTACGACGATGTCCACTTAGACGAAAATTATTATTTCTATCCTCTCTTAGGTTTGTTGCTGCAAATAATAGTGTAACAAAAAATTAAAATAATTATTAAAAATTACACATATCTTATTTTCAGGTGATAAAAAAACTATTATTCGACGAGCGATTCTTCCAGACGGTAGGGAAGGACTGATTGAAGATTCCATTTATGGGAATAAAGAGAATTGTTGTCAAAATTCATGTTAGTAAAATATTCATTTTTATTTTTAATTTAAATGATACTAACTTCGTTGCCCGAGTTAAATATTTTTTAGAACTTTCCAAATCAATTTTGATATTTTTAAAATAGTGTAGAAGAAACTAAAGCTATTAGAATTGATTTTCACAAACTAAGTACTTGAATTAAAATTAGTGTCTAATCTTTTTATATATGTATGGGTAAATATGTTCTGTAATTTATTCCAGTTAAATCTCCACCAGCAACTCAAAAATCAACAAAGCGACGTAATACGGCAGCATTGAAAACAAGTCAAAAAAAATTAAGTGACGAGGAGATCGAATATTTAATTATTGAGGTACAAAATCGAATTCCTTTGTGGAATTTTAATATTCCACTAGCGGAAAGAACACGAGAAATAACAGCTACGCTTTGGGAAGAAGTTTCTGCAGCATTGAATGGTAAAAATAAATGATTGTATCTTTTATAGCGTCTACTCTGTCAAAATGAAATGCTAATATTAATTAAAATAGAAGTATAAAATAAAAATTTTATTAATAACAATTTGTTTCACCAGGAAAATTAAGTGCTACCGAAGCTAAAAAAAAAATTTAAAAGTTTACGCGACACCTACCGTAAACTTATTAATGCTGAACATCGTGCTAGTGGTTCAGCTGCAGTACCACCTGGAGACCCCTGGAAATTTTACCATTGCTGCGAGTTTCTCCGTGATCATTGTTTATCAAAAGAGTAAGTTGTTTGATATTAAATTTGAAAAAGACTTGAACATCTCAATTCTGTAAATTAATTTATATTCATTGAGGGGTGTGATGGTCAATGATTTCTTTTTTTATCTTGCAGCACAATCAGTAATGTAACGAGGGAAAGTGTTGTTGAAGGATGTGCTGACTTGGATTCATCAGTCGATGACAGTTTGACTGAAGCATTTGAAGAAGATCTTGGAGGGAGCCAAGCTTCCGGTATGTACATATAACACTTATGAATGTATTGAGGAAATTCATTTCGAAAATTTTAACTTGAGGCTTTCAGCTTGTGTCTTCAAGATTAACGCAATATTTAATAAATCAATATCAATATAATGAGGATACGTTTTTTGTTACAAGTATGTTCGCTTCGGTGATATAAAAATTAATTAATTGTTATCTATTTCAGGAATCGCGAGTAACAGCAGAAAGCGTCGAAGGTCTAATAAAGACGATGCGATTGATTCTGCAAGCGCCTTGAGTCGTATAGCCGATGCTTTGTGCCGTGAAAATTTGCCTATAACGCTACCGGAACCGCCAAAAATTGATACTGTTGGCGCATTTCTTATTGGATTAGGCAATCAAATACGCCAGTTACCACAACCAGTACAAACAGATCTTTTAAAACAATTGACAGACATTGTTTATGAAGCTGTCAAGCACAATCAATAAGATCTTTTAAGATTACGAGAAGAAAATAAATAATTAGATTAAGGAAAAAAACGCAATACTATAAGTTACATTTACTATTATTAGATATTAAATTAAACCATATCACCAATATATGTGCTCAGTATTTTTTATTGCATAGTTTGTAAAAAAAGAAAGAATGAGTACACGGAAGTGACCAATAATAAAGAAGAAAAAAACGAGTTTGATCCAATTATAAATATAATTTTTATTCTGTAATATTATGTTTACAAAAAATTGTGACGGTTCCAACCTAGTTCAGTCGTATGATTGTTATTGGTATTATTATTTCAAATTCACAGTGCAAGAATATAAAACCATACACATTCAAATTATGTAGTAATTACATACTTAAATGAAAAACTCTGATGTGTGTCTTGCTATGAACAAGTTAATTATATTTAAAAATAATTTTTACAATTAAAATTTCAACTTTAAAAATGCATAGTTATATTTTTGTAATATTTACAATTACTTGGAAATAATGTACAATTGATCAATTATTAACAGAATAATTTGGAAAGAGTGTTATTGCTTATGCTATGTTTTTCTTTTTTATTTACATTGTATTTACTTTTTCTTTCTTGGAATAAATGATATTAAAGAAAGTTATTTCAATGTTCAATCATACTGCCAAGGAACAGCTCCTTCTGCATTAAAATAGTCACAAAATTCATTGCGAATAGTTACTGCGGCTCGAGAACTAAAATTATTTCCATGAATAATTGGAGTGCTTGCATCTTGGAGTGCTGAATGATTTCCAACTTCATCTCTCCAGAGTCCCGGAACAAAACCATTTTCTCCATGGCGATCTACCATATTTTCTTGTATGTAATTATTATCTTCATCTCGTTTGTGAAGCCAATTGTGAAGACAAATAATTGCTTTCACTATATGAGTTGTATTGTCCACTGTAGCTTCTATGGGCTTCTTCAAGATTCTCCACAAACTTACTAGTAAACCGAAGGAATTTTCTATTGTTCGTCGAGCACGACTGAGACGATAATTGAAGATAGTTTTATCTTTATTAAGACCACCTCTACCAGGGTACGGTCGGAGTAGATAATCAGTTAGTTGAAAAGCCTCATCACCAACAAGCACATATGGTAAAGGCATACCATCAATTGTAAGCAACTCTGCGCCCGGTATATTCATTTCATGGTTTTCAAATTTTTGACCCATTGGAGAGTCACGAAAAATGCCACCATCACTACGTCGGCCATATGCACCAATATCAACGAATAAAAATGAATAATTTGCGTCGCATATTCCCAGCAGTACAATACTGTGTGTTTTTTTGTAATTAAAATATAGCGAGCCAGCATTGTCAGGACACTGAAATTATGATGATAATAATTATGAAGATAGTTTATTGTCAAAATTGACATCGACGTTTATAATTGTATATACCTGTATTTGTATGTGTTTCCCATCAATAGCTCCAATGCAATGAGGAAATTGCCAATTTTTATCAAAATCATCTGCAATTTTTAACCAGTCACCGGTTGTTAAAGGTTAAGGTAACACCTTCGACTGAAGACAATCCCATATAACTTGACAAGTTTCAGCAATGATATTTGCGGTTGTTGTCACACCAACGAGATAATGATATGATATAGATGTCATACAATCACCTGTCGCCAAGTATCTAAAAGTATTTTTTATAATTAGTATTATTTTACTCCACGAAACTAAATAATAATAACAAAGGTTACGAGATCTTACCGCAGAGTCATAAGAAGTCGAGCGGTAGCTGAAATTGGTTCTCGCACAACGTTTTTTTTAGTTATATGTGGACCAATTAAGCACAGCAATTCTTCAAACTGAGAGGCAGACATACGAATGTAATTTTCGAATTTTTCAGGAAATGAAGAAAGTGTTGGAAATACTGCTTCAAAAAATCCGTGTTCTCGTCGTAATTTATACAACGGATGTACCCAAAATCTTTTCTTTTTATGTTTATTTTTTTTATTTTGAATAGCGATATCATTTAGAATAAGCGTAAGTAGAATCCTATTGCGTCGAAGCCTGTTTATTTGCGCTCGTCGAATAACTTTTTGACACTTGTAAATCCACATTTGATAGTCATATTCACTAGACATAATTTTATCGATAAATGTATTCACAAGGATAATTTATTTATTAATGATTGTGACGAGGTCACTAAGTTTGTAACTAAGTATTGGAATGTTTATTACTCACAATCACATATACGTAACCTATAAAGTGTAGTGGTTGTATCGATAAATCGACTTTCGATATTAACGTTTTATTTTTCGCTTGAATTTGACGCTAAACGCTGAAATTTTTCGCTACAATTTTTTTTAGATGGCGCAGTGTTGAATTCTCATCACGTGATCAAATTTTACGCTAGAAACCAGCGTCAAGCGTCAGCATGAAAAAGCACCTTACTTCTTATCTATCTACAGTTTATGTAAAAGTTATTCTGATGCACCCTAGCGAATATGAACATAAGCTGTGAATATCTGGTTTTCACTGTATTATCCCATCTATCATGAGATTAATATGCATCCTGATATTATTTATTCTCTGGCCATCCCACGGAGCTTAGATAGAAGGAGAACGATCGAGATAGGGGGTTTGGTAAAAATGTGTCCTCAAAAATAGTAGCAAATTACTGATGCCTACTCTCACCACCAGAGTAGCGCTACTATCAACTCGATCTCTGTGACGTCATTAAAGACAGCAACTTTGCTACAACGCATGTAAACATAAACACATGTGTACATTCATGTTTTTTGGCTATACTTGATATTTTTTAAATTTTTAAAGTAATTAAATCGATAATTTTGTAAAATGGTGAAGAAATGTGCAGTTAAAAATTGTATGAGTGGCAGTATAGCAGAACGAAAAATGAAGTTGAAGCAAAATGATCGTCCAACGGCTTTATTTCAAGTACCAAAGGTAAGATAACCTATAGTCTTAAATTATTTCCATTTTCAAAATTAATAATTGTGATTGAATAATAATAAAAATTTAATTTTTATTTTGTGTAATCGTTTAAAATAACAACTAATGTATATTTTTTAACAATGATCACTGTTAGTGACAAAGAACAGTATATAAACGATTTGTTGTTAGTAGGAGTGAAATGTTTAATTTATAATGTTTTTTTTTTTTTTTATTATTATAAATACCAAACGTAATAAAAAGAAAAAATTTTGAAGTCTGTGTTTAAAAAAAGTAGAGTCTAGTAATAAGATAAAGTTTGTGGATTATTAATTTTATATGGGTTATTCTCTGGAAGGATGTTTTTTGCTGTCCCAGACATTTTTTTATTAGAAAAATTGTTATTTTGTAACTAAAAAAAATTTATTATGAAAGTAAAAAAAAAAATAAAACATTTCTATTTGGAGCAGTGAAAACTAAAATGGAATAAATTTTGGGTTTTTTGTTATAAATTCGTAAACCACCAAAATGTCAGTCCCCTGGGCTGTCCCAGTTCCAAAATTAAAACTTAAATATAATTTAGTCCATAATGTTTATTAACTCAATAAGTTAACTAACAATCTTCTTCAATAAAAAGTACCGAAAGTTAATTTGTTTCATTAAATTCATTAAACCAAAGTTTGTCCCAGGCATTTTAAGATCATTCCCCTGCCAAAAGTTCTAAGCCAAAAAAAAATCCAGCGTGTTATTTTACCTTTTGTAAAGATTATAAGGATCTAACTAGCCTTAAATTAATAACCATAGGGCTGATAGTGCTTTATCGTCAATTTATTTAGTGTTAAAGCACCGTTTGTGCTGGAAATATGTGTCCGGGCCACTTCAAAACTCAGTCTCCTGACAACTATTTTTATTTATAATTTATTTATAAAATTCGATCCATAAGTCTTAATATTATTCTAATTAATGTAAACATTGATTAAGAACTTGAAAAGTCGAATGCATTGAAATAGTTTGCTTGATTCTTCTCAATTTCATAAAAAAAAAACAATTCCCTAGCAAACAGCCCCCTGTCATGTTATACGGCAAAAGACACAAATATCGAAAAAACAAAAATTAATTTGGTTGTTAATTTATTATCATTAAGCTGATATTTTTGTAGCCCTTGTTAATTTTTTTTCTTATAAAATCAAAAATAATTTAGTCGGACAATTTTGTACAGATTTAAGACATCTTTACAGAGAATCACCCATATACTATACATTTTCATCTTTGGACTTTGAAAAATTTTATCCATTCATTTGCACTAATAAAAAACTAAACTTTGGAAAAAAAATACAAAACATGTTAGAAAAATTAATTCTTTTCGTCGAAGTATTAATGTACATGTTTTCAAATCAATATAATAACAAATAATAAATTATTTGTTACTATTAATACATATTAATATGTAAGTAAATTTTTCTTCTGTTTGAAATTAGTGTCCGAGCATGTTGCAAAAATGGAATTTGGCATTGTCACAGCAACTTCTTCCTAAAAACTTCGTTTGTGAATTGCATTTTAAAGAGGAAGATATTCATAAAAAATTTGACTCAATTATTTTGCCTAATGGTGATATTTACGACTTATCAAAAGCCAGATTTGATTTAAAAGTAGGTGCGATTCCAGTGATAGTAAATAATACTACTGATGTTAATATGTTCCAATGCTCGGAAAATACTAATATTCCTATGCATGTAAACTCGGAGCAGATGATTGTAGACGGAGAAGATATTACTATAGCTGAAGATCAACAGTATGAAAAAAATGATGTAAGCAACAATTTGTCCGAGTCTAGCGAACAGATTTCTAGTTCAATAATTATTGACGGAATAACTGCAGATCCAAATTGTATCGAGGCTGCAGAACTGGCAGAACAAACCAGCTCCGATGAAAATATTTTTCAGGCACCTACTATTGACAATTCAGAAACTTTTTCATTATTTACCATAATAGTGCTTGTATTCAAGCACTTGAAGACCGAGGTGTACCTCAAAATTGGTGTTGGCCAAAACAATTAGAGCCACAAAAAGTATTAATTCTGTATTATGGCGATATTATTTTAAAGCAGGTAAAATTAGAAATTAAGATTAGTCGGGATTTAACACTTCAGGTATATAAAAAATAATTTTGTGCTTATACTTTGTCCTATTAAATATTTCATCCGTAAATATTATCGTACTTTGTAGGTAACTGTTATTAAAACTGGAGTTTCTGTAAATTTAGATAATCCATTAACATCAACAAAAAATTTTTGGAAAATGCTACAAGATATAGAAAAATCTCAGTTTTGTACCGGTGCTGGAGTTAACAATAGAAGGTTTTTATCTACATTTGTTTGTCAAGTATAGGATGAATCGTAAATTCTATTCTTCTTTGAGTATAGCATGAAATTATTGTAAAACACTCCAAATTTTTATTCAGAGCTACTCCTCGAAAAGTTGCATTGTTTGATTTTAATATTCTTTATGCGTATTCCATTAATTTTTTATGGTTTTCGGCAGATGCTCAGCTACCTGTGATGGCATTTTAAAATCACCTGATAAGTATAAAAGATATCGGAAAATAAATAGGTGTCTTGCTTGTCGTAAATTACGAAAGAGATTACTCAAAGTGTCCATAAAGAAAAAAAATGATTTAAATAATCGTTTTATCACGATTAAACGAAAGTTAAATTCAAAGCAAAAGCGTGTACATCGTTTGCAGCAGAAGGTAAGAAAAGTTTTTAAAATTAAACTAAATTTGTAACATTACTTGTAATACAGAGCCAGAAGTTAAAAGAAGAATTAGAAGACTTAAGGGATCGGTGTGCTATGACCAAAGAAAATATTATTGAAGAAGAAATAGCTGACTTGCCAGAAGCTCAAAAACAAGCTGTTCGCGCTTGCTTTCAAGCTGCTAAGGCCAAAAATGCAAAGCAACGCCGGTATACTATAGAGTGGGTATATGAATGCCTTATGATAAGAATTAAAGGTCCTTCGGTTTATGAAAAACTACGTCAACGTGAAATATTACCTTTACCTTCCAAAGATACACTTAACAGATACATTAATAAACTTGATAGCGCTTTTGGTTTTCCAAAAGCAATTTTTGATACTCTTCGTTTAAAAGCCTCTCGAATGGAAAATTGGGCGAAAAGGGGTATAATTTTTTTCATAAAAAACAACTGGCTTTATGGCTGTGTTACAGGTTTACTTATAAAATCTCTACTCACAGCCATCAACGACATCTGCACTCAATAACATTTTAATTCAAAATCATATTCATTCAGTCACAACTTTATTCAGTTAAATCTTTACTCTAACGGTTGTAACTGATTAAAGTTCTACCTGAAAGCAAGTAACATAGAGTAAAGTTGAATCAATCAGTTACAACCTTACTCAAATTCGACAGTATAGTCAATTACAACTTTGCTCAGTTTCAAGTGTATTCATTTACAAATCCATTTACTGAATTTTGAAATCAGTTACATCTCTACTCACAAAGAATCTATTCATTTGCATTTGTAATCATATACAACTGTACTTAGGTTCATCTCTACTCACAAATTTTTACATAATCAATTAATCATAAATTTGTGAGTAGAGGTGAAAGTGAGTACAGTTGTAAATGATTACAAATGTAATCGAAAAAATTCTTTGTAAATAGAGATGTAACTGAGTTAAAAATTCAGTAAATCGATTTAAAAATGAATACAATTTAAACTTAGCAAAGTTGTAATTGACAATACTGTCGAATTCGAGTAAGGTTGTAACTGATTTAAGTTCTACCTGAAAGCAAGTAATATTGAGTAAAGTTGAATCAGAGTAAAGATTTAATTGAATAAAGTTGTGACTGAATGAATATGATTTCGAATAAAAATGTAACTGATTGCAGCTGTCTGATAGCTGTGAATAGAGATTTTATGAGTAGACCTGTAACACAGCCGGCTTTATATGTTACTAATATCTTTTCAAATTGGTTACTAATCTATCTATACTAATAAATAGATAGTCGGTTTTTTTGTTCAGTTATATTGCGAAAACTACTGAACCGATCGAAATAATACTTATACCATAAGATGCACCGTGTTTCGGAGAAGGTTTTAGTATATAATACGTGGTGATAACTTTTCCGGAACCAATATTTTTTTGACTTGGAAATAAAAAATTTTTATTGTAACTAAATTTTTTCTATTTAATTGTCGTTCGTTTAAAATAAATTTTTTAATTCTATTAGTAAAGTTTACATGCTAGGCAGATTTCTTCACTTATTTTTTCAACTGAAACTTTCAATGCTCATTAAAAATTTTATTTTTTTCAAATCAATTATTATTCATTTTTGTAAGAAAGACACGGGAATGTTATAATGATTGCACATTCAAAGTTACAATTAATATTAGTGAGAATAATTACACGCATAAAAGGTGGATGCCAATTTGATAGAATTTATAAGTTTCTGTCTAACGAAAATAGTTTTAATTTTTATTATTATTCTGATAATTAATAACTTCATTAAACTGCTCCACATACACTAACATGTAGACTGCGATGTATTAAGAGTTTAATTAAGTAACGATAAAATTGCAATCTGTGATTATTGAATTTCATGTAGCTAGCTAATTGAAGATATATAATGCTTTTTTGTGGCTATTTTATTTGCAGTGTTAACTGTATACACTGTGCTTCGCTACATAACTATCGCTTTTGCTAAATAATAATTGCAGTTTTCTAAATAAAATTCTTGAATTGTATATATTTTTAATTTTAATTTGTTTGCAGGTACTTTATTAATTGATGAAATTGCCTTAAGTGAAGCTGTCAAGTTGAACACTAAAACTATGGAGTTCAATGGCTTTGTAAATTTAGGTGATTACACACCACAAAAATTGGTTAATGAGAGAGCTGACCATGCACTTGTTTTCATGTATCAACCCTTTCGTGGTTCTTGGGTTCAAGTTTTAGGATATTTCTTGAGTAAAACTGCAGTGACGAAAGATATTCTGCATAAGTTAATTATAGAATGTATCATTCAGTTAGAAAATGCTGGTATGAAAGTAGATGTTGTTACCTCTGATGGTGCTTAATAGAATCGTGGAGCCTGGCAAATTTTTGGTATCTCCGACCAAAAATGTAGTTGTACGCATCCTTACGATACAACTAGACAACTGTGGTTTATGTCCGACTTTCCTTATCTGCTGAAATGCTTTCGCACAAAAATTCTTGAAGGGTCATCATTTTGGGTAAGAAAGAATATTCTAACATTTTTTTTGAATAATCATATGTATCTCATGTAATAACATGATACTTTGGTACTTATTTTAGACTCCAGATGGTATGGTACAAAAGAAACACTGGGAAGTTTTATTGCAACATGAGCTTCACTATAGACCTAATTTGAAGGTATCATACAAATTGACACCTCAGCATCTAAACCCTGAAGGGTATCAAAAAATGAATGTTCGTTCAGCAGAAGAGGTATAAAAAATTTTCCTGATTGATTAATTATATTTCCTTGATAGTTGAAACTGAAATAACAAATAGAAATATATCTATATTTAATAATTAATTTCCATGCTTTTTTTTAGCTATTTTCTAAGCAATTAAGAGTAACTATGGTAGCTTGGCAAAATGAATGCATTGAGTTGAGAGATTGTGGACCAACTGTTAGGTTCATGGAAAGAGTGGATAATCTGATTAAAGCTATGTCTTCTCGTACCCCGGAAACCGGTGTACAACCTAAGGAAGAATGCCCGAGGAGAAAGGTACCGTATTTATTACAATAAATTCATGTTAATTTTGTATTTTAGTGCAATTACAAACGATAATAAAATCTATGTGGCCGATCTATCAACGAACAAAACAAATTTGGAATGACTTCAAATCATTATTTCTTCATCAATATATCTATCCTAAAGTGTAAGTAGAAAGAAGTACCAAGAGAAAAAAGATAAATTTTAGATACACTCATTTATCAAGCTCTTCATATCCTTAACCCTATAACAATAAGTAAAACATCATGTGTAATTTTTTAAATCTTGTCATTATTATTAAAAATTTCTTTAAGTTGATTGAATATGCTAGCATACTAAAAAATATATGCAACTTTTATAACATTAGACGCTTACATGTAATTATTTTTAATGATTTCGCATTTTAAGATATTTTCTTAGTCTTCATTGTTTTACGGTGTTCTAGTATTTTGTGTTTTCATGCATTTCTTCAAATATTTTTTTATCACAACATCTGTATTTGCAAAAATTATATTTTTTGCGCTGTAACATTGCATGATAATTTTACTCATCTACCTAATTTATTAAAAATTTGATATTTTAACCCTGCAGGTTATTGTTGAATTCCTCGATTATTTAAGACAGTGGGAAGCTAAAGCTATTGAAGAGAACAATCGACGTAAGCAACTGATAAGAGAAAGTAAGAGACAAAAGATAGACCACAATGATGAACCTGGAATAAATTATCTTGCTATTACTAAAAGTACTTTAACTGGATTAAAGATCACTTTAGCTGGAACGATTGAACTACTGGACTTTTTGCACGTGCAGTGTAATTTCGATTATTTAATGACTGCTCGACTCAATCAAGACAAACTTGAAGTAAGTACTATTGATAAGAAATAGGTACAGAATGAGAAAATCTTATACTCTCAAATAAATTTTTTTATTTTATGAAAATTCTTTCTTGCTCCTAATCAATTTATGTCTTCCTGAAAAATTTTAAATTCACATAATTATTCTGTGTTTAAGATTAAAAAAATTACTGTAATATTAATTTTATAAAAATATGTAATATTTATTATCATTTGTAGCAATTTTTTGGAATTGTCAGAAGTGCCTGTGGATGTAATGAACACCCAGATCCTATTATATTTGGACAGGTGTTTCGATTACTATGTTCTTACTCATTAGTAACACCACCGAAAGGATCTAACGTAACTTCAGTTGAATTGTTACAGTCATTGATGGAAACGCGGGAGTCACTGAGGCTAAGCAAAGATAAAAAGTTGAAATGGCTTGAAAAAATTGATTCTATAATCGATAGTGGATTTACAGAAGATGAGAGAAATGTTAACAAAAATAGTGTTGCAGCTGAACCTTTCAAGAATTTACTTAATGACTTAAGTGAAGGAGATGTTGATGAAGACGTAAATTATGATGCTGTATTAAATTTGCGTTGTTCTAAAATAAGTGTAGCAAATAAACCTTTCGAGAGCTTAATTGATGAATCAAGTGAAGACGATAATAATAACCTTGTTATAATAATAACCATTGCCTATATAGCTGGTTACGTTGCCCGAAAAATGCACCGATTTTCCCGGTGTGAAAACTGTCTCAAAAGTCTTGAGTCCGGGACATCATCTGATAGAGATAGAGTTATCGATTTAATGAGTGAGCACTGCAAACGTCCAAGTGATAATTTATTTCTTCTCATCCAGAAATTAGAAAATACTGTTTTAAGTGTTGTCGGGACTAAAACTGTAAAAATCGATACCATGAATCAAATTGTTGATAAAATTTTAACAGAGAAATCATTACCTTTCTTAGGATGCAACGAACATCAATCTATTTTGATGAAAAAAATTTTAAGTTATTTTATTACGATTAGGGGCCACTTTTTAGCAAGTCATATTAATAAAAACTATAACGAAAAAAAAATGAAAAATAAAAAGTTACGAAAAATTTCGAAGATAGTGTAAATCGTACTTATGTAACTTAATCGTACTAATTAAAATATTATTTACGTGACATAAGCTTTTTGATAAATTATGATCGTATATATATATATATATATATATATATATATATATATATATATATATATATATATATATATATATATATATATATATATATATTTCGTATTTGTGTTAAATTAAAAAATCATATAAAAATATCATGTAACCTATTTAAGTGTTTTTATTAATTATTCACTATACGAACAAATTTTTAAGTCTCTAATATCTGTTTATTATTTTTGAAAATTCAGAAATAAAATGATTAATTATTATTATTTTTTAAGTTGAAAATAATTGCTACGTTAATTATTAACAAATATTATTTAAACTAAAAAACGAATACTTTCAAACTATTTTACTTTGCTCTGCAATTCAGCTGCCCAATTTCAAAACACAGTAACTACCATTTAAAAATTTTTTTCAATTTTTCTTATTAAAAAAAATTTTGTCCACCATATTGATGAAAAATTTGATCTGTGAATAGAAAATACTTGAATATAAATATTTTTAAGAAGAAATACTTGAAATTAAGGTCTAAAAGTTATAAAAAATGCAACAATACTGGAAAAAATCTGGTATAAAAATTTTGCAGTAACTGTGTTTTAAAATTAGGCAGCTGAAATTTCTTAAAATAAAAATTAATATGTAATTTTTATTTTTAATTACTATCAAAAAACTATTTCATTATACATAATAATAATAATTTAATTATTAACTAAAAAGTAAATTTTTTTTTAATGTATTTGACAATTTCAAGACATATTGACATTATAAAGCAATATAAAATTAGAGGTTTCTTTTATAATAAATTTATGTATTATTAATTTACGGAACATTTACGTATTTTTAATAATTTCACCCCATTAACTACAGTTTTAATTATCCTTTTTTTAAAACAATTATTTAATCCTAATAATTATTTTTGGTTATGGATATAGAATTTGATCGAATACTTTTAACCGCTAAATTTAAAAAATGGATCGAGGCAGTTGCAGCGCGCTCTGTAATGAAACTTTATTTTTCCCTTATTTCGAGGACATCTTTATAAATTGCGTGCGTTCTCCTTCTATCTAAGCTCCGTGGGCCATCCGCTTTTTACATGAGAAAAAAGTTAAAATCTAAAAATCTGGGTCGCTATAGTTTGTGCTGATTATTTTTAATAATTTTAAACAGAAATCATCAAGATAATAAAAAGTCATCAATTAATACGTGTAAAAAAGAGCATATACTACTATTACAAAACATCATATGAATAAGAAATCGAAATAAATTTAAAAAAAAATTTGCAACCTCAAAATACCGTTCTGCTTACGGTAAATACACACTCGGTAGTCTGGTTTGAGAACAGAACTTGGCGCCAAACTCTACCGAGTTTGTTGATAATTAATTAATAATATCGGTAAAATAAAGTATGAACTGCTGTTATAATAGACAATTTAGGAAAAAAAAAGTACCGCAGAATTAAAAAATAAAATTTGCAACCTCAAAAAAACGTGATGCTTACAGTAAACACAGTCGGTAGTCTGGCGCTCCGTTTTTGAACGGAACTTGGCGCCAGATTCTACCGAATTTGTGGATGAATAAATAAAATAAATAAATGAAAAAAAAAAAAATAATTGGTTTAAGGATAAAAAAAAAATTTAAATAGCGCGCTACGCGCGCGTTTTAATTTCAACCAATAAGAAATCGTGGCCCATTTCTGGCGAGTTTCGACCTATGACTACTACAAGACTTTCATCATGTCATGTATTTGATTTTGAGGATAAACATGAAAAAATATTTTTTCATTTTTTAATTTAAATAAAAATTCAATTAATAAAAAAAAAAACTTTCATAAAAATTCAATTCAAAATTTTTTAATTAAAATAAAAAAAATTTCAATTAATAAAAAAAAAAAAAATTTCATAAAAATTCAATTAAAAAAAATTCAATAAAAAATAATGACAGTCTTTTTTTTTTTATTTTTAATTTTA
Organism: Cotesia chilonis; assembly: GCA_018835575.1. Classification (NCBI taxonomy): domain Eukaryota; kingdom Metazoa; phylum Arthropoda; class Insecta; order Hymenoptera; family Braconidae; genus Cotesia; species Cotesia chilonis. The sequence continues at coordinate 124,108 of RJVT01000103.1, forward strand.
ATCATCAGCGCGTATTCTTCACGCCATATGCGTGCGCAGTTTAAAAAAAAAAAATAATGAAAAAAAAACATCCTCTCAAATTTTGAAAAATTTTAATAAAAATTCAATTTAAAAAATAATTACGGAGTATTTTTTTATAAATTCTTAATTTTCATTATTGGCGCGAATTCTTCACGCCATATGCGTGCGCAGTTTAACCAAAAAAAAAAATTTCATTATTGTTTAAATATAAAGACACTTATTCCTCTTGTGGCTCCATCTAGAGAGAAAAAAAACCTACTGATGTTGCAGGATATAACTAATCGGAATTTGGGTATTTTGAATGTTATTAGACAATGCTGCTTGGCGTCTGTATATAATATTAAAAAAAAAAAAAATAATATAAAAAAATAAAAATAACAATAAGTTTTTCTTTTCTTCCGTGATATATTAGTTCCTGAATTCTATGTTTCGGTAAATACAAAAGGAGCATGGAAATCTGGTAAGTTACAGTTAGCAAACATTGGAAATTTCGTATACTCGTTATACACAATAGTACCAAAAAAAAAATAAAAAAATGAAATTGCTTTATTTCATTTTAACTGGATTAAGTGGCGCCATCGTTTTCACGTGAGAGAAATAAAAAAAAAAAAAAAAAGAAAAAGTTTATTTCTTTCTGTACGTGTGTATCATTGTGAATTTTAATAAAAATCAATTTAAAGAAAAAATACGTAAGCTAGGCTACTGAAATGAAATACGGACCCAGTTCATCGCATTCTTAAATAAAATAATATAAAAAGCCCGGTCTCGAAATATCAATTTTTTCGGGAGTAATCGCTGGTACATCCAAAATAGGGTGACATCAGGACGTCCACGTAAAATTTTTTTCGAAGCGTTTTTTTTTTCAAAATAGCAACATAAAATAATTTGAAAAAGTAAAAGATGGCTTAATTTAAGTGTTTTTTCGGTGTACATCTACTTATATTATTGTATAAGTGCAATACCGTTGTAATAGAGACATTTAAAGATCGCAAAATTGCTTGAACTTGACGAATCGAGTGTAAAGCACAACCTCACATGCTTCGCGCTATGAGGCGTGCAATATTATATATTAGTGTGTAAAAATAATTTATATGTAGTAGAAATACATGTACTTATATACGTACAAGAGTGGATATATGCATAAAGTTATGATGGGAGAAGAACAGAGTTTGAAACTCATCGGAATGTGGCGGTCCGGTCGCCTCTCTCACGCCACAGCGGCCTTACACCGAACCAAAGATACCTGAACACCACCAACGACGAGAAAAAGAACTACAGTCATTCCCGCCTACAAATTATTATTATTATAGATATAACCAACCTACATTACGCGCTACAGCTGTAGCTTACTGAAAGTTATTTAATCAAATGTAATTATTAAAACTAAGTGTTTGTTATAATAAAGTTTATCAGACCACGAATTTACTGATCACCATTTTGTTTATTAGTAGTAGTAATATACCCGCTACATTTGGTGACCCCGACGTGATCAAAACGTGGTCCAGCAAAACTTTCGCGCCAAGGAACGCCTAACCTAAAAAAAAATTGAAGCCTACGGTCTTCTATATAAAAATATTATTAGAAAAAACGACTGATAAATATAATCAGCATCATGAGTGTGGTCCATTCTCCCACAAAGGACGGCCCGCCGTTGCTCTTCGACAAAGATGGAAATCCTATAGTTCCTGAGGACAATGCATTCGGACTTCCGTTACCAGATAAAACTTTAGTTACTACTCAGCCTACAACAACAAGCACTGGTACAATGCCGAAAACAACATTTGTCCCATTTACGGCAAATCCAAATCTAAGCTGGCAATTTCCAACATTTGGCCAGCAGAACCCAGATAACTCAATCTCATCTGCAGCCTTTGAGCAAATCCTCACAGGTTTGGCGCGCACAGCTCAACAAAACCTGCAAGTCGCAACGACAAAATCAAAATTACCCGCGTTCAATAAAGCACGACCAGACCTGTGGTTCATCATGGTTGAAGCAGAATTTAACACCACCAACACCGTAGATGACCAAACAAAATATCTCAACGTCATACGTGCACTTGAACCTGAGATCATTGAACAGCTTGCAGACGTCGTTCGTCAGGAACCTACGACAAACAAGTATAACACGATAAAGAATGCCATTCTCTCACGCTTATCTGATTCCAGACAAAATCAGTTAAAAAAATTACTCAGGGACCTCACTCTTGATGGACAAAAACCGTCTCAGCTCCTGCGCAAGATGCGTGAGCTCGCTGCTGGCGACATTGATGACAAAGTGCTTCAACAAATGTGGTTGGATCGTCTTCCTGCTCAAATCAGACCACACCTGATCACCACCGACAAATTGGGACTAGACACTGTAGCTGAGTTCGCAGATCGTTTCGTCGAAGTAATGGGACCTAGTCTACAGGTTTTGGCCACCTCAGCACGACCATTTTCGCAAACAAACACGTGTAACCACGAAGCAAAATTCGTGGAAATACAACAATCATTGGCCTCTTGTATCAAAGAGATCTGCGACCTCAGATTACAACAGCAAACTTTGCAGCAACAATTCCAGTTGGCAGCTAATCAAAGTCAGCAACAACTGCAGTTTATTCAAAACCAGGACCAAGGGCGCAGGTCAAGGAACAGGTCAGCCACTCCTACACGTAATGGCATTTATTATTATTATCTAAAATTCGGGGCAGAAGCTCGCAAGTGCACGATGCCATGCAAGCTTTCTAGTACCTTGAAAACGGCTAGCCAGACGGAAAATTAACGTCGCTGCCATCGGTTGGAGCCGTCGGTGACAGTGCGTCTTCACAACCTCAAGAGCTCCGTCTACATATATTCGACATTACAACACAACAATATTTTCTCATCGATTCTGGCTCGGTTGTCTCGATACTTCCTGCTAACAAGTTTCGCAACAACCGTAAACCAGACTCTCTCACACTCTACGCAGCTAATTCATCTGAAATAGTCACATATGGCACAACTACAGTAAAAGTAAATTTAAATCTACGCCGAGACTTTACATGGTCTTTCATCATTGCTGATGTATCATCACCAATCTTAGGCGCGGACTTCCTGACGCATTATAATCTACTGATTGATCTAGGGAATCGCCAGCTCATTGACACAGTCACTCAGCTGTCTACAAAAGGTAAGATAATAGCAATAAAACACTACAATATTTCTACTATCAGCAATGAATTGCCTCCTAAATACGCAAAACTACTGGAGCAATACATTGAAATCACTAAGCCACTTACAAGATCGTGTATCAATAAAAACGGTTATGCTCACCGAATTATAACACACGGTCCACCACCAACAGCAAGACCACGCAGACTTACTGGTGAAAAAGCAGCAGCAGCTAAACAACAAATCAACGAACTCCTCGACGCTGGTATCATCAGACCATCGAGCAGCAAATACGCCAGCCCAATACACTTGGTGAGAAAAAAAGAAGGTACTTGGAGAATGTGTGGTGATTATCGACCTCTTAACACCATCACTGAACGAGATAACTATCCACCACCTCACATAAATGATTTATTTCCACGTCTAGCGGGGAAAAAAATCTTCTCCAAAATCGACGCAGAGAAAGCCTACCTAGGAATACCAATGCATCCAGACGACATTGAAAAAACTGCCATCACAACACCCTGGGGGCTTTACGAGTATCTTGGCATGCCATTTGGCCTAAAAAATGCATCAGCTACTTACCAGCGCTACGGTGATTCCATCATCCGCGATCTCAATTTCGTATTTATTTACGTCGATGATTATCTAATATTCTCTGACAGTGAAGAAGAACACGAAGAACATATTCGTATACTACTCGAGAAACTAAAGCAACACAAAATAATAATTAATTTAAAAAAATGTGTCTTCGCCAAGCCACAAATCGACTTTTTAGGTTTCACAATTACTGCAGACGGCTATACACCAAAAGCAGACAGAGTTAAAGCCATCAACAACTATCCAAAACCTGAAACCATCGTCGAGCTTCGTAGATTTCTCGGCATGATAAATTATTACCGGCAAATCATACCTGATGCTGCTCAATTACTTCTACCTCTCAACAGTTACCTCAAAGAGTCGATTAAAAATGATAAAACAAAAATCATTTGGACTTTTGAAGCTGAAGTAGCGTTCAACAAATGCAAACAACAGCTAGCGTCAACAACACTTCTAACTTTTCCCTCAGCAACAGCCCCGTTGGCTCTTACCACCGACGCATCATCATCAGCCATTGGAGCAAAACTGGAGCAGCTGGAAAATGACACGTGGAAACCCATCGGTTTTTTCTCACGCAAACTCAGCCAGACTGAAACTCGTTACAGTACTTATGATCGAGAACTCCTCGCCATCTTCGCTTCGGTAAAATTCTTCCATCATCTCCTAGACTGTCGTAAAGTTGTCATCTGCACTGACCACAAACCTCTCATCTACGCCTTCAAACAGAAGCTAGACAAAGCCTCTGAGCGTCAAACACGTCGACTCGAGTACATTTCACAATTTACTACTGACATAGTCTACGTAAAAGGTGAAGATAACACCGTGGCAGACACACTTTCACGCATCAATGCTATTGATATGCCATCAGTCCTCACTCCTGTAGAAATTCATCAAGCTCAACAGAACGATGAAGAATTAAAAAACCTGGTTCAAAATTCAACGTCGCTAAAACTCCAAGAACTTACCATTGAAGGAGTAAAAATATTCTGTGATATAACTGATGGAATAATCAGGCCATACATTCTTCAAACTCTAAGAACAACCGCATTCAACGTAGTACATTATCCATCGCATCCTGGTGGAAAGACAACATCAAAAAACCTACGAGAAAGATTCATCTGGCCTGGTATTCGTAAAGACGCGATAAAATGGTCTCGCGAGTACATGGCTTGCCAAAGAACCAAAATACATCGTCATAACAGAATTAAACCCAATCACCTAGATGCTCCATACAAAAGATTTAACCACGTTCACCTAGACATCATTTTCTTGCCTAAAGTTGGAGATTATCAATATTGTCTGACGATGATTGATCGCTTCACTCGCTGGCCAGTCGCTGTACCAATTAAAGACATGACTGCTGAGACTGTAGTGACAGCTTTATTTGATCACTGGATAGCTCACTACGGAACTCCAACTCAAATTACCACAGATCAAGGTACACAATTTGAATCAGCTTTATTCTCAGCACTAGCGAAACTGGTTGGTGCTAACAAGACTCGCACCACTCCTTATCATCCACAGTCCAACGGCATCGTAGAAAGAATGCATCGCACTCTCAAAACTGCTCTCATGTGCTCGCTAAAACCGTGGACTGAAATATTATCAACCGCTCTACTAGGACTTCGGACAAGTTTTAAAGAAGACATCCAAGCAACTCCAGCCGAACTACTGTACGGAACCTGCTTACGTGTTCCTGGAGAATTCTTCTTGTCAGCCGAACTACCAGCTGATCCTCAAATATTCGTAGAAAGACATCGAGAGTACATGCGTGGACTCAGACCCACTACGACGGCTCATCACAACAGAGCCCGTATTTTCATTCTCAAGAACCTCGACACATGTTCACACGTCTTCGTACGGTGTGATCACGTCAAGGCGCCACTCGAAGCACCATACATTGGACCTTATAAAATAATTCAACGAGTCTCTGATTGGATCTACAAGTTGGACATCAATGGAGAGGAAAAAAATATCTCAATTGAACGACTGAAACCAGCTTACATCTCCAAGAACGACGACGATTTTCCACCCGAGCCTGAGACGTCTACTTCACAACCTAGTCAGCTGCAAGAACACTGGGGCTCTGTCATGGATAGACCTCAACGAACGTACCAGCGCAAAGTAACGTTCAAAGTTCCCGCGGAAGTTCACTCAGGGGGGAGTGGTTGTGGCGGTCCGGTCGCCTCTCTCACGCCACAGCGGCCTTACACCGAACCAAAGATACCTGAACACCACCAACGACGAGAAAAAGAACTACAGTCATTCCCGCCTACAAATTATTATTATTATAGATATAACCAACCTACATTACGCGCTACAGCTGTAGCTTACTGAAAGTTATTTAATTAAATGTAATTATTAAAACTAAGTGTTTGTTATAATAAAGTTTATCAGACCACGAATTTACTGATCACCATTTTATTTTTTAGTAGTAGTAATATACCCGCTACAGGAAAAACTATGTAACGCCACCTCTCGTCGAGAGCTTAGATTATCACGATCACGTCATTGTAAGCCTCAATTTTATATTCTGAAGCCATTTCATATTTTGTCAACTTAAATAATAAATTGAAACTAACTAAATAATTTTGATCAAAATTAAATAATATCTAAATAGAACTCTTTTAATTAAAAAGATTCCTTTCCCGTGCTAAAATCGAGTATATCAATACTCGCGGGCAAAAGAACTACAGTAAATAAAGCTTAGAATAAAATGAAAAAATATCCACCAGATGGAGACATAACACCGTAGAGTCTCTAGTGATCTAACTGTTATGTTGCAATAACTATAATGCTTTGGGTTGCATCTGGCAGGTGACACTACCTGTCAGATGAACCAGAATTTGAATATGTTAATTAGTTACATTTATAATTTGAATTTATATTTATATTTTAAATAGATTTAGAATTTCTAGTTGATTTAATATTTGATTTAATTGTTGAGTTTGGTCGTCGAGTGCACACGTGACTTTAATGTCAAGAAAATAATACAAAGGAATATTGTATTAGGTTCTGAAAAACCATAAAATCTTTGAGTAAACACAGAACATGTCCTTGCCACATGACAACTTCAAGTCCTTAAAAGAAAAGCCATAAAAGACACGTGTGGAAACTCAACGGTCTCTTGTTCTCTAAAAAACAGGGCACTACAACCGAATTTAACAACAAATAATAAAATAATAATTTATTTATTCACTTTATTTTAAGTAACTAAATAACATAGATGAATGAGTATTTAGATGCTACAACATGTGTATATATGTACATATGTATGGATTTAATGTCACAATGGTTTTAGACAAATTTAATTACTTATTGGAATAATTGAATAGTAAATGGTATTAAATTGAATTTAGGAATGATTAGCAAACATTAAAGTAAATTCCGCATCTGATAGAATTTATTGAGCAGATAATACTTTAAAACGCCTTTTAAAACTATAACACGTTGATTGATTCTAATGAATATATGTTAATTAAATAATAAATAATCATCGTTAACAACGATCTAATATTATGTTATTATTCCTGTATGTACCTCGACCAGGTTTTCTACGGTTTCCCTAGGTCGTTGTGCTGAATTAAAAGCCAGGTAAATACAGGTACATGAATATGTAAGCCGGCCTCAGCCACAAATAATAAATGTTATATAGAAATAAGTTTATATAAATACATGTAAGATAGTATATTACGCACTATGTATAAGGGTAGTTCTAGCAATAGTATAAGTGTATACGTGTAGCCATAGTGGGGGAACGTGAAGCTGAGCAGTCAGAGTTGAGACTTTGTGACTTCACTTCTTCCCAAGAGCTATAACTATTCACTCCATCTCTCCAATTTCTAAATAAACATCAACATTAAGTTCAATTGAACCCTTATCATTTAAACTCATACCTTGCCACTCAATCTCAATCAGTCAATTTTTAGTATATTTTAAATTAAATTATAAAATAAAATCCCACGTGACAATAAAAAACCCACTTGTCCACGAGGTGTCATGATCAGCAAATCTAGTAACACAGGACATAACATAACAGAGCATCCTAGGGAAATGTCTTTAGTCAGTTATCCAGACTTTATGAAATTCACAAAATTATTACTTTCATCGTACTGATCGCTGGATAAATATTTATTGAATTGCTTTAATTACTTTTCTATTTGAGACATGCCAGACTATACATTTATTTTACTATTATTTTACATGAAATTTTTTTGATAAATAATATTACATTTATTACAAATAATAATTAATTACTATGGAACGTAAGTACACGATAAAAAACGATTTTGTCTAATCATGCATAATTGTCTACATATGGTCAGATCCAAAAAATAGCCAGGTCTAATCATATGTAATAATGTATAACTATATATGATAATATATAATTATATATAACAACTAGCGACCCGGCCACGCGTTGCTGTGGCTGAGTGATTTAGAAAACGTGCACAACACTGAGAAAATTTGAATTAAAACGTACCGCCATCTATGATATATTTATGTCAGACAGTACTACAGTTAACTGTAAGGCGCCATCTGTTTTAGACTTATGAAACTTACAATTAACAACAATAATCAACATAAGTAATTATTTTATTGTTAATTAATAAATGTTGAGACCATGAATTCAAATGAAAACTATCCTATCTCTCAAGTTGGAACAAAACACCTATTTAAACGAAAAAATAACTAAAATCGGTTAAGTAGTTTAGGAGTCCATCGCGAACAAACATCGTGACAGGAGATTTATATATATTAAGATATTTAATCTTATATTTTTACTTCTAATTAATTATTTGGTTACTTTTATGGAAGTAGTACTTGATATGGTCGTACGCAATTCTATATAACCAATTAAAATACAAAAAAAAACTTTGTATATAATTTTGCAGCTATAACACCAGCGGTCACCCATCCAACTACTAACCACGCTCAATGCTGCTTAACTTTGGTGATATCCGTGCCCCTTGAAGTTCCCGTCTGCTGTGCTGCTATCTTATATGACAATGATTCTATGAAGTCCATAACGTATCAAATCAGTTTATCATAAATATCATATAAAAATTAATTTTATAATACATTTTTATAGTCTTAAATTATTTATTTTACCGAATCTCATTATTACATTAGATTTATTTGAATAATAAAGTAAATAATGATTTGACTGTTTAGCAGTAGCAGAGCAGACCTAAACATTCCATAGGAAATGTAACAAATTTTTTATTTCAGAATGATTTAAACGTAATGGTAAACATAATTTTCCACTTTTTGTAAAGGCCAAAAAAAAACATTTTTTTTTTTTTCAAAGAAAAAATTTTGATAACATCTGACGACGCAAGTCTGATCAGATCTAATTATATATAAACCTATAAATAATCAGATCTGATCACATATAGACTTAAATATGATTATATATGGAGTTATAACAGCCAGATATGATCATATCTAATTATATATAGACTCATATATAATCAGATCTGATGATATATAGACTTATATATGATTATATGTGAGGTTACAACAGCCAGGTATGATTATATCTAATTATATATAAACTCATATATAATTAGATCTGATCATAGTCTTACATATGATTATATACGGGGTTATAACAGCCAGGTATGATCAGATCTAATTATGTATGGAGTCATATATAATTATATATGAGCTCATATATAATCATGCATGATTATTTGTAACTTCATATATGATTATATATAATCATATATGATCATGTATATGAACATATATAATCATGTATATTTAGGCAAAAACTTTTTTCATCGGGTATTATTTAAAAAGAATTATCTAATTATTAATATGTATGGATTGCGGGGGGTTTGACGACCATTATCGGTCGCGTACAGTATGTTTGACAACATTTGTCATGTTTGACGACTGTCGTCAAAACAAAAAACATACGACGGTAGTTTTGGCGACACCTCAAAACTGCCGTTTAATTTAAACGGCAGGTTTGACGACGGTGTATATGGATATACATATAAATTATATATGTATATATCTTTATACGGTTGTTTCTGCGACATTAATTGTATCCATTGGCAGTTTTAACGACATTCAAAAATTTAATAACGAATTTAATTATGGTGTGGCATGTTTAACGACAATATCTGGATATAAATGGTAGGTTCAACGATGTCTTGAATTTCAATTGGCAAATTTGACGACATAAGGTTAATGTAAATACATGATTGTATATTTAACATATTAAGCATTATGAAAATTTTTAGTTGAACTGTAAATTTATCGAAATTTAGGATTAGTATACGTCAATTTTTCACAATATATAGTTCGCTATAAAATGGATAACTATATATTATAACTAATTTGGCATTCTTACTTAAAAATATTTAAGTTCCTTTTTGATTGTGTGATCAACCAACAGTATATAAGAGAAAAAACATTTCTAACGAGTTTGTACAATTCGAAAAATATAATGTAATTAGTAATGTTTTTATTATTAACTTCCCGCTATGAAAATTGAAAATTTTCAAAAATCTCTGTAAAAATTTTTCTTATCGCTGTGATTGCAGTTTTTCGGAATTTTTTGCTTTTTTCAGGTTTTCTGCATTTTACCTAAATCTGGAGGGTTATCGGGCCAAACAGACTTTAAATCCAGATTCAGTGGATCAAAATACATGTCAGTAGATGAGTCCGGTCAAATGTACGAACTATAATATTTATAAAAAAAAATATTGTAATGCAATCAAAATTTCTAAAAAATTTAATTCACTAAAGACAATGGCGCATCGTTGTTTTGCGATCTTTCAGATTAAAGATTTTCGTAAATAGAAAACTGTATTTTACGAATTTCATATAAAGTTTGTTGAAAATTTTTTTTCATGAAATGTCAATAACTTTGACCACTCATTTTAAAGTTCTAGCAGAACTCTCGACGTTTGTCATTATTTCATTAGACGATACTTCGAGGACAGTCGTCGATATATCATTATTTACGTGAACGATACTTTGAGGACAGTCGACGCTGGTATTAGCCTAATCGGCTTGGTATCTGCATTTCGCGCTTTGTAGTACCAGGGTTCGATTCTAGTGCGCACCAATATTTTCAGTATTTATAAATATAAGAATAGATGCGTTACGTTACCAGCCTCTGTACCGGCCGGATTTTTTGTAGTTTCCACATATAGTTCTGAGGTAAAGTATCATCATAGAAAAGTTTCTCTATACTATTAAGGGCGTTATGCAAATGCAGGTACTGATTATAACGCTTACGCTGGCCACTGTCGCAGCACAGTGTAATTATAAGTGGAAAAAAGAATATGATGAACAATATATGACACAAAGTGGAAATCTCATTTCCAGTTGCAAACGCTTAGTCGAATTACTATAGTAATATATGGTAATAACAAAAACAATGTGGGAAATATGAATTTCAGTCTCGCAAAAACCAATAGGTTCATACCAGTATACCAGTATAAACGATAATATATGTCTACTTCGAGGACATTTGCTAATGTTTATTAAAGCATTTTAAATCGATTTAATGATATTAAAGTATTCTGAAAGTTCATAATTTCAAAATAGATAAAATTACTCGAAGGTAGAAAACATTTCATCTACCCTTTCCATTTGAAAAAAAAGTTTTCTCCCCTCCGTGCGGAAAGCGTCAATTTTCTGCTCGCTGCGCTAAACGAAAATGCCACTTTCCGCCTCCGTCGAGGAGAAAAATAGTATTCTCACCACGGGCAGGAAATAAGAAAGCCTCAGATCACATGTTTGTTAACCTCGGCTTCGCCTCGGTCAACAATTACATGTGATCTGAGACATTTCTTATTTTCCTGCCCCAGGTGAGAAAAATACTATTTCATTGTTTTCAATCGAGCGTGAGCAAAATGCTCATAACGTGAGTGCTGACGGATTAATAAGACGATCCTTCACATCGTCATTTTTTATTTTTTCCTTAGTTAAATAAAAAAAAATTCATACCTCATCATTAATTGATTGTACAGAAAAATGATTTAGGAGAATTTTGTCGAAAATTTTTTCTTCTATAAAAAAGGTATCTTATATTTTTTTCGTATACCTCACTATTTTAATGATACAGAAAATTTAAGTTTGATAATGATAATTTCTATGACAAATTTCATTTTTGTTTATGAATTTTATAACTTGATGATGAATGACTGATATGAAATGCGCAATACAAATTTTTGTAGAAAATTAACTGTTCTTTAAAAACTGTATTTTATATTTTGGCGATTAAATCGAGCGTTTAAAAGATATTCATCATCATACTTTCATGCATACTGATTTTTAAGTTTTTGATTAAATTATTGAAAAATTTTAATTCATTTTATCAATTTCACACAAATTTTATTTTTTGTCATTAATGTAAGTATAATTTAAGTTTTATATTCAAATTTTCGGAAAATAAACTTTTGATAAAACAACACTGATAACCCCTTTCGCTGTTGGCAACTTACGTTCTGAAAATTTTTGTATAGATTTTTAGATCAAATAAATATTTTTAACTGGAGACTCAATAGTGTCTCGCGCCAAGTACACGTTCAACATATGGCGCGAAACAACGTGTTTATATTCTCTAATCATATGTCAACATAACGTCCTCGCATACACATTAAAAAATTTTGACGCAATGAAGCAAAATTTTTTACTGTGTATTTAGCTCTATATATTTTTATAATAGCTGACATTGACACCTTACGCTATTGTTAAAAAGTTTTAATATACTATACTAACTACTGAGATAGTAGAATAACAGGCTTAAGTATTGCCAACTTCAAAACAAAAAAATTAGGAAAACGGTTGACCCTGAAGACTATCCCTGCAACTTCCCGCCAATTCTATACCTATGCGCTTGAAATTGCACTTATGACGTTTTTGAGCTCTTCGAGCTCATAAATAAAATTTGTGTATTATTTTGAGCTCTCCGAGCTCAAAAAATAGCTTATGTATGCTTTTGAGCTCTTCGGGCTCAAAAATTTGGTAGAAGTTTGATAAAACACTAATTTTTGAATTTTCAAATCGCAATAATTTTTGAATAAATGAACCGATTTTTACGCAGTTTTTGAAGTCCTAAAAAGAATTCTCAAGTTTAAATCGGTCGAGCCAGGAATTTCAAAGTAATTCCGAAAAAACACTTTTTTCGGTTTTCTTTCGTCAACGATAACTGACGAACGAATTAACCGATTTTGACCGGAATAGCGGCGATCGACGTGATTTTTTAATGTTAAGAGCTGATTAGTTTTAAGAATTGATCGGTAAAGCCGTTTAAAAGTTATTCTAAAAAAACCACTTTTGAAAAATTTTTTTTTGTAGTCTTTTTGCGATTTTTCAATATTTACCGGTCCGAATCGGTCCAAAGTGTATTGGAAATCTAAGTTTGGTCAAGCTCATTCGAATGGCGCCAACCGCGATCAAATCAGTCAAGCCGTTAAAAAGTTATAAGAGGTTTACATACATCAACACACACACACACACACACACACACACACACACACACACCACTGCGGGGGTATTCAGGGAGGCTTCCTACGACCTTAAAACGTCGAGATCTGGTGAAAACTCGATTTTTGCTGAACGGGGTGAAAACAATAACTTCCCGATTTTTGAAAATCTGAGACTTTTAGCGAGAAGTTAAAAATGTAGTAGTCCACTGACTTTACTCTTACCCGTTGTCGCACCTAACTTGCTTATAGAAGTTTATTGTTCTATTTTATGTAAAAAAATCCGTAGATTACGAAAATAATAATAAAAAAGTTCAACTCCCCGCGTTTTTTAAATAAATAATAAAATTATAGTAGGGAACCTGAGACACCGTGTATTTTTATCAAATAACTCATATATATTACTGTTAAGCCCTATTAATATTGGTATTGTATTAAAGGGCGAAAAATTCTGAATTAGACACCACAAAAATGAACCCTTTGCAGTTTTTCTCATATTCCGCCAAAAAAATTGATGAAAAAAAAAAAAATTATTTACGTTTAATCACGCGGTCGGTAACAAAGCAACAGTACCTGACGTTGGTGGCGCGCGCGAGTTCGAGTACAGTCGTTTTCATCCACTGTAATTTGAAATGATGTCAATATTCTTTGACATAGAAATTTAATGAATTAAAAAAAAAAAATATTATGATGTACATAATCATTATTTCTATTATTAATATTATTATTATAATTATTTTAAATTTAGCAATAGTTTTACTATTTTTATCACTACAAACATTAAAAATTTTTTTTGTATTATTTAACAAGGAGTAAAAGATATACAGCGAGCTAAAATTTTAAATATTGAAAAATTGACAAGTAACGAAAGTGCATTAAATCATTAAAACTGCACAGTCAATTCATAAATTTATCTTTACTAAAATGTTTCTTGGTATTTTTATTTTCTTTTCCTAATTGTTAATTTTAAATTTCATAGAACTGTGAAAGATTAAGTTGATTATTAAATACTAAGATAATTTTTAATATGAAAACGATAAAACAGTAAGTAGAAATTTTTATTTTCAAATTTCTATTATTTTAAAAATATTATAATACTTGTATGTAATCTTTTCTTATTATTAATTCATTAAATTTCTATGTCAAAAAATATTGACAACATTTCAAATTGCAGAGGATGAAAACCACTGAGCCCAGGCTCGCGCGTGCCACCAACCTCTGTTACTGTTGCTTTGTTACCGACCGCGTGATTAAACGTAAACAAATAATTTTTTTTTCTTCATTAATTTTTTTCGCGAATATAATTAACTACAAAGGGTTCATTTTTGTGGTTTCTTATTCTGAATATTTCGCTCTTTAATACAATACCAATATTAATAGGGCTTAACGGTAATATATATATATATATTGTGACGTGGGAAATTTCCCACCTTGAATCCGATTATAGAATTATTTTTTTTTTTGGTATTATTTAGCCTTGTGTGTTGGTCAAGCTGATGAAAGGCTAAGATTCGACGCGACTGTGTCGCCCCAAGTGGTCCCGGTCATTAAACAAAGCTCGAGGTAGAAATTCAAGCCGAACGCGCCAATTAGTAGAATTAAGGAATGGATGAGTCCGAACTAAATTTAATGTATCGGGTATAGAGTGAGTGAGATAGTATGAATGGGGAAAGCGACCGGACAAACCCGCATTTCAGTCGATATCAGCGACCGAGGAGACATCTGGGAGGAGCAGCGAGGGACTAGCCAGATACGGAATCGGACTCCACGAACGACTTGAAGTTGAAACGGCGGGAGACACGTCGAGGCTCCACCTGAACGCCGAATATCGTACTGAATTGGTAAATCGACCAATCATCGATCCTAGTGATTTATCGTACGACGGCTGATTGGACGCGCAGCTCATCAGCGGTGCTGAAGGAAAGGCCACGTGTTGGAAAAAGGAAAACGGAAAAGCCGGTAGAATAATTCTGACCGAACGCATGTATGCCACGTGCAACAGAAAAAAATCGATCAATTGGAAAAAAAACGCAGTAATTTTGTGCTATCGCTGTTTTGTGAAAGATATAAATTAATTAATTAAAGAAAAAAATCGGCAATATCTTTTTTGCTATCGCTGTTTGTTTTTTTTTGTAAGAAAAAGAAAGAGGAATTGAACCGTCTTGTTTTTTTTTGTGTCGAGGAAAAGTAGTTTTTTTTGTTACTTGAAAAATCGACACGAAAAGTTGCTCGTGGAATTTCGCCGTTTTGCTATCGAGTTAAGTTCAGTGAATACTAAAGAGAGTGTTGCACCAGCGTCAAGGTCATCAACGGCATTGTGACGTTCGATCTCGCCGTTCCCGGGGAAAAGCCATCGCCGAGGAATCACCTCATCAGTACCGCCGACATCGAATTTTTGTTTGTAATTGATCTACATCCCGAGAGGTCGACTGAGTGGGGTAAGTGCGGTCGCAGTTGTTAATTTACCTGGGTGACTTCACCACGAACCGCGATTAACATAGATTATTATCGATAATTTGTATTGAAAGTTTTTTTTTATTATTGAAAATTTGCTCACGAATTCGGAATTGAGTCCGAAATCAAAAGTACCGGAATTCAACAATCGCGTTGCTAAATTCCGGCTTTGGTGACGTCAGCCAGGTACCCGGTGCCAAATTAGATGATAATACGTATTTAATATCCTTGTGTATAATTGTTTGAGTTAGAGTATACTTGTGAAATTTTATCGCAACTCGAGCTTTGTTCCCGCGAATTACTCGACGGGTAATAGCGATCCCAGATAAACTGGTGATTAATTATTTATTTTTTTTTCTGCTGATCGAAACCGGCGAAGTAAATTAATTTTGTTATTTTTTTTATTATTATTCTTAAATAAACAAGTTTTAATTTAATTCACAACTTTATTGTTACTCGAAACCGGCGTAATTTTTTTGTTAATAGGCTCGCCTACTGTTGTTAATCGAACCCGGCGAACTAACTGATTTTTTTTTGTTGTTAACAAACTCGTAAATTGTTGCTCAGCGAACACGGCGAATAAATATTCGTCTTGACTAATTAATTCGGAACAATTGTTAGCCGAAACAAGCGAGATAAATATCTTTTATTAATATTTTTTTTTGTTGTTAATTTCGTTGTTCCCTGCGAAACTACTATTGACTGGATTTTAGTGACTTGCGTGAACGAAATTTATATTTTGCGTTCTTGTTGCGATTGCCTGTGGCACAAAATCCGATTGGCTTGTTATTTTGGCGTTTTAATGAAAATTATGTAACGATATCCTTTATAACAATTCTTTTTTTTTTGTATTGATTTTTATTCGTCCTCTGATATTTTTTTTTCGGATTGAACCTGTGAATGTTACTCTATCTCGCTAATTGTTGAATAAATAATTCACTCGTAATCGTGTCTGTACAATTAATTCATTTGACCTAATTTTAATTATTCCTCGAATCGATTCCTCGTACGCTTAGTAAAAAAAAAACATTCGAATCTCTTCGGCCTCGACCCGCCGCCCAACGACGATCCACGTGGACCAACGAACCGTGGAACGAGAGTTCCTGGCGCCCAACCATCAACGAACCAGGTAGGCCAAAACATTTAGGTGGACCTCTTCGGCGCTGACGACGCCAGCGCAGCGAAAAAGCCATTATAATATATATATATATATATATATATATATATATATATATATATATATATATATATATATATATATATATATATATTATATAAGTTATTTGATAAAAATTCACGGTGTCTCAGCGACCCTAGTATAATTTTATTATCTATTTAAAAAACGCAGGGGAGTTGAGCTTTTTCATTATCATTTTCGTAATCTACGGATTTTTTTACATAAAATAGAACAATAAAATCCATAAGCAAGTTAGTTGCCACAACGTGTAAGAGTAAAGTCAGTGGACTATAGGTAGCGCTTGTTCACAAGGCAAACAGAAGATATAAAATACTAACCAAAAATTCTATAGATAAGTCCTTTTCCCTAGGGCAACATCTGTATTGAAAAAATTTTTAAAGCCGATTTGAAGACATTATCAAAAAAATACTACATGAACGTAGTTTCTAATTATTAAAAATAAAATGTTCCCGAGTAAAAAAGATTATATATAATTATATATGATTTATATATAATTGATATCTGATTATATATAGTTATATATAGTTATACATAAATCTCTTAACAGAAGTATATATAGTTATATATAATTGTATATAACTATATATAATTATATAAAATTATATATAACTATATATAATTATATAAAATTATATATAACTATATATAATTCTCTGGAGAGAATGACTATATACCCTGATAAAAAAAAAGTATTGATACAAAGAAAAGAGTATTGAAAAGTATTAATTTTCTAGTCAATCCAATACTTTTCAATACTTTTTTCTTTGTCTCAATACTTTTTTTTATTCAAGGTATGGAGCAATATACAGCCATGCAAGATTATACATAGTCTCATATCTAATTATATATTAGTATATAATTTTCGATAGTTCCAAATAGAGTCAAATAAAACTGAAAAAAAATTAGATCATTTTAAGAAAATTGAAAAAAAAATGTTTCGTTCCTCATTTTACTCCTTTTTTAAGTTTAATTTTTCATTTTTCATCAGTATTATGATATTGCTTCTTCAATGCTGCATTATTTTCATATTTTTTATATTAAAAAACATAATTTTCTTTATACGTCCTTTTCGCTTTAACAAACATTTTTATTAAGCCAAAAGGACATACCTTTGAAATGCGCCCTTTTGGCGTAAGTAAATCAAAAAAATTTTTTTTACTGATCTTCACGTCTTTGATGATTTTCAGCTGATTGACAAAAAAAAATTTCTTTACGCCCTTTTGCCCTTAAATATTTTTGGATATTACAAATTTTAGGGGGCCCATTCCCCCCTCCCCCTCCCTTATTTTCTAGTGGTTTCTTACGTTTTTTACAACTGACGTATTTTATAATAAAAATATATTTTTCATGTTCGTGTCATATAGAATGATATAAAGTTGTTTGTTCTTACAATGAAAAAAATTGCGAGAAGAGTTACGATTTTTCAATTGTTGTCCATGTTTGCGGAGCAATTGAAATTTTGTTCATAAATTCAATTTTATTTTTAATAAATAAATAAACTAAACTAGAATTTTCCCCCATCAAAAAGGTTTACAATGTAATTAACTACCTGCGCATCTTATCTATTGTCATTAATAAGCTTCGCAGTATGGCACAAAATTATGCGTAAAATTAATTTTCAAAAATCTTTAATTTTTTTTATCATCATAAATAATTTAAAAATAATTAGAATTTTATTAAGAGACTGATATTGTCGGACTTCAGGGTTAAAAATCTGACCTCTAGGTGAATGTTCGGACCCCTGGGTTTAAAGTCGGAGTTAAAGGACTACAGTCGGACTACACGGCTCTTAGGTAGATCTATTCCGGGTTAGAGGGATCTATATACCCGTGAAAAAATATTCTGATCAGGCTTGATATAAGCTGATAAGGCCATATAAAAATTTTTGATATATTCATATCTGGCCTGATATGACCTGATATGTCCATATTTAATTTTTGATATGTCCTGATATGGCGTGATATGAAAATTGGCCATATCAGGCCAGATCAAGCCTTATCAATTTGATATGTCTATATCAGACTTGATATAGCTTGATATGCTCATATATAATTTTACATTATTTCTTAATAGGTCCTGATATAGCCTGATATAACTTTATAAAGTTATATATACTTTGATAAACTTGAAAAAAAAATCCCTGATCAGGGTTGATAGAAGTTGATATGGATTCATATAGTCTGATATACCCTTATCAGTACATAAATAGTCTTATCCAGTTATATCTTAGTTATATTCTTATATAAAAGCAAACCAGAGTTAAAAAACTGTATGTAATTCATACATAATTATATGATGTATATATAATTCATATATAATTATGTAGATGTATATATAATTCATATATAATTATATATGAATCATATAGAATTCTATATAATTTTTTTTACTCAGGTGATTATTTCGTGATTACTTAATACACTCTCTTTTTTTATCTAACACGGAAAAAAATAATCTGTGGAAATGACAGATATGGGAATGTTAAATTGACATGGCCGGATTTTGTTAGATTTCCCGGGTAAAAAACTTTATATATAACTATATATAATTATATATAATGACTTTCGGGGTTTCGTATAATTATATATGACTATATATGGAGCAATATACAGCCAAGCAAGATTATATATTGTTCCATATATAATTATATATAATCATACATGATTATATATGGAACTGTATATGAGGTCATATATAATCATATATAATTATATATGACTATATACCTTGATAAAAAAAAAGTATTGATACAAAGAAAAGAGTATTGATAAGTATTAATTTTCTAGTCAATCCAATACTTTTCAATACTTTTTTCTTTGTCTCAATACTTTTTTTTATTCAAGGTATGGAGCAATATACAGCCATGCAAGATTATACATAGTCTTATATCTAATTATATATTAGTATATATAATTAATAATTATGTATGCTTATATATAATTAACATATATAAAAATTTTTTCTCGGATATAATCATACTTGGCTGTTATAACCCCATGCATAATCCGTATATAAGTCTATATATGATCAGATCTGATATATATGAATGAGTCTTTATATAATTAGATCTGATCAGACTTGCATAGTTAGATGTGATCAAAATTTTTTATTTGAAACAAATTTTTTTTGGTAATCACAAAAAGTGCAAAATGGTGTTTATAATTGCGTTTAAATAATTCTGAAATACAAATTTTTACATTTCCTATGAAATGTTTAGGTCTGCTCTACTATAACTTAATATTAAAATCATTATTTATTTTATGAATAATTTATTAAAATAAATAAATTATGAACTATGACTATCTAAATATATTATAAAATCAACTTTCATATTATATTTAAGATAAACTCATATGATAAACTAAGTAGATCATAGAATCATTATTGTCTAAGATAGCAGCATAGCAGACAGAAACTTCAAGACACACGGAGATTACCAAAGTTAAGCAGCATTGAGCAGGGTTAGTAGTTGGATGGGTGACCGCTGGTGTTATATATATTATAATGGCTTTTTCGCTGCGCTGGCGTCGGCAGCGCCGAAGAGGTCCACCTAAATGTTTGGCCTACCTGGTTCGTTGATGGTTGGGCGCCAGGAACTTTCGTTCCACGGTTCGTTGGTCCACGTGGATCGTCGTTGGGCGGCGGGTCGAGGCCGAAGAGATTCAAATGTATTTACGAAGCGTACGAGGAAATCGGTTCGGGGAATAATTAAAATTAGGTCAAATAAATTAATTGCACAGGCACGATTACGAGTGAATTATTTATTCAATAACTAGCGAGATCGAATAACATTCGCAGGTTCAATCCAAAAAAAAATATCAAAGGACGAATAAAATCAATACAAAAAAAAATTTGTTACAAATAATTTTGTTTTACATAATTTTCATGAAACGCCAAAATAACAAAGCCAATCGGAATTTGGGCCACAGGCAATCGCAACAAGAAAGCAAAATCTAAATTTCGTTCACGCAAGTCAACAAAATCCAGTCGACAGTAGTTTCGCAGGGAACAAACGAAATTAACAACAAGAAAAAAAAATAATTCATAAAATATAAGTATTTCGCTTGTTTCGTCTAAACGATTGTTTCGAATTAATTAATCAAGACAAATATTCATTCGCCGTGTTCGCTTAGCAACAATTTACGAATTTGTTAACAAAAAAAAAAATCATTTAGTTCGCCGGGTTCGATTAACAACAATTGGCGAGCCTATTAACGAAGAAAATTTACGCCGGTTTCGAGTAACAATAAAATTGCGAATTAAAAGAAAAACTTGTTTATTTAAGAATAATAAAAAAATAATTAATTTACTTCGCCGGTTTCGATCAACAGCAAAAAAAATAAATAACTAATCATAGTTTCTGGGATCGCTATTACCGTCGAGTAATTCGCGGGAACAAAGCTCGAGTTGCGACAAAATTTTCAGAAGTACACTCCAACTCAAACAATTATACACAAGGTCATTAACTACTTATTATCATAGAATTTGGCACCGGGTACCTGGCTGACGTCACCGAAGCCGGAATTTAGCAACGCGATTGTTGAATTCCGGTACACAATTAATTTCGGACTCAATTCCGAAGTCGTGAGCAAATTTTAATTAAAAAAAAAACTTTCAATAAGATTATCGATGATAATCTACGTTAATCGCGATTCGTGGTGAAGTCACCCAGGTAAATTAACAACTGCGACCGCACTTACCCCACTCAGTCGACCTCTCGGGATGAAGATCAAATACAAAAAAAAATTCGATGTCGGCGGTACTGATGCAGGTGATTCCTCGGCGATGGCTTTTCCCGGGAACGGCGAGATCGAACGTTACGAATGTGATTGTCGTCCTTGACTCTCGTACAACACGCTCTTCCGTATTCACTGAACTTATCTTCGATAACCAAAACGGCGAAACTTCCACGAGCAATTTTTCGTGTCGATTTTTCAAGTAAAAAAAAGCACTACTTTTCCTCGACACAAAAAAAAACGAAACAATACGGTTCAATTTCCTATTTCTTTTTCTTAAAAAAAACAAACAGCGATAGCAAAAAGATATTGCCGATTTTAATTAATTAATTTTTATTTTCTACAACACAGCGATAGCAACCAAAATTATTGCATTGTTTTATTGATTGATTGATTTTTGCTTGCACGTGGCATATATGCGTTCGGTCAGAATTATTGTACTGGCTTTTCCGTTTTCCTTTTGCCAACACGTGGTCTTTCCTTCAGCACCGCTAATGAGCTGCGCGTCCAATCAGCCGTCGTACGATAAATAACTGTGATCGATGATTGGTCGATTTACCAATTTAGTTCGATATTCGGCGTTCAGGTGGAGCCTCGACGTGTCTTGCTAGTCCCTCGCTGCTCCCCCAGATGTCTCCTCGGTCGTTGATATCGACTGAAATGCGGGTTCGCCCGGTCGCTTTCCCCATTCATACTATATCACTCACTCTATATCCGATACATTAAATTTAGTTCGGACGCATCCATTCCTCATTATTACTAATTGGCGCGGTTCGGCTTAAATTTTTACCTCGAGCTTTGTTTTATGACCGGGACCACTTGGGGCGACACAGTCGCGTCGAATCTTAGCACTTCATCAGCTTGGCCAACACACAAGGCTAAATAATACCAAAAAAAATATTCTCTAATCGGATTCTAGGTGGGAAATTTCCCACGTCACAACACCTCCCCCCAGACGTCGACTGGGAGCCACATGGGTCGCAGAATCGGTGCCATTGGTCCCTTCACCTGAATATAGGGGTAGGATGCAACATAAATGAGAACAAATGTACAAGAACGAACGTTTATTAAAAAAATAATGATCATAATAAAAGTAAAAAAAAATACATTAATACTCCGCTCAGCGGCACGTTCAATTTACGACGTCATGCGACGGTGACAAAAAACTTGGTACGCAACGGCGTATCGACGGAACACACAAAAATGTAAAAAAAAAAAAAAAATATTCTCAAATTCAGTACTTGCCTCCTCTATTGGGTGGCAGAGATCAGGCTTCGCCTAGCGAACCCACAAGCGCAACGGCGCATACAAACCAAAAAAACAAAGTAACAAAAAAAAAAATTAAAAATTAATTCACGGCAGGCGGCGAACCACCTCGTTGGCCGACGTATCGGCTACCCACGCCTTTCGGCAAGGGTTAGTGTCGTCCATGGCGGGAGTCATCGGTTCGAGGCGGCAGTCCAAAAAGGGTCAGTTTCTGTACGGCTTCGTAGTTCGACATCCTGTAATAGTAACAATCACACACATTTTACATGCGACAATAATACACAGGCCCAACAAAACAATTTAAATGTACGGCATTAGCTCGAGCTTCGTTCCTAATCGTCGAATTGTCGGGTCGAAAGATTCGAGATTCGGGTCAGCGGATTCGAAATTCGGGTCAGTTCGGGTTCGGTTCCTGGTCGAAGGTTCGATTTCGGATCGAAAGGTTTGAAATTTGGGTCGGAAGGTTCGATGTCGGGTCGAAAGGTTCGATTTAGGGTCGGTTCAGGTTCAGTTCCGGGTCGAAATGTTCGATTCAGATCGAAAGGTTTGAAATTTGGGTCGAAAGGTTCGATGTCGGGTCGAAAGGTTCGATTTAGGGTCGGTTCAGGTTCAGTTCCGGGTCGAAATGTTCGATTCAGATCAAAAGGTTTGAAATTTGGGTCGAAAGGTTCGATGTCGGGTCGAAAGGTTCGATTTAGGGTCGGTTCAGGTTCAGTTCCGGGTCGAAATGTTCGATTCAGATCAAAAGGTTTGAAATTTGGGTCGGAAGGTTCGATGTCGGGTCGAAAGGTTCGATTTAGGGTCGGTTCAGGTTCAGTTCCGGGTCGAAATGTTCGATTCAGATCGAAAGGTTTGAAATTTGGGTCGAAAGGTTCGATGTCGGGTCGAAAGGTTCGATATAGGGTCGGTTCAGGTTCAGTTCCGGGTCGAAATGTTCGATTCAGATCGAAAGGTTTGAAATTCGGGTCAAAAGGTTCGATATTCGGGTCGCTCGTTAGGCGGTGCGCAAACGAAACGGTGAACAGGCCAATCCTCAGCTTGGTGTTCTTTCGAGCAATAATATGCGTTCTTACACTGCCGACAGCGCCATAGCTGTTCGGTCGATGCGCATACATTGCATTGATGTTTGGGTCGGGCATGAGCGGTCGTCTCGATTACGGGTCGATATACATAAGGTTCGGAATTGTTCGCATCGGGGTTCTGGTTCGCAGGGCCGAATGGCTCTATATTAATGTCGAAGATATCCGGTAGAGGTAACGTAGCCACAGCGACCACCTCTTTAACCGGACTTTCGATCCCAAATTCGACGGAGATCAGCGGTGGATCGTCTACTGCTGTCCCCGGGAAGCGTTTCCCGACGACGCAGCCCGACGTTGTTGCCAGCGGGTGCAACCAGGGCACCCAACTGTCGTACAATCTGCTGAACCACAAGTCCAGCAGTAACCGGTTCGGGGTGGACTCGGGCATGCTGTTCGCAAGTGACCTGCTTGGCCACAATTGAAACAGCGCCCTCGTAGTCCAGGATCGATCGTGAATGGTCGAGGTTGTCCTACCTTATCACGTGGCACAAAAGCTGACGCCGCGACGTTCAAAGCAGCCACTGGCGGCAGTGGTGCGGTTTTCGACGACTTTTTGTTGTACCACTGAGGTCGGGGAAGTTTTCCTCTTCCTGCGAGGCGAGTTTGGCGATTTTGGTGGTTTTGATGCTGATGAAACGTCATCAATGGCCGCCACCTGCGACTTGGTCGTCTTACCCGGTACTCGTGACATGTATCGATCGGGCTGATATGCCAGCTCCGGCATCACGCTTTCGTTTGGCGTGACCGGAGTACGCGGTTGCGTGCGGCGTCTGGGTCGATCGAAGTCCCGAACGAGTCGATACAGCTCGCCAAACGATGCGAAGTCTTCACGGTGTATCACGACGTGATACTCCGAACGAAGATTGTTGAAAGCGAAATTCAACTGTAGGCGTAGTGGCAAAGGCTCACTAACTAATGCCCACATAGCCAAAATAGAGTCCAGGTAATCCAAACCTGACTCTAACGGGCCTTGAGTGCGATTCACGACCTCGCCGAGAAGGCGGCACTCAATATCGGGTTCGCCGAAACGTTCACGAAGAGCGTTGCACAAGACCTCATACGAGTCGATGGCCCCTTTCATGTGGGTCCACCATGTCTTGGCTGCTCCGGTGAGAACAAGTGGCATAATAGCCAACACGTCAGCGTCATGAAGACCACAGGTCACCTGGCATTCCTCAAGACGTCTTAAAAAGACTCCAGCTTCGACGAGTCTTGTCCAGTGAATTTTAAATTCCATTTGGACACTCGTTCGTACATGGCAGGCTGATAATGAGCCCCACCAGTACGCGAGAGACCCTGGCGACTTTCCAAGTCGTGAGTTTCTCCTGGGACTGGTGAACATCCGGCATTATGAGCCTGATGGTTCATCTGGCTCATCGTCGAATTCGCTGCGGGTGGGAATCTAACATGGGGCGGACTTCGAATGGTTCGAGGACTCGGAATGGGTCGCGTGGGCCTCGTTGGTTCGCCCACTGACATACGAGGTCGCGACTCAGTCAACAGATACCTTTCCGTATTGGTAGGGGTCGTATCGACCGTTAATCGGCCGGTAGCTGTCGTTGTGACTGTCGTGGTGGTCGTCATCGTCGTCACCACCGCATTGACACAGTGAGGAGGCAAGTCAATGCGACTGTATGTCTCTTTCGTCGTAAGATCGTCCGAAAATCGCGTGATCGGTTGATCTTCGAGAGTCCAGATCGTATCTGGGTCAATGTTACGCTTTAACGCGCGCAGAAGTCGATCTCGAAGCACGTCTGACGTCCCCAATGGGTTAGCATTCAGAGTTACGAGCATCTCGCTAACCTGCAGTGAGTTTAACGCATACACCCATTCGTCAGCTTCATTTGTGGTTCGAGTTGTCGATCCTGTTTGATCGAGTGTGCGCATGGAGTGTTCCCGAGCACTTAATTCCCGAGTTTGACGCTCCAAATCGGCGACTTCGGCTTGGATTCGAATACGTTCGGCCGTGAGTCGTCGTCGCTCTGCTGCGAGAGGGTCGACTTCAGCCTTCGAGGTTCCCTGTCTCGAAGTGCTCGGAGGTGGCGTGCCTGAGCGAACAGGCGGGGTCGGATTCTGCCGGTGTAATGGATCGATGGGGTTCTCGATATCGTCCATGTTCTCTCGTTCACGCGGGTTAGTCATATCATTCGGGCTTTCGTCGCTTGAACTCATCGTAAGTAATTAACCTAACTATCTGCTGTAAATTCGCTCGAAATAGTCGCGACGCGTCGGAATCTCTTCGTGTAGCCCCACGTTGGGCGCCAAAATTTATAATGGCTTTTTCGCTGCGCTGGCGTCGCAGCGCCGAAGAGGTCCACCTAAATGTTTGGCCTACCTGGTTCGTTGATGGTTGGGCGCCAGGAACTTTCGTTCCACGGTTCGTTGGTCCACGTGGATCGTCGTTGGGCGGCGGGTCGAGGCCGAAGAGATTCAAATGTATTTACGAAGCGTACGAGGAAATCGGTTCGGGGAATAATTAAAATTAGGTCAAATAAATTAATTGCACAGGCACGATTACGAGTGAATTATTTATTCAATAACTAGCGAGATCGAATAACATTCGCAGGTTCAATCCAAAAAAAATATCAAAGGACGAATAAAATCAATACAAAAAAAAATTTGTTACAAATAATATTGTTTTACATAAGTTTCATGAGACACCAAAATAACAAAGCCAATCGGAATTTGGGCCACAGGCAATCGCAACAAGAACGCAAAATCTAAATTTCGTTCACGCAAGTCACTAAAATCCAGTCGACAGCAGTTTCGCAGGGAACAAAATAAATTAACAACAAAAAAAAATAATTCATAAAATATAATTATTTCGCTTGTTTCGTCTAAACGATTGTTTCGAATTAATTAATCAAGACAAATATTTATTCGCCGTGTTCGCTTAGCAACAATTTACGAATTTGTTAACAAAAAAAAAATCAGTTAGTTCGCCGGGTTCGATTAACAACAATTGGCGAGCCTATTAACGAAGAAAATTTACGCCGGTTTCGAGTAACAATAAAATTGCGAATTAAAAGAAAAACTTGTTTATTTAAGAATAATAAAAAAATAATTAATTTACTTCGCCGGTTTCGATCAACCGCAAAAAAAAATAAATAACTAATCCATAGTTGGTCTGGGATCGCTATTATCCGTCGAGTGATCCGCGGGAACAAAGCTCGAGTTGCGACAAAATTTTTCAGAAGTACACTCCAACTCAAACAATTATACACAAGGTCATTAACTACTTATTATCATAGAATTTGGCACCGGGTACCTGGCTGACGTCACCGAAGCCGGAATTTAGCAACGCGATTGTTGAATTCCGGTACACAATTAATTTCGGACTCAATTCCGAAGTCGTGAGCAAATTTTAATTAAAAAAAAAACTTTCAATAAGATTATCGATGATAATCTACGTTAATCGCGATTCGTGGTGAAGTCACCCAGGTAAATTAACAACTGCGACCGCACTTACCCCACTCAGTCGACCTCTCGGGATGAAGATCAAATACAAAAAAAAATTCGATGTCGGCGGTACTGATGAGGTGATTCCTCGGCGATGGCTTTTCCCGGGAACGGCGAGATCGAACGTTACGAATGTGATTGTCGTCCTTGACTCTCGTACAACACTCTTCCGTATTCACTGAACTTATCTTCGATAACAAAACGGCGAAACTTCCACGAGCAATTTTCGTGTCGATTTTTCAAGTAAAAAGCACTACTTTTCCTCGACACAAAAAAAAACGAAACAAACGGTTCAATTTCCTCTTTCTTTTTCTTAAAAAAAAAAACAGCGATAGCAAAAAGATATTGCCGATTTTTAATTAATTAATTTTTATTTTCTACAAACAGCGATAGCAAAAAGATTATTGCGTTTTTAATTAATTAATTTCGATTTTTCTCTTGCATGTGGCATATATGCGTTCGGTCAGAATTATTCTACTGGCTTTTCCGTTTTCCTTTTGCCAACACGTGGTCTTTCCTTCAGCACCGCTAATGAGCTGCGCGTCCAATCAGCCGTCGTACGATAAATAGCTGTGATCGATGATTGGTCGATTTACCAATTTAGTTCGATATTCGGCGTTCAGGTGGAGCCTCGACGTGTCTTGCTAGTCCCTCGCTGCTCCCCCAGATGTCTCCTCGGTCGTTGATATCGACTGAAATGCGGGTTCGCCGGTCGCTTTCCCCATTCATACTATATCACTCACTCTATATCCGATACATTAAATTTAGTTCGGACGCATCCATTCCTCATTACTACTAATTGGCGCGGTTCGGCTTAAATTTTACCTCGAGCTTTGTTTTATGACCGGGACCACTTGGGGCGACACAGTCGCGTCGAATCTTAGCACTTCATCAGCTTGGCCAACACACAAGGCTAAATAATACCAAAAAAAATATTCTCTAATCGGATTCTAGGTGGGAAATTTCCCACGTCACAATATATATATATATATATATATATATATATTATATATATATATATATATATATATATATATATATATATTATATATATTATATATATAGTTATATATGATTATATATAGTTATATATGATTTATATAAGGCCATTTTCTATATATAATTATATATAATATTATATATAATTATATATATTTTTTTTTACTCGTGTTTATAATTCATGAATTAAATTAAAATTTTTTAATTATTTAATCAAAAACTCTTAGAATCAGACCCCATGAAAGTTTGATTTTGGATGCTTGATTTCATCGCCAAAACATAAGATAACGGTTTTATAAAGCAGTTAATTTCCAACAAAAATTTGTATTCTGCATTTTATAATAGTTATTTATTGTCAAATTATAGAATTTATGAACAAAGATCAAATTTGTTTTCAAATAGTCAAACTTAAAGTATTACTTCCTCGAAAAGCATATTTCAAGAAACTTATAGAATTTTTTTTATCGAATGATGAATATATTAATAATTTATTACTAATGTTCCAGATTAATCCACCGAACCGTTTTTGAGTGATTAATTTTCAAAATTAGATTCAAACCGGTAGATTTTGAGAAATTTCAGAAAAACTGAAATAAATTTTTTTTTAAAAGTGATTTTTTTTGGAATAACTTTCAATCGGCTTTACTGATCGATTCCAACAACTTATTGGCTCTGAACATCGAGAATCGACGTTAATCACCGCCAGCCTAGTCGAAATCAGTTAATTCAATCTAACCCAGTCATATTAGGTAAAAAAAGGGGTCAACCTCGCAATGAAAGATAATAAGCTGCAAATTGGTATGAACCTTTGTTTTGTCATTCTAAATGTTGTCTCAAAAGTCACAATCGTTATCGTGTCCGCGTCTCAAGATATTCAAGGTCAAAGGTCACAAAAATCGGTTTTTCGCGAATATCTGGCTTCCTATCGGTTAAATTAGATTTGCATTTATTATAAAAGTTGTAGGCTATAAAATTCCCTACAACTTTTGTTTAAACTTTTTTTTCATACGACCAACCGTTTTGAAGGTAGAGCGCGAAGAGTGCACATCGTACAGTCATATACGGCCTAATGCAAGTAAATGCCTAAAGGTCAAGCGTGAGTTATGGTTATCAGTACGTTATAAAGTCAATTATTTACTTGGAAATTATAATTATTAAACAATGCCCATTATTTATGTACTAACTATTAATTATTTCTATTTAATTAAAGTAAGTAACTTGATTATTTATATATAATTATTCATATTTAACTATTTAAGTATAAAATATTATTAATTCTGGATTATATATTTTAGTTTTATTTTAAGTTAACACGACATTATATATCTTTTCTTTAAAACGCGTAAATTTCTCAATACTTATATACCTGGAAATACTTGTCCCTACCCTATGCCCTTTTCTATTCATTGCCGGGACAGATGTTCTATAGTATTCAAGGCCACTCTCTCCACTTTGTATGAGTCAAGATTATTCATTAGTTTGAAATTGTACCGTTGCAACTACGGACGTACGGTTTTAAGTGCTATGGCTGATTTGTGTTTTATATGTGATAAGAAACTTTCAGAAGGTGTTTCTGTGAATGTCGTACGTGGTTTACAAACTTTAAAAACTGCAAGTATTGAAAGAAATGATGGACATATAGACTATTTAAATACTTTAAGTTCTGTAAATGTGCATTCCGAGTGTCGAAAAGTGTACACGAGTAAAAATGTTATTATTGCATCAAAACGACGCACAGATGAGAGTGAACCTTCAACGTCAAGTGCACCTCGTAAAAAACGAAATGAAGTCTTTGATTTTGGAAAGTTATGCTTATTTTGTGGCCAAGAAGCTGATGAAATAGCAGAAAAGAAAAAAAAATTAAAGTATAGACGGACAATAAGTAATGTAAGTACTCTTGCATTCAAAGACAACGTAATTAAGAGAGCAGAAGAACGAAACGATTCCTTAGGAGAATTAGTAAAGGAACGTATATATTACGAGTATGATTTGATCGCTGCTGAAGCAAAGTATCATACTATTTGCTATACCAACTTTTTA
Organism: Cotesia chilonis; assembly: GCA_018835575.1. Classification (NCBI taxonomy): domain Eukaryota; kingdom Metazoa; phylum Arthropoda; class Insecta; order Hymenoptera; family Braconidae; genus Cotesia; species Cotesia chilonis. Next base: position 154,541 of record RJVT01000103.1, read on the forward strand.
ACCCGAGTACCATCTGCAGATAAAAAGCCTCGCCAAGATGATCAAGTCACTCAAGCAATGAAGGAGATTTTTTATTATATAGAAAATAATGAAGATTCTCAATTTACTTTGAAAGAACTTAAAGATGTCCCTACGGAATACATACCTGACGATAAGACAATTATTACAAAATTACAACAAAAGTATTTAACTGATATAACAATCACAAAAAAAATTGGATCATTTACAATTATATCTTTCCGTGATACACAGCTTAACGATTATCAAAAGCTTGGTACGAAAATAAAAAAAGTACTCCTGTAGAAGAACGTCTACGGATTGTAGAAGCTGCTGCGGCTATTATTAGGGAAGACATCAGATCATCTGTAGTTGAAACAAAAACGTATCCACCTCCGAATAAAATGCTAGATTGTATTAATGAAGAAATACCAAAAACATTATCACATTTTTTGGAAGAAATGATATTAAAAAATAGAAAAGGACAAGTAGATCATTTAAAAACGAAATGCACATCTATTAGCCACGCAATAATGGCTTCGATACGAGAACGTTCATTTTCATCACAGCTACTGTTGGGCCTTTCCGTATTTCTTCACAGAAGATATGGGTCTAAAAAATTGTTGGATGTTTTATCATCTTTAGGATTTGCTGCATCATATAGTAATACCATACAGTATGAAGTTTCAGCAGTTTACCATCCACAACCTCGTATTTTACCATCAGAGTCTGGTGCGTTGTACATATTGGTACAATATGTTGGAGACAATGCAGATATTAATGTCAGTACTTTTGACGGTAATAATACTCTTCACGTTATGGGAATGATAAAAATAATTACTCCGAAAGATGCTGTAATTTATGATGATCGCATAAAAAAATGTACAACTAAACCGAGTGCAAAAGAGTTAGCAGCAATATCACATGTATCTCTTTTAGCATATGAAAAGCCAGTTGTACCTGGGTACAGCAAGATTCAAGTCCAAAATCTACATGATGATCAAGTACTGATTGAAAAAAAATTTAATGCAGTTGATTTTTTGTGGTTATACGGAAAATGGAAGAATCTTTCACCGTTGCCAGGGTGGAATGGCTATCTTCAACAACTTACGAAAAATAATCAAAATTTTTCAACTTCTCAGGTTATATTTCTACCTTTCATTGATCATCCTGCCAGTAATTTAGACACAATTTATACAACTTTACATAGTGCTATAAATATTGCCAAGTCACATCAACAAAAAACGTGCATAATTACATTTGATCAACCCCTGTACTCAAAAGCACGTGAAATGGTTGCTGCGTCAGATGCAAACTCAGACTTGTCTAAAACAGTTGTCAAACTTGGAGGATTTCATATGCTCATGTCTTTTCTTGGGTGCATAGGACATGTAATGGACGGTAGTGGTCTCAAGGAAGCTTTAAGTAAAATATATGCTACAAATTCGGTCGACAAAATGTTGAATGGTCACGCTTATGCAAGAAGTATCAGAGGCCATATATTATTACGACTTGCATTATCAATAAAGATTTTTGAAGAGATGAAAATTGAAAATTGTGTGTTAGATGAGTTAATTGAACAGATAACTAGTCGCGATGTTTCCTACGAAGATGTTGAAGGATGTACGAGCAGCTCCAACTCGTTAATTGATCAATTTCAGGATAAACTAAATGAATTAAAAGCTCGAGGTCCCACGGCACAGTTATGGGTGCAATATTTTGAAATGGTATCAATAGCCCTAGATTTCATTCGCGCTGAAAGGCTGGGATTTTTTCAAGAACATTTGGATGCAGTGCGAAAAATGCTGCCCTATTTTCATGCTGGTGGTCATTTCCTATATGCGAAATCAGCTCATTTGTATCTTCAAGATATGTTAAAACTTGAGGAGACAATGGATCAACAGGCTTTTGAGAACTTTAAAAACGGATTCTTTACTGTAAAACGAACAGAAAAATTCAATTCTGGTACATGGACAGACATGGTAATCGAGCAAAGCCTGATGAAATCTATGAAGACAGAAGGAGGAGTATCTCGAGGCCGAAGTACACAAGAAAGTGTTCTATGTAAGTGGGTATATGCTATGTATGCCACGAATACAATTTGTGAAGAAATTGAACGGTTTTGTAACATTTCTTTCGATTCTGTGGACCAACATGTTGATGCTAGAGATTCACGAATAAAAAGGGATGATACTGATGTAAATGAACTGGTTGGTTGGTTTACGCTTCATAATCCCTTTCCAAATACGAATCAGTTGGTATCCTTAGCTTCAGGAATCGTTGGAAATGACCAAATTAATTGTCACCGAGCCCATGAAATCGGATTGCAATCTATGGTAAAGATAACTGGTTTGAACTTCAACGAAATAAAGTTAAAACGCGTCGATAAGGTTTTACCGCTTTCAGCCATTAACAAATCTGTCAAAATTAATGATTGTAAAGTTTCTATAGATCCAATGTTACTTTTCCAGAGAATAACTGTAAGCAAAAAATTTGAAAGTAATTTACAAGAATATCTTCAGTATGAACTAAGCCCGTATCCGACATCTTTATTTGATAGTAATGGCATGAGAAAAACCACGAAAGCAACATTATATGACAATATGATGCCTGTCGTTATCGATCTTGATGAAAATAATGTAACATACATCATCGATGGTGGATTTCTTCTGCATCGCGTCGTATGGAGCAAAGACGATACTTTCTCTATTATTTTAAATAAGTACGCTAAATATTTACAAACACATTATGGCTCAGCAATTGTTGTTGTATTTGACGGATATTCGGACTATAGTAAAAATATTAAAGCACTGGAACAACAAAGAAGAACTGCTGCACTTTCAAAATCATATGAAGTTTGTTTTGACGAAACAATGGTTGTGCCAATCAGTCAAGAAAAATTTTTATCAAATCGGTCTAATAAAAAAAAATTTATCGACATGCTTGTTGAAAAATTTAAAACTGTTAATATCACAACAAAACAAGCCAGAGATGATGCTGATGTTCTCATCATTGACACAGCTATTGCCTTATCAGAACATCAAAAGACTGCTGTCATCATAGGAGAAGATATCGATTTGCTCGTTATTTTAATTGGACGTACTCAGTCACATCATCAGGAAATTTTTTTGAAAAAAGTTGGCAAAGGCAATGTCAAAACACAAATATATTCTACTAAAAGTTTTGACCAATATCCTCGTACTAAAAAGCACATTTTATTTTTACACGCATTCAGTGGCTGTGACACGACTTCTGCGCTATTTAAAAAAGGAAAAAAAAACTGTTATTAGAGCATTGGAAAAAATTCCTGATTTAGATAAACTGGTGGAAGTATTTCAACAAGAAAACTGCCCAAAACAAACATTATTAGAAAATGGAGTGCGCATCTTGTTGGCATTATATAATGCTCCAAAATCTGAGGACAACATTGATCATTTCCGCTACACGCAATTCATCAAATATACAAAACTAAATAAACCTGTACAACTGTCAACACTTCCACCAACAAGTGTAGCAGCTCATCAACACATAAAACGTGTCTACTACCAGATTCAAACGTGGTTAGGGAAGGACTTAGAACCTCAAGAATGGGGCTGGATGCTTGAAAATGAAATCCTGGAGCCCATACGAACGTTATTACCTCCAGCACCAGCCGAACTACTAAACGTAATATTTTGCAATTGCAAAAATGGTTGTGGTTCCCGCTGTGGATGCAGAAAATCAGGGCTACAATGTTCTTTAGCTTGCGGCCAGTGCAACGGACAAGCTTGCCTCAACGCTTCACTGTATCCAAGTAATCCCGATGAAGAAAATACATATGATCCCGATATTCTGGAAGGTTTGGAGATGAACATGACAGATAATGAGGATGATGACAATGAATCGAACATTTTTGAGCGACAAGAAGAAGAAGACGACGAAGAAGAAGAAGATAATTAGCTTCCATTTCCAATTTCATTACAATTAAAATCAACAAAGATACTTTTAATATTTGAACTCACATTTTGATAAATGTATATTATGCCGTATTTAATAATAAATAAAAATATGTGTAAAATATATACTCTTACTATCATTTTAACTTAAAATAAAACTAAAATATATAATCCAGAATTAATAATATTTTATACTTAAATAGTTAAATATGAATAATTATATATAAATAATCAAGTTACTTACTTTAATTAAATATAAATAATTAATAGTTAGTACATAAATAATGGGCATTGTTTAATAATTATAATTTCCAAGTAAATAATTGACTTTATAACGTACTGATAACCATAACTCACGCTTGACCTTTAGGCATTTACTTGCATTAGGCCGTATATGACTGTACGATGTGCACTCTTCGCGCTCTACCTTCAAAACGGTTGGTCGTATGAAAAAAAAGTTTAAACAAAAGTTGTAGAGAATTTTATAGCCTACAACTTTTATAATAAATGCAAATCTAATTTAACCGATAGGAAGCCAGATATTCGCGAAAAACCGATTTTTGTGACCTTTGACCTTGAATATCTTGAGACGCGGACACGATAACGATTGTGACTTTTGAGACAACATTTAGAATGACAAAACAAAGGTTCATACCAATTTGCAGCTTATTATCTTTCATTCCGAGGTGAAAGCCCTAATATGACTGGGCTAATCGTGAGTTATAGTTTGAACAATTCAAACTTAGGTCCAGTTTTTCAATCCAGGATGGGAGTTTTATTATTATTGCAAGTATATTTACATATACTATATTTTATATAAATCTTTGATACATAGATATATTTTATCATATGACAAAATTTTATTCGGGATTGAAAAACTGGCTCTTAAAGATTCTTCATGAGGCATAAATAACTGCATGAAATACTGCCAACTACGTGAAAATTGAATCATTCATTCAAAAGTTATTGCAGTTCATGCAATAACAAGTTATTGCAAGTCAACTGTAATAAATGTAATATAAAATTACAAAAAATTAAAGTTAAATTACAGCCACTAATATTATTAATGATAAATTTTTAATACTTATTGTAAACGTAACTTGGAATAATTACGTTAATGCCATACCATCAGTAATTTTATTTAGTGCTTTAAGAATGCATACAATATTTTTGATCGTTGACGAGCGTCACTAAAGGCGAATTATCTTGTCGAGAATGGAAGTTACTTGTGAAAATTTTTTTTATGAAATTTAATGGAATAGATAAAACTTTATTGAGTTTCATGAAGTCTTGAATACGATTTTAAAAAATTTCATGAAATCAACAATCATACTCTGAAGACTGTCTTGGAAGTATCGTTTATTCGAATAATTATACTTTGGGGACGTCCTCAAAGTATCATTCACTTGAATAATGACACTTTGAAGACTGTCCTCAAAGTATCATCCGATAATGGTTAGAGTGAGGAGTTTTACTTGCAATTTTAAAAAGTTTGGAAAATCCAAAAGTGCACACCTCATAACGCTCATTCATTTTTTTAGAAAAAAATTGATTGTGTTATTGATTAAAAAAAAAAATTATAATTAAGTATTTTCTTACAGCGTATTCTTTATTTATTTTTTGTAAATATCAGCTTTTTTTTTTCTTATCATATGCGCACACAGTCTAAAAAAATCTAGCTTGATCAAGTTGCACCATAGTTTTCATGTGACAAATAAGAAAAGTTTTTTTGGCTTTGTAAGGTTGTTTCGTAGTGAATTATGATATAAATTCAATTGAAAAAAAAATTCGTAAAATAGGCCACTGATATGAAATACGGATCCAGTTCATCGAATTCTTAAACTAATAAAAAAGGTCCGGTCTTGAAATATTAATTTGTTCGGGAGTAATCGTTGGTACATCCAAAATGGGGTGACATATCTGAACGTCCATGTAAAATTTTTTTCAAAACTTTTTTTTTACAAAAAAGCTACATGGAATGATTTTAGAAAGTAGAAGATGGTTCAATTTAAGTGTTTTTTCGGTGTAGATCTACTTATATCATTGTGTAAGTGTAATATGGTTGTGATAGAGGCATTTAAAGATCACAAAATTGCTTCAGCTTGACGAGTCAAGTATAAAGCACAACCTCACGCTATTCGCGCTATGAGGCGTGCAAAATTTGTGGCCCAACGAGAGAAGTGTGGATTGCATAAAAAATGTCAAAAATATCAATAAGAACTTTAATTTTTTATAATACTTCTATACTTATCTTCTATGATTTTTTCAAAAATTCAAATAATTTCTAATTATGGAAATTGCTATTTTGAAATTACAGCTTTCTAAATGATCCTAAGAAAAAATCACAAGAAAAATTTCTTTCATAAGATTCGATTTTTAACCACTTACTATACAAAAATTTCTTCATACACTTAATATTTTGTCTGTAATATTGAAAATTTAACACCATTGATATTTAACAAGATTTTGTATCTGATTTTAAAATGAGGGGCTTAAGTTTTTGAACCTATAAGAAAAATATAGGTTGTATAAAAAAAAAGTGTTACATTAAAAATAATAGGAAATCCAAAATTCTATGAAAATTATCGCTTTTATGACTTATAATGTAACCTCAAATCCTCACCGACATTCTAAGCTTCATACCCCTTTTAGATTTACTAAAATTCGAATGTGTACGCGCAAGCGCGCGCCTTGATTATAGAGTTTGCATATATTTTCATGCAAGTACTCAAAAGAGAATACTCTGAAAGTTTGGGCCCTTAATATTAATATTAAGACCTCGAAACAGGCGTTTAAAGATTTCCCCTTGAAAAAACAGAGAAACTCTGACTTTTTAATGTTTAAATTTCTATAGGTCAGTGGCATTTCATAGTATCGCCTCGACCATGAAGGGTTTTTTTTTTTTTCAGAATTGAACGCTCTACAAAAGAGTCTATTGCGGCCGAGCCGTAACTCAAACTGGCGAGGTAGTACAGGCCTCTAAACTCGATTTTTCCATGAAATTGGCGTTTTTTTGCATATATCTCATGAATCACAAGAGCTATAGGAAAAATGTAGAAGTCAAATTTGTAGAAAATTCAATTTCCTACAAAAAAGGACCTGAGCACTAAGTCACTAAAATCAATATTTTCGGAGATACTTAATGATGAATTTTTAGTGATTTCAAATGTTAATAGAAAATTGCGTCAAATTATAAAAAATATCTTTTAAAAATATCATTAAACGTCTCCGAAAATATTGATTTTAGAGACTTTTGTAGAGCGTTCGATTCTGAAAAAAAAAACCCTTTCATAGTCAAAGCGATGCTAAAAATTGCCACTGAGCTATAGAAATTTGAGCATAAAAAAATTAAAGTTTCTGGGTTTTTTTTAAGGGAAATCTTTAAATGTCCGGGTCGAGGTCTTAATATTAATATTTAGGGCCCAAACTTTCAGGGTATTTTTTTTTTTGAATACTTGCAACAAAATTTCACGATGGGACTGAAAAAAAATAGTTAAAAAAAAGCACCCTACTTCTGTATAGTAATACATATATACAGAAACGCAAAAACCATCACGGGAATAATCAGGGAAGCCTTCTAGGACCTTAAAACGTCGAGATCGGATAAAAACTTGATTTTTGGAAAACGAGATAGAACCAACAAATTTCTGTCCGTGTACTTCGTATGAGTCGAGCAAATATTTGTATAGACATATATTTTTGTCACTACATACTTAACTATAGAGCAGTAATATAATGGGAAATCAGCACGTTAAAAATTAATCAAAAATGTCTAATTAAATGAAGACAAAAAATAAAAATCTGGAAAACGGTTGACCCTAAAGTCCATGCCTGCAACTTCCCGCCAATTTCATATCTAAACACTTGAAATTGCACTTATGACGTTTCTGAGCTCTTCGAGCTCAAAAATACAATTTGTGTTTTATTTCGAGCTCTCCAAGCTCAAAGAAATAGCTTTTGACGCTTTTGAGCTCTTCGAGTTCAAAAGACTGATAGAAGTTTAAAACTGAAGTTTAATACATCAGTATTTTTTGAATTTTCAAACTGCAATAATTTCTAAATGAATGGATTGATTTTCACGTAGTTGGCAGTATTCCACGCACTTTTTTAGAATCTATGATATATTTATGAACACAAACTGATTGAACCGTAAATCTTTGAGAAATTCACTTTTTCCGAATTTTTTCGACAACGATAACTCACGAGCCAATCAACCAATTTTCACGTTTTTGATAACGATCGACGTGATTTTTTGGGATCTTATAATTATTCTATTTCGTCAAAAATGATCCAAAAAGAAATCTTGACGTTATGTGAAAAAAACACTTTTTTTCGAAATTTTACGTTTTCGATATCTCTCGAACGAATCAACCGATTTCAATCGGTCCAACGGTAATCAACGTGGTTTTTGATGAAGAAATGATGTTGTACATTTATTAAATGAACATTGATAAAATTTTTTCAGAAACTATATAATATCTATAAGACAAACGACATCGCCTTCAATAGATAATGGTAAATTAAATAGACTAACAAACATATTTTTTTATAACTGGTGAATGAGGAATATTTTTAAATATTCATGTACGAAAAATTTCAGTAACTAACGCAAACTGTGCTAGTATCATAACTGCAAGAGTTTATTTGTATTACTATAAAACCACGGTATATTACTAACACGAAGTTTTTATTTGCAAACAAAAGTAATTTTCATAATAACATTAATTTAACGGATAACTAAAATAATTATAAATTTTAATTTGGTAGTCAAGATAAAATATAACGAAACTACATTAATTAATACCTTCCTACTTAATGTTTTAGGAAATATAGATACAGCTAAAAATGTTTATTCAAATAACATTAATGAAGTCTAAAATATTCAATTAAGAATAATTAAAAAAAGAAAGTAACAAAGAAAATAAATTAAATTAATCATTATTATTTTTCAAATTAAAAAGTAAAATGTGATTCTATAATGTCAAGCTTTTTACAATTTTTTGTCATTTCGAAACGAGAAGAGGATGCAGTTTTGAATGTAGCATTTTTAGAATTCACTCTTTATCCAGCATGGTGCCAGTCTCCCCATTTAGAGGGTTTATTTTTTTTTTTGCTATTAGAAACAAATTCATTATTATAATGTCAACCGAAAAAATGCCTTTTGGAATGACGATTTTACCATTTACTGAATGGAAAAGCATATTATCTTTTTCATTGGATTGTATAATTTATACAAATTATAAGTGACATTTTAATGCGTTTACATCACGGAATAATAATTTTTTTTCAATAGAGTTAACATTTTTAAGACTTCATTAGATTAACAGAAAAGTGAACGAGTTATTTTATTATTCATTTTTTTTCCTTAGCCTATCTACAAATAAGATAATGTTTGTCTATAAAAGTAATTGAGTTGAATGAAACTTAAAATTATGTATTTACATTGCAATGCAATAAATTAATAATGTTTTTGTTTTAGACTCTTGTAGTTCATATTATTGTCGGTATCATAGTATCATCTAGTAGCTGATGTTTGAAGAAACATCAGTAGACAAATGTTAAACTATTATTTATCCTGAAGAATTAAAATATGACTACTAGTTATGTAATTAATATCTTAAATAAAATAAAAATTTTAACTTTTAACAACGCTGCAATAAATTTACGCCGTTTTATTTCAGTCGTAAAATGCAAATTGTTATCAACAATGATATCACGATAATTAATAAATCGTAAAGATAATTAGTCATTAACTTTTCTATAGTTACTATATTTTTTTATTAACCATCACACAATGAGAAATTAAATTAATATAATATATTATATATATATAATTAATATATATATATATATATATATATATATAATATATATATATATATATATTATATATTAGACTGGGCCAAAAAAAAACGAGTATTTTTTTAATTTAACGATACTGTGAAAATATCATTCATGATGATCAAAAAAATTATTGTGAAAGTTTGAGTCCTTAATAATAATATTAAGGGGTGTAATCGTTACGACTAGATTTTTTAACCGTAATCGCATTTTTTACTCAAAACTCGTCAATTATCAATCTGAAAAATTTTGCGATACGTATTCTCATAGGAAATTGAATTTCTTAGAAAAAAGCTTCTTAGTAATTAATGTAAAATAAAGCCGTTTCCTTGTAATCGTGCCTTAAACATTGATTTATTTTTTCAATTTTGCATTTCGATTTTGAATTTTTGTAACTCCCAGAAATATTAATTTTCTTACGGTTAAAAATACTTATTTTTAAAGGAAATTTAATACTCTACAAAAAAGGTTTCTTAACATTTTTAATTAAATTCACTCTCTTTCAAAGTTATTCGACGTTGAAGTTAAATTCAAAAAATAATTTATCGTTTTTTTCGCGTTACACATGATTTTCTATTTGATTGAAAAACTTATAACTCAAATATTGAGAATAACTTTTTTTATTGGACTACTGAATTTTTTTTATAAAATCATAATTATCAATGTATTATTTTGCTTTTTAACGATTGGTTATCTACATAAATTCATTTTCACTGAATTTAAGTAACTCTAATAATAAAAAAAATTCGGTTTCTTAACTATAAGTTATTTATTTGTGTCCGGATAGCTTTGAAAAAGAAACTTTAAAAAAGAGAAAATAGCTTTGAAAAAAAACTCGAACAATTATTTGACATCGCTGGGAAGAATAGTTTAAAAGGTCTGGATAGAAAGAATAACATTGCTTTTCAACTTCCAATGTCTTCTCAAATCTTCAAGAAAATAATAATAATATCTCAGTTGAAAAACATGAAGAGATAATGGAAATAGATGCGATAGGTACGTATCATTAACAATAATTCAATATAATAAGACAAAATAACTAATTTCTACTGTGCTAATAATATGTTACTGTTCTAATAAATACTTACGTAAATTATTTTATTGAATGAATTTTTAAGTTTTACGAAAAGAAAAGAAATATTTCTTCGTTAAAGAATCAATTTTCTCATGATGAAAATATTTAAGAAAACTCAAATATTTTGATTAAGTCGAATTTTTTAGGCCAATAGAATTATTTCACGCTCGAAAAAACTCAGATTTTCTTAAAATTATTTGGCTGATGTAACCTTTCTTTCCGTAAAATGAACTTTATTTGATACGATTGTAAATTTTTATAACTTATTTTTTGCATATTTCTTACACAAAATAATATTTAGTAGTTAATCGTCTTGCGAACATGTGTAATTGTAATCATACTTTCTCACAAAAATTAAGGAAGCAAGAACCAAATTCAAAACTTGGGGGATTTTCAACAGGCTGTAACTTAAAAACATTGTCGTACAGCAAATAAGAAAAAAGTAAATTGCAGCTCTCAGTATCTAATTTTTTGATCTGGTTCCAAAAATTTTGTAAAAATTTTTTTCGAGTAATCTTAAAAAAAAACTACCGAGAAAAAAAATTTTCGAAAATTTTTGGTTTTTTTTTAGCCTACGAACTTTTTCTGATTATTACTTGGGGGATTTTCAACAGGCTGTAACTTGTAAAAACATTGTCGTACAGCAAATAAGAAAAAGTAAATTGCAGCTCTTAGTATCTAATTTTTTGATCTGGTTCCAAAAATTTTTGTAAAAATTTTTTTTCGAGTAATCTTAAAAAAAAACTACCGAGAAAAAAATTTTCGAAAATTTTTTGGTTTTTTTTAGCCTACGAACTTTTCTGATTATTTAGCCCGCGATATTTTTGATTAGGCGCTTGATTTTTCAAAAAACTACGAAAAGCCCTTTTTTGTTGCTTTTTTAAATTCATGTAATGATTGAGAAAAAAATTTTTTTAAAAAAATCAATAGCTAATTCTTGTAGAGAATTTATTTAAGTTTTCAAAACCCACCTTGAATTTGCTGTACGATCAATGGTTGCTGAGATATTGATAATCAAAGACAAAACGATCTCTTTCCATTCAAACACCGATATCTCAGTGAGAAATTCTCATATCGAGGTTTTGTAAGTCAAAAAATTTTTTTCGAAGTCCGTAGGCTAAAAAAAACAAAAAAAAAAATTTTGAAAATTTTTTCTCGGTAGTTTTCTTATAATTACTCGAAAAAAATTTTTGGAACTCAAATCCAAAAATTAGATACTAAGAGCTGCAATTTTTTTTTTTTTATTTTCTGTCCGACAATTTTTTTACAATTTATAGCCTGTTGAAAATCCCTCAAATATTTGGATTTTTTTCTTGCTCCTTTAATTTTTGTGAGAAGTGTGTTTTTATTTAACAATGTCAAAATAATTCATATTTTTCAGTCGACAGCTCTCGTGATTATAACAATAATGATGACTGTGATGCTACAACATCTAGTCAGGAGTTGCAATCAAAGTCAGATTCATTTATGAGCCAAAATTCAAATGTGTCTGACTTTGAAATAGATTTTTAACAGAAAAACAGACACTAAAAATAATATGACACCAGAATTAGCTGCTGCACTTGATCGTGGTAATGTAAGTAGCCGAAGTGCCACATATATTTTGGCAGCTACTTTAAAAGTGTGGGATTCGGTACTCGGAATGTGAATTTGAGTTATAAAACTATTCAACGACACCGTATAATCCATCGGAAAGAAATTGCTGAAGGCTTAAAAGAAGACTTGAAATTCAATGACAACTATGTGGTCCATTGGGATGGTAAACTGCTAAGTGATATTGTTGGACAGAGACAGTAGATAGACTTCCAGTTCTTTTAACATCGTCTGGCAGTGAACAGCTATTGGGTATTCCAAAAATTAATGCAGGATCTGGGATTGAGCAAGCTTTAGCTGTACACTCAACTATGGAGCAGTGGGGTGTCAGTAATTATATTAAAGCGATATGTTTTGATACTGCAGCAACCAATACGGGTAAATTTTAATTATTAGTCTTATTTACTTCAAAAAACCAGATTTGACAAAATAGAGAAAAATTATACTTAAGATCAATTTTTTTAAAAACTTTCTAAAAATCGACAAGTTTTTTTTTTTTTTGCCAAAAATAAAGTTTTCTATGGTCAGATGATAATATTTAAAAATACACTTTATAAGAAAAATATAACTCCACTGATTGTTATATTTTTAGAATTTATAGGAGTAATATATTCAAAATAAAAAATCCCTTGATTTGCCATTTGTGTTTCTAATTAAATCTTAATCTTTCTAATCTATAGGAATTCATCATGGCGCTGGCGTCGAGCTTGAGAAAATTCTGAAACGAAAGCTTATATGGTTACCATGTCGTCATCATATAATTGAACTAGTCATAAAAGGCGTTTTTGAAGCTTACTGGCCAGTACAATCAGGTCCGAGCGTTCCATTTTTTAATCGATTTAAAATCGGTTGGAATAAAATCAACACGTCCAAATATAACGCCGGCATCAACGATGAGATAGTGGCTAATAAACTATTAGACAAAAAGATGAACTATTAAGTTTTATCGACAATTATTCGCAGGTATGATTTGAGTATGTTATTTGATTTGTAAAAGTAAACAGAAAAAACTTTTTGGTCAAAGAAAATTTTCATTTTAGACAAGATTATGTTTTTTCAATAATTTCTTGATTTAAGTTGACCATGTTTTGGGTACACAACTTAAAATCTCCAGTTGTCATGTAAAGATATTACCTTTGAAAAATAACAGAAAATTATTATAATTTTTTTGCAGAAATTTCTTCCAAGAAATGACTATCGAGAATTTTTGGAGTTGTCATCTATTTTCTTGGGAGCTACGCCAAAAGATAATTATACTTTTAAATGTCCGGGAGCAATGAGTCATGCTCGTTGGATGTCGAAGGCGATTTATTGTTTAAAATATTTATTTTTCGAACAGAGTTTAAGATGATGGTTCGCGAATTAAATAATCTTCGTCATGTTTGTATTTCATTGTTACAATTTATATAAAGCTTGGTTTACTTCACCCTCGGCAATATTGGCTCCAAATAATGATCTGACTTTGATGCAGCAATTGACATTATATAAAAAATAAACTCGACCGTATCGCAAGCTGCTCTCAAGAAAATGGTGAGACATTTATGGTATTTGAGTGATCAATTAGCCATAATGTCTCTATTTGATGATTCGATTGACCTGACTGTGAAGAAAAAATGATTGAAAACCTAATAAATAAAAATCTTCAAATACTAAAACCAGAAAATATGAAGTAGCAAGCGATTCAGATGAATTACTAGAAAAAGATATCAGTGACTTCATTTCTGTAGAATCGCTCACCATATTCAAAGAATTTGATTTGCCGTATGATTTTATCGATGAAGATATAAGCAATTGGTCCAAAAACGATAGTTTTCAAGTGTGTAAAGAATTTTTCGAAAATTAGCTGTCGTCAATGATGTTGCAGAGCGTGGTGTATCATTAATTGAAGATTACAACAGGTGTCTCACTAAAAACGAAGAACAACTTCAATATTTGTTGTTAGCCGTTAGTGAACATCGGAAAAAATACCCAAATTGTAATAAAAGTAATTTGATTGAATGATTATTTTTTCAATTGATCATTCTTTATATTTAATAATAATTAAAGCATCATAAGCATTTTTTTTTATAAATATAAATAAGTGAAAATAAAATGATTTTTACTCTTTACTTCATTGTACTTATTATTCAATTTTTTTTTCTGTAAATGAAAGTATGTCAGTAGTCAAATAAATAACTTATAGTTAAGAAACCGAATTTTTTTTATTATTAGAGTTACTTAAATTCAGTGAAAATGAATTTATGTAGATAACCAATCGTTAAAAAGCAAAATAATACATTGATAAATTATGATTTTATAAAAAAAAATTTAGTAGTCCAATAAAAAAAAGTTATTCTCAATATTTGAGTTATAAGTTTTTCAATCAAATGGAAAAAATCATGTGTAACGCGAAAAAAACGATAAATTATTTTTGAATTTAACTTCAACGTCGAATAACTTTGAAAGGAGTGAATTTAATTAAAAATGTTAAGAAACCTTTTTTGTAGAGTATTAAATTTCCTTTAAAAATAAGTATTTTTAACCGTAAGAAAATTAATATTTCTGGGAGTTACAAAAATTCAAAATCGAAATGCAAAATTGAAAAAATAAATCAATGTTTAAGGCACGATTACAAGGAAACGGCTTATTTTACATTAATTTACTAAGAAAGCTTTTTTCTAAGAAATTTAATTTCCTATGAGAATACGTATCGCTAAAATTTTTCAGATTGATAATTGACGAGTTTTGAGTAAAAAATGCGATTACGGTTAAAAAATCTATAGTCGTAACGATACACCCCTTAATATTATTATTAAGGACTCAAACTTTCACAATAATTTTTTTTGATCATCATGAATGATATTTTCACAGTATCATTAAAGAAAAAAAATACTCGTTTTTTTTGGCCCAGTCTAATATATATATATATATATCGAATTTATATTCATAGTTTTATAAAGCGAACTTTAATATGTTAATATATTTAGAAAATATGTGAAAATAAAAAAAGGCCATTCGGCAGCCGAAATGGAAGTAGATTTCATAAGTTTTATAAATACAAATGTGAATAAAATAAAAGTTAACATCCTTTCAATATTTTATGCTCGCATAATGCTTATCGGAGGTGGAATTCCAAAAAAACCTTTTTTTATTTTAAAAAAATGTCAACACAAAAAGGTCCCCTCTTCCCCTTTCATCCTTTATTTCCCCAGTTTCCAAATTTGTCGTTAATGACAATTTTAGCTATGATATATGCCTAAGGTTCATAAGGGTTTCATAGGCATAATTAAGTATTATGCCTAAGAAAATAGTTATTTTCTTTACTTTTGTTAAAATTTTTCGAAATCTGCTTGGCCGAATAACTTCAAATTTTCAGGAAGTCTGAGTTTAGTGGAACTATTTTAAATGTCATAAGTTTCGATTCGATCGGTCAAGACGTTAAAAAATTATAAGGGGGTATTACTTCTTATATATACACAAACACACACAGAAATACGGACATCATCACAGAAATAGTCAGGATGGCTTCCTAGGACCAATAACTTTCCGATTTTTTAAAAAAAATTTCTAATTTTTTCAGCGGAAAGTTGATTATTTTTTTTTTTTTGTAAATATTAAACATTTTTTGAAAGTATTTTATAGTCTTTAGAAGAATCATTTTTTTTTTTTTGTAAATATTAAACATTTTTTGTAAATATTTTATTTTTTTTTGTAAATATTAAACATTTTTTGAAAGTATTTTATAGTTTTTTGAAGAATTATTTTTTTTTTTTGTAATATTAAACATTTTTTGTAAATATTTTATAATTTTTAGAAGCATTTTTTTTTTATAAATATTAAACATATTTTGTAAGTTAATCATTTTTTTTTTGTAAATATCAATTAACTTTCTTTAAATACTCAATATTGATTTTTTATGAATATTTAATACTTATGTAATATTTTGTAAATTTTGTAAATATAGAATATTTCTGTAAATATCTATTTTTATTTCAAAATATCGATCAATTTTGGTAATATTAGTCGTGGCTAATATTAGTTCTTTCTCTGTCGTTTGAATGTACTTGCACTACTCAGGATACTTCTTCGAGACAATTTGCTTCCTTCCTTGTAAAAGCCAAGTCACTGACTTCTTTTCCTCATTATATACTTCTACGTCAGCGACTGATTTTACATGTAAGCAATTGATTGTCTGAAATAAGAAGTTATATTTTCGATTGAATCTTTTCATGGAAAAGTAATTAAATTTTTTTTTCTTTTACTTCATAATCAATTTAAAATATCAGCAATAATAAAGTCGTAAAACATAATTCTTTATTACTTACTAAAAATTTCGGCTCTCCGGTTAAAGTAAGTTTCGTTCCTTCTGTAGGTGAATATTATTTTTTTTGTAAATATCAATATTTGTAATATTTTTTGTTGTAATATTATTGGTTTTTGTAGAATTGATGAATTTTTTTTTTGTAGGTATTATTTTTTATATGTTAATCGAGCTTTTCTAAAATAAAGATGTTTTATAATTTTAATATTGTAAAAAAAGCTTACTGAATTTGGACGGCAAGTATAGATCTCCAATCGATTTTTAATTCAATCGTTGAAAGTTCTCACCTGCAGTTGGTTGTGGTGCCCGTTTTATAAATATTTTTTTTTATGAATATTAATTATTTTTTGTAAATATCATATTTGTAAATATTTTTTGTTGTAAATATTAATTGGTTTTTTGTAGATATTGATGATTTTTTTTTGTAGGTATTATTTTTTTTTTATAAATGTTAATCGAGCTTTTCTAAAAATAAAGATGTTTTTATAATTTTAATATTGTAAAAAAAGCTTACTGAATTTGGACGGCAAGTATAGATCTCCAATCGATTTTAATTCAATCGTTGAAAGTTCATCACCTGCAGTTGGTTGTGGTGCATCAATTTTGTATTTCTTGAAATCTATCTTTCCCAAGTTTTCAATAATAGTATATTTTTGAATGCTAAACTCTGCTTTCAAAAATGATCCTCTATTGTAGCGAGTAGGGGATTTGGCTCTCAGGTTTTCCAAATGAATAATCTGTTAATAACAGAAACACCACAGTAATACATAGTATATAATATTTGAATTTTATGGCTATTGACAAAAGCTTTATTACATTGTATAACTGAATTAGTGACTCTGTCCTTTGTATTTCTTCAGTCCAAGCAGACACATAATCGTACAATAAGAATTTAAATAACATATGAGAAGAAAGATCTCTCACTGCATCAATTCCCACAACATAACCAACAAATTCCCTGTAAATATTGTATATATTGTATATATTGTA
This sequence comes from Cotesia chilonis, assembly GCA_018835575.1. Lineage (NCBI taxonomy): Eukaryota > Metazoa > Arthropoda > Insecta > Hymenoptera > Braconidae > Cotesia > Cotesia chilonis. The sequence continues at coordinate 172,272 of RJVT01000103.1, forward strand.
AATAATGTAAATATCGTATATATTTGTAAAGATTAATTATAATTGGTAACATGTCTATTTTTCGTCTAACATTTACTATTAAAAAATAATAATGACTTATCAGCTGTTACACTGTCAAGTTCTTCCTGAGTGGTTAACTTTATTAAGTCTGCCATTTTCCAGTCTCTTGATTGATTTTTTCTAAATGAAATCAGAGAAAGAAATTGTCTAATTGAGCAAGATCACGTCAAGTGGACCCCCCATTTACCACTTGATAATAAAAATTTAATCTATATATATTTTTTATTAGTACTTATGATGGAAAATTGATCCCCCAAACGATTCTTCAAAATTTTGATTTTAACAATTTTTTTTTTTATAATGAAAATTTTAAGCACTTTTAATTAAAAAATGGATTAAAAATCAACCGCAAGAGATAAATTTGTGAAATTTTCAGGATCCATGGTCAAATGTCTATATTTTAAGAATATATTCACGAATTAAAATTATTTATTTATTTTCGTATTGTTAATTAACTTTTAAGTTAACAAATTAAAATTTAACTAACTTCTCGAGCAAAAAATGCATTGTTTTTTTATCGGTCACATACTTTATCCATTTAAGTTTAAAATTCCGGAATAAAATTTCACTGCTCGCCATTAGTTTAAACAAAATTAATTTATTTATGACAGCGCGCCAGGCGCCGAGCGCTGTGGAAATGCCGCGCTGCCGAGCGTCTTGAACTACATTAATGCTTTTATCTGTGATAATTTATAATAACATTACAAAATATTATTATAAAACAAATTTTATTATTATTTATCTTATAATTTATTATAATTATTATTAATAAAATTTAATTTTTTTCAACAATGTTATAAAGAAAATACAATCATAACATACTGGATAGAAAAAAAAAGCTTAAATGATTAAATAATATATTCTGTAGTCAGTTATTTTTATTTTTTTTTAAAAACTCTGTTAATTAACACTGTTTCATCTTCTGAAACAAGCCTACATTCTAATGAAAAATTTTCCAATGGTTTGTAATAATGGAATTGGCGAGTATTTTTTATTGTTGTTAAGCGTTCAAATCGTGGTTGGTATTTTTTTTCAATTAATTAATTTGCTTTCTGTACTATTAAAGATCATGAGCTACATGAAAAAAAATACCAACCACGATTTGAACGCTTAACAACAATAAAAAATACTCGCCAATTCCATTATTACAAACCATTGGAAAATTTTTCATTAGAATGTAGGCTTGTTTCAGAAGATGAAACAGTGTTAATTAACAGAGTTTTTAAAAAAAAATAAAAATAACTGACTACAGAATATATTATTTAATCATTTAAGCTTTTTTTTTCTATCCAGTATGTTATGATTGTATTTTCTTTATAACATTGTTGAAAAAAATTAAATTTTATTAATAATAATTATAATAAATTATAAGATAAATAATAATAAAATTTGTTTTATAATAATATTTTGTAATGTTATTATAAATTATCACAGATAAAAGCATTAATGTAGTTCAAGACGCTCGGCAGCGCGGCATTTCCACAGCGCTCGGCGCCTGGCGCGCTGTCATAAATAAATTAATTTTGTTTAAACTAATGGCGAGCAGTGAAATTTTATTCCGGAATTTTAAACTTAAATGGATAAAGTATGTGACCGATAAAAAAACAATGCATTTTTTGCTCGAGAAGTTAGTTAAATTTTAATTTGTTAACTTAAAAGTTAATTAACAATACGAAAATAAATAAATAATTTTAATTCGTGAATATATTCTTAAAATATAGACATTTGACCATGGATCCTGAAAATTTCACAAATTTATCTCTTGCGGTTGATTTTTAATCCATTTTTTAATTAAAAGTGCTTAAAATTTTCATTATAAAAAAAAAATTGTTAAAATCAAAATTTTGAAGAATCGTTTGGGGGATCAATTTTCCATCATAAGTACTAATAAAAAATATATATAGATTAAATTTTTATTATCAAGTGGTAAATGGGGGGTCCACTTGACGTGATCTTGCTCAATTACAATTAACTTTTTAAATCAATGAAAATGTTTATAAATTTAATTTTTCACGTAGCAACGATGATAAATAGTGCTCTCAACTGTTTTAAATTTCTTATTTTTTTTTGTCAAGAACACGAAATAAGGTACATATCATAGGTGTGAATTTAGCCGACAACTATTAATTTTTTAATGAAAGCATAAAAAGTATACAGCATGATTATTTAAAAAAAAATTTTGAAATCGACTCGGGAATTTTTTTCAAAATTTACTAATGAAAAATGCGCGTGTAATAAATTCCAAAATCTACAAGTGCATTTTTGCATATATTTTTATATTTATATTTCTCATCAATTTTTTATATTTTATTTTATTGAAATTTATATTTTTCAATTATTTTCTTCCAAAAAAAAATGTATTGAATCTTCTGGAGATACACTAGTGGATCTCGAAAGCAAAGTATGATATTTTATTATTAATGAATAAATGAATATAATAATAAAATTTTTTTCTGTTTTCTAGATTCAGACTCGTCAATTTACTAGTGTGAACTAATCAACATTTATAAATTATTAAAAAATAAAATATTATTCTAGACTTTCAAAGTGTTTAAAATATTATTATTTTTGCGATTAATTTTTCATAAGTTGCCTCAAATTTTTGATTTTTTGAATACGACCTATTCTAGCAAACTACCCTCGCAGTTAGGGGGCCACAGTGGATCCACGGTGGATCCACGGTTATAGTGGATGTACTGTGGAACTACGATGTAACCACGATGGAACCACGATGGATTGATAGTGGTTTTGTATCATTTTGACATCGTGGTTTTACCGTGTTTTTACAGCGGTTCTATTGTGGATCCACCGTGGCTTTATCGTGGTTAAGTTGTGGTCCCATTCATTGTTTTCCGTGGATCAATCATGGTTTCACCGTAATTTCACAGTCATTTTACTGTGGTTCGACCACGGTAAAATTGTGGTTCTAGTGTGGTTTTTATAGTGTATTTTTAATGGATTCCTTGTGTTTCCGTGATGGTTCTACCGTGGTTAAATTGTGGTTCTTGTATAGTTTTAATAGTGTATTCCTGATGGATCCCTCGTATTTCTGTAATGGTTCGGCCGTGTTTAAACTGTGGTTTCAGTGTGATTTTTATAGCGTATTTGTAATGGATCTTTTGTGTTTCCACAATGGTTCTATTGTGTTTCGATTGTGGTTTCAAAATGGGTTTCTTGTGGACCCACCGAGGTTCCATGATTGCTCTACTGTAATCTCATGCGCAGTTTCAGCGTGATTTATTCACATGTGAATTAATCGCGCCGAGCGCGTCTAAATAGGTTGATTCGTTTTAGAGCAATCGAATTTATAAAATTTCAAAAAGTGTTTTTTAAAGTCTTTGCAATTTTAAGTTTGAATTTTTTAGTTCGTTGTGCTAAGAACTTAAAAACTTGCGTCGGATACCGCCAATTATAGGGAAATTGGTTAAGCTTTTCGAAAGTTATTACAACGTAAGAATTCTTAAAACTATTGTTCTAGAAAATTTTTATAAGTTTCCAGCTCGAGAAGCTAAAAATCCTTCAAAATAAGAAAATAAAACTGCTATACAGAGAAAAAATTATTATAATTATATATAGAAAATAGATCTATATAACTATATATAATTATATATAACTATATATAATTCTCGAAAAAAAAAAAAAAAAAAAAACATTCTACAGTGTAAGGCTCGAACTGTAGACTCCTTAAATAACTTGTTTATATGCTGCCCGCTCGGACATGAATATGATTTATAGTGTGTGTGTGTGTGTGTGTGTGTGTGTGTGTGTGTGTGTGTGTGTGTGTGTGTGTGTGTGTGTGTATGAGTGTGTGTGTATGTGCACGCGAAGGTAGGTGATCCACTTATAACTTCTAAGAAGCTTAACCGATTGGTACTTTCTAAACGGCGTTCAAAAGAGTGAAAGTTAACTCAGATTTCCTGAAAATTTCCATTGATTTGGATTAATTGATTTCGAGAAATCTTTAAAAATTACGAAAAAAATTTTTTCAAGTCTGGTTCTTCTGGAATAACTTTTAAACGGCTGTTACCTACAAAATAGAATTATTTTTCTTTATTAAGTCATTTCTTTGGATACATTTACAAAAATATTTCTTAAATCTAACTTTTTTTAAAGTTATAATTAATATTAATTTTGATTATTTTTCACTTATCATTAATTCTCATTTAACATAAAAATAACAGTCTTTATTGTACACCTGATTTAACTTTAAAAATTACAGTCTTCATTTTACAGAGAGAAATTTTGTTTATTTTGGATAACAAAATTGATTTCAATAAATAATTATAGACTAATTTCTATAAAAGGTAAACTTTCGGTACGCTTATTTTTATAACTGGAAATGAATATAACAAAAGTTTGGAAAAACCAAAAGTGCATGCCCCATAGAGCTCATTCATTTTTTAAGAAAAAAATAAATTGTGTAATTGATTAAAAAAAATCATAATTAAGTAATTTCTTACAAAGTATTTTTTAATTTATTTTAAATATCAGCGCCCGTTTTTCTGGTCATATACGCACGCAGTCTAAAAAAATCTAGCTTGATCAAGTGGCGCCATAATTTTCACGTGACAAATAAAAAAAGTTCGTTTGTCTTTGTACGGTTGTATCGTAATGAATTTTAATAAAAATTCAATTTAAAAACAAAATACGTCAACCAGGTTACTGATATGAAATACGGACCCAGTTCATCTCATTCTTAAACTAATAATAAAAACCCGGTCTTGAAATATCAATTTGTTCAGGAGTAATCGTTGGTACATCCAAAATGGGGTGACATCAGGACGTCCACGTTAAAATTTTTCTAAACTTTTTTTTTTCAAAATAGCAACATAAAATGATTTTAGAAAGTGAAAGATGGTTTAATTTAAGTGTTTTCTCGGTATAAATTTTCTTATATTATTGTATAAGTGCAATATGGTTGTGATAGAGGCATTTAAAGATCACAAAATTCTTTAACCTTGACGAATCGAGTATAAAGCACAACCTCACGTGCTTCGCGCTATGAGGCGTGCAATAATAGAGAAAAAACTTATGGCAAGCTAAGAGAAAAGTTTTTTAAAATTTTAGCACTTTTGCAGTTATCAAATTAACAATAATTTTACTTTTTAGAAAACTTTATAATCTCAATAAGTTATGATGGTTAGGGATGATAAGGTAATATAATTAAGATCACTATTGAACTAACACTAAACAATGCATAGAAAATTATATGAACCATTGTAAAATATAATCCAGAAGTGATTAAATATCGATAGCTTTTCAGTCTGTCTCCCAACAATTCGCTTGTCTTATTACATATAAATTTGATAATGAAGCAATTAGGACGGCTGGTTTTATCAGCATAGATTCTTTAACGAAATATAATTCATTGCAACGAGTTACTTGATGAATAAATTGCGTATTAAATGCGTATCCGACTTGTCGTAAACGTTTCATGAATATTCCGCCAATAACTTCATCATTATTATCAAATTTTACTATTGTGATTATTGTACCAAAAGTACCTTTTCCATCATAGACAATAGAATTACAAAATTTAAAATTATCTTCATTGTCACTTACATAACGATTTCCATTTAATTTCATTTTTGTAAAACAATTCATTTGTTCAGGATCGTAACCTATGTTATTTAATAAAGCACGTTCATTGTCTGTTGGTAATCGTGATACACATTTTCCTAAGCCAACTATACAATTCATTTGATCCTTAGCATTCTTCTGTATATGATAAGGAGTCTTCACTTGCTTTGCAATAAACCTTTTAGTTTCTGAAGATATTGTTTCATCATATAAAATATTGATCAAGAACTTCTGTAAGAGAAAACGTGTTGCTACTTGATTACATGGAGAATACGGGCTTGTTACAAAAGTCATAATTTTTCTGTTCCAAGATTCGTAATTAAATGCCTCATGCACCCATATAGGGCCCCAATTTCTCACAAATGTAACCAAGTGCGTCGGCGAATGAATGTTGGAAGTCATATTACTAATACCGAAATATTCTTCGAAAAGTTATACATATGATTTCAATTGCAATTCACAATGATTCAAATGAGCTAACGTAATAGAATCTTTATTTAAACAATGAATTGCTCCTGATAGAAGGGCAAAGTGATAGACATACTTCTCAGGCAACACGTTTTGTAGACAATTTGGACCGTAATCCAACCAATTACGCCATTCTGATGCCTTCCATTTTTTATGAGTCGATATAGATCTCGGCTTACGGGATCTGCATGATGGAGGTTTTATTGCTAATAAGCATTTATCTATTAATTTGACATTATCAGGATTTCCTATATAATAGGGCATTTTATTTTTTGTCAAAAATAATTGTGTATGCTGCCGGGCAACTCCAAGGTAAACAGCATGCATAGCATCAACAACAACTCCTTTGGGAATGTTAAATTCAGGTAAAGCTACCAACGATGAAACATTTTTGACTCCACGTTTCATTTTCTTCTTGTCGAAAGCGTAGGCCATATCAGCACGTAATTCCGCATCAGATCGTTGTACTTTGTAACACTGAATTAACGGATAAACCAATTTACCCGGTCCGAGGCTTCGCCCTTTTGCGTAGCAGTATAAACAGCCATAATATCCATTAAATTGGTTTAAGCAAGTTACGGCAGCTTTGGCTGGAGCATCAAGAGTGCAAGTTGTAACAATGAATCGAGATGTTACCTCTGATGAATTAGTCGGCTTCCAATTTATACCTTTACAATAGAGATTTTCTATTTCATCCGTAAACGGCTGTAGAAGATGATTCATAATTGGGTGCTGATCATCAACATAAATAGCTACAAGAAGCATATGTTTCTTTCGTAAATGTGGAGGTAGTTCATTTATCTGTACATATATCGGCCATGCACTTGAATTCGAAGATTTAGCAACATTACATCCGTCTGTATTAAATGTAAACGAGAAATTATACCATTTTTCTAAAAATTTTCCTGGTGCGCACAACGATTTGTACTCTTCTCCATCGTAGATGTCTTCATAAGCATTTACATCTACCTTTGTTCTATGAAATCTATATTTTAAAGACTCACTAATTGTAGGTATTGACAGAAGCTCCTCGATTTGTGCAGTTAAACTTATAGTTATAAAGCAGCGCAAATTTAATTCTGAATCTTTGTATTTATCACAGATGCATGTTTTTTGTAATTCATCTGTTTCTTTGCACTTTTGACCTAAAAATTCCCGACAATCATAACAATAATAATGATATGTTAAAATTTCGTCATTTCGATCGAAATATTCCCAAAACTGTTTTTTAGTTTTTGGTATTGAATTGGTATGATAAACGGACTTAATCCACTGTAGTTGATCCATAGTTGCTTCGAAAGATAACTTATGTCTAATTGATGTAGCAACAGTAGCGAGTACATGGTCCTTCGCAGTTATGCCGCGTTTCGCAACTAAAGGGAATCCAAGTCTCGGGTTATTACAGGTTAAAAATGAAGAACGTTGAGCAACACTATTATTATCACAATTGTAGTTATGAACATCATTATTATCATTGTTATCATTATCATTATCATCATCATCATCATCATCATCATCATCATCATTATCATTATCATCATCATCATCATTATCACCATCATCATCATTATCATCATCATCATCATTATCATCATCATAATCATCATTATCATCATCATCATCATCATCATCATCATCATCGTCAAGATCATTATCATTATCATCATCAGTGTTATCAGCGGAATTCCGATATTTTTGATCAGTATCGACAACATTCCTGACATCATTACTATCACTGTCAGAATTGGTTATACTTATATTCTCGTTCTCCACTTCACCTTGCCTGGAACAACCGGGTATATTTCCATCTTGAGGATTAATACTATTTGTACCCATTTGTTGTGAAGCATTGTCTTTATTCTGAAAAAAAAAAAAAAAAACGCCAAAAATTCTTAAATTAAAAAAAAATTATATTATTAAACTTATTATCATAAATTTCTTTCAGATAAGCTCATTCTATATAAATCTTAATTTGAACATTCATCAGTTTCTCGAATTTTCTACGTGAATATTGATATTTTGTTAATACTTATAAAATTGATGTAAAAAAAAAAGAAATTAGAAAACAGTTGACCCCAAAGGCCATTCTTGCAGCTTCCCACTCATCTTATACACCAACGCTCAAAATTGCACTTATTCCAGCTCAAAAACATAGGTTTTGTCTCATTTAGAGCTTTCCGAGCTTTCCGAGCTTAAAAAAATAGCTAGTCTTTGCTTTTGAGCTCTATGATTTTAAAAGACTAATAGAAATTCAATAAAACATTATTTGTTGGATTTTAAAATCGCATTAACTTTTGAAAGAATTAGCCGATTTTCACGTTTTTGGAGGCAATGGACGCGATTTTATATATAAAACCTATAAGTTCTATAAATCCTTATCTTTCATTGAAAACGATCCGATAAGAAATGCCGAAGTTATGTCAAAAATACCTTTTTCTTCTGACGATTTCTTAAAAAAAAAAATGAATCAATTTTGACCTAGTTTGTGGGAATCGACACGGTTTTGTGATGTCAAGAGCTGATTTGTTTATGGGATCGATCGGTCGTGTCGTTTTATCGAGAGCTGTGTTTGGGCATTGTCTGCGATATTTTGAGGGGAGAGGATTTATTCGATTTTCATAGAATTTTTAACAGCAGATTTAATTGGGCACTTCCGGCCAAATTTTGAATTTTTAGCGGAAATGCCCAAACTAAGCTTCTGCTAAAAAATTCTATGAAAATCGAATAAATCCTTTCCCCTCAAAATATCGCAGAAAATGCCCAAACACAGCCCCTGTTAGAAGCGGAACTCAAAATTCCAATTTTAAAAGGTCCTCCACGGAAGTTTCATTTTGGTACACCCTAGTGTGTGTGTGTGTGTGTGTGTGTGTAAACCTCTTATAACTTTTGAACGGCTCAACCGATTCGATCGTACCTGGCGGCGTTCAAAAGGGCATCACCAAACTTAGATTTTCTAACGGTTGGAATCGATTTGGATCGGTAGATTTCGAGAAATCTCGAAATAACCACGAAAAAACATTTTTTCAAAAGTGGTTTTTTTAAATAACTTCGAAATGGCTTGACCGATCGATCCCATAAACTAATTAGCTATTGACATAAAAAAACCACATCGATCGCCGCCAAGATCGTATGAATCGGTTGATTAATTCAAAAGTTATTGCGATTTGAAAATTCAATAAATGATGTTTTATTCAATTTTTATCAGACTTTTAGGTTCAAAGAGCTCAAAAGCAAAAACTAGCTATTTCTTTGAGCTCGGAAAGCTCAAAAAGACACAAAAATTATATTTTTAAGCACAAAAAATTCATCACATAAATCGAATTTTGGGTGCTCATGTATAAGATGAGCGGGAAGTTGCAGGGACGGCCTTTAGGGTCAACCGTTTTCCAAATTTTTTTATCACAAACAGACTGTATATCACTGTTATACTTTTAAATTATTTGAAATTGCTCGAATGAGAAAATTAATTCGTGAATTTGTAATTATTAATGTATTAAATAAAATTACTTAAATTTTGGTGATAAATGAATTTTTCCCATGTTAGATGGATATTTCTATCATGTTAATAAAGAAAAAATTCCCATGTTACAATTTGGAAGATTTCTATGTTAACATTGGAAAAATTCGTTCATTAACATAGTAATTTTTCTTATGCTAAAATATGAAAAATCCTTGTTTTATTGTCCTTATAGAAATGGCTTTCAGGGTTAATCGTTTTTCTAATTTTTTGGGTACAATCAATGGTAACAATATCAAATATAACAATCTATGGAATAAAACGAAAGAAAAAAATTTTTTCATCTACGTTCACTTGGTTTTGTTAAGTCAGAGTTATCAAACAACAGTTATAATAATTATAACCGTTTGAAGAAAAAATTTTCCAAGGTCGTAATAAGGGTGTATTCTATTTTTTCGGTTTATTATCAATTACAGAAGAGAATATAAAAGAAAATTGCAATTGCAGAAAGTGCACTTGTAGAAAGTGTAGATTGACTTGAGACAAAAATTCTTGAGCTAAGATTATTATCAAAAAAACACTGAACATTTTGAGAAGAAAAAATATTTCTTGAGCCAAGAAATTAATTTTAAAACCAAGAATGTTATTCAATCCCAAGAATTCTTTCTCTCGCAAAAAAAAAATTATTTAATTTCCTTATTATAAAATTTTTCTCTTGAGTATAGATAACTTTTCTATCATTGTAGTGAAGACTTCCACACCAAATTTTATTTTTCACACCGCCGGGCGTAAAACGACAACTTTACTCCTGCTGCGCTGAACGGCGTTGTCGTTTTTTGCTTTCGTAAGAGTTAAAAATATTATAAACACCACAGGCAGGAAATAAGAAAGCCTCAGATTACTTGATCCTGTAATCTGAGACATTTCTTACTTTTGTACCTTAGGTGTATAATATACTTTTATCTCACATGAATATCTATTTTAATATAATGACGAAATTTTTACTTAATTTTGATCTAATCATAATATTGCTATACTTTTTGGAATTTAATAATTATTTTAGAAACCGTGTGTAATATTGACGAATAAAAAAGTGTAATAAGAAAATTCCAAACTTTATAACTGGATTGAAATGTAATTTAAAGATATAAATTTTTGTTTATTAAATATTAATTTGTCTATCATTTAAATACAATTGTTTTGTTAGTAATTGTAGTAGTTTCTATCCACGATTAAAGTATATATTGATCGAATGATTTTAATAAATCTAATATTGTGTACGAGAAAAATGACACCTATAGATTCTCGTAAAATTATTCGGAAACTGATCACTATTCCTGAAACAGAAGTTGAAAATAAGAGCGAAAGTACTCGATGTACCTCAAGTTTTGAACCTTTTTTTTAGAAAGAGTGTCATAACAAAATTTTTCGCTGCGGAAGCTAAAGATCATTTTTTTAGCATACAAGAGACATGAATAGCGAGAAAAGTCCGTATATACCTACAATAATTATTTAAACTACCCTTAAGACGGTAGAAATATTAAAAATTCGGAAAAATAACTTGCAAGGACCCTTTAAAGCTAGCACTGTTCAGGGAAACTTGTACTACTGTCCTACTGTGTACAAAAAATAATCAACCCTATAACGGATCCGGATCAACCTCTTTACCTACCGCGAAAACAAGAAAAATATCGAAAAATAAAAAAAAAAATACTGAGTAGACCTCTTTGGAGCTAGCATTGCTCAAAGATACTTGCACTAGTGTCCTTCACTGTACAAAAAATTATTAACCTCCTTTTCGTACTTCATATGCTAGAAAACAATCTAACTTTCGCATTAAAAACATTATTTTATCGGTGATCATTGCACGACTTATGATGCGAAGCATCAGAGAGTGCTTTACGATCGAAAAATTTTTTTCGCCTCATTTTGGCGGCTATTTTTATTATTATAGCCTTGTTAGTTCACGGAATCAAGATATTTTGCATACTATTGTCGAGATAATTTAATGGAGATTAATTCCATACTTTTTAAAAATTGATTTACTGCAATAGAATTTGAAAAAAAAACACCAAAATAGGTCAAAAAATTTTCCTGTCCGTCATGTGTGAAACCCGGAAACACTGTAACTTGTTAAAAAATCCATTATTTGAGTTAAATTTTTTTTTTAAATTTTAATTCACGATTGTAGGTCACTGAATGCGAATGATTAATTAATTCAGTGTCATTTAATTGCAATTAATAAAAAACGAAAACTACAAGACTGTATATCTATATATATCCATGTAAAATTAACATGGATGGTGATATATCTATAGATATTATGTACATTTTATTCCACCAGGGGCGCCTGTGCATCACTTTCCTAGTACAGCTGTTATTTTAAAAATTTTTTTTTTCTTTTTATTTTGCACGACTTATGTGTTTTTTTTATATATTTGTTTTCACATTCTTCATTTTATTAATATTTCATAATTAAATGAGCATTATGAGTCGTGCGCTTTTGAATTTTCCAAATTTTTTTTTTAAAATACATTTAGAACTTCAGGTACATGGTTCTAGTGCTGAGGTATGTTTTACATTCATTGTTGAATTTAAGAAATTTAAATAAATTTGATTTTGGATAGAAATTAAATTATTATATTCGCTTTTTATACTACGGTTTAGTTCCAGTTCAATAAAATAGTAATATGATCAGGATCATAGGTAATTGGATAAATAAAATTAATCAATTCAAACAATCATTGATTTGCAACGATTCGTTTTTATCATTAAGACTTTATCAAGCTCTGGAAAATGATATAAAATATAAATTAACAACTACCCGTGCATCACCAATTACCCGTGATCCTGATCATATTACTATTATATTCGCTATTTTACTGAAATAAATATTCAATGAAAGAAATTAAGCTGTAATTTGGATGTTTGTACTACCGATGCAATTTCTTTCATACTTTAAACTATAATTAACAATAAACCCAAAGAATTAGCTACGCCCTCATAACTCAAAAAACATATATTATTATAACCAAAATGACACATATCATAAAAATTTGCTTTTGGTTTATTCCATTGATTTTAATTTTTTTTCAAAGCTTTTTCCTTGAATGCAGGATAAAACATAATTTTTTACACCCTTCGGTTCTGCAAAGCCGTAAGGGCGTATATTTTGAGTTACGCCCGTATAGCTTTTTTTTAAGGCGATAAATATTTTCCTCTTAATCGGAATTTTTCCACAAATTAAAAAATTTCAGATAAAAGAATGAAACCTTAAAAATTGATAAATATTCGTAGAATGATATACACGAAAAAGGTTTATTTAATGGTTAATGGAAACTGATAATCATACTTTTTTTTAGTATCAAATTTTCATTACAATTTAGTGTTTCGTAATCGGTCTTTAAATTTTTAAAATAGAAAAAAATTCATTGAAGTTGAAAATTTAAAAATCTGAAATCTCTATTACTTGTCATTAAAATCACAAAGTGGAGTAGAGTGGTTAGTCATCTCAAACGATATTTTTGATATGTTCACAAGGAAAAAAAAATAATTTTCAGAAACCGTCTAATATAGAAATATTGATTATCGAGTAATGCAAGATACTTAAAAATAATTATTTACCGTTTGCTTTTACTTCTGTATTAGTTATTGTTATAGGATTTCAAATATAAAAATAGTGTAGAAATATACAAAAGAATAATCAATTTTATAATTGAGAACTAATTAAATACTAGGAAGAGATTTAAAAAATTACACAATATCATGTTTATAAAATTATAATACATTTTTGGGAATATGTCATTGTCCCAGCTGAGCAATGTCCCAGTTGATCAATGTCCCATTTTTTATTGTCCCAGTCAGCGAAAATCAGACTAGCGGCCTCTGGTGATTAAAAAAATAACTATAAAAATTTAATCTTGGTTACCGGAGAAATTTTTTTAACAGATGGCGCTGGTTTGCGAGAAAATAAAAATTGAAATAAATATATCTGAGTGATTTTCTTCATAGCTTTTGACCTTTATTACTGCTGCTTGAAACTTTTGAAGGTATTCACAATACACTGGTACTCTGACGAACTTCGAATGTTTATTCCAGGTCTTTCCCCCCATAGGTTTTTTTTGTAATTATTACCGGTGACTTTTTTAATGAACCCAAAATTGACCAACGACCTTACCGAATTGATACCTTCACTCCAGGTGTTTGCCTCCATAGGTTTTATTTTAAATACTACCGATGGCTTTCTTAATCAACCCTCAATGCACCAACGACATTACCAAGTTGATACCTCCACTCCAGGTGTTTGCCACCATAGGTATTTATTTTAAATACTACAGGTGGATTTTTTAATCAACCCTAAATGTACTAACGACCTTACCGAATTGATACCTCCACTCCAGGTCTTTGCCTCCATAGGTTTTTGTTTTAAATACTACCAATGGCTTTCTTAATCAACCCTCAATGCACCAACGACCTTACCGAATTGATACCTCCACTCCAGGTGTTTGCCACCATAGGTATTTATTTTAAATACTACAGGTGGATTTTTTAATCAACCCTAAATGTACTAACGACCTTACCGAATTGATACCTCCACTCCAGGTCTTTGCCTCCATAGGTTTTTGTTTTAAATACTACCGGTGGCTTTCTTAATCAACCCTCAATGCACCAACGACCTTACCGAATTGATACTTCCACTCCAGGTCTTTGCCTCCATAGGTTTTTATTTTAAATACTACCGCCGGCTTTCTTAATCAACCCTCAATGCACCAACGACCTTACCAAATTGATACCTTCATTCTAGGTCTTTACCTCCATAGGTTTTTAATTTAAATGATAGATTAATTTCTTAACCCTTCAGTACCCACGTTTTTTTTAGTGTCTCACTTGCACTGAAGCGACATCCTATAAGTTGAAAGTTGTTGCGAAAGAAAAATTCTTATAGCGAGGGTACTGGAGGGTTAATAAACCGTAAATGCACTAACGACCTTACCAAGTTGATCGCTTCACTCCAGGTCCTTGCCTCCATAGGTTTTATTTTAAATACTTAGGGTGGAATTTTTAATAAGCCCTAAATGCACCAACGACTCCATCGAGCTGATAAATTCATTGCAGTTCTTCGCCTCCATATGTTTTTATTTTTAATACTACCAGTGGATATCTTAATCAACCGTAAGTATACCAACGACCTTACTGAATTGATTCCTCCACTCCAGGTGTTTGCCTCCATAGGTTTTTATTTTAAATACTACAGGTGGATTTTTTAATCAACCCCAACAATTCAATTTTTGCTCAAAAACATCGCAACTAGCGACAAAATCACAAGCGTTTGGAAATTTAATTTATTGGGAAGTTGCAGGGATACAAATAAGAAAATTAAAATTATGTACATAATATTATGTCCATATGGAAATTCTGGAATAAAATTGTGTACATAATGGAAATTCAGTATTAAAATTATCTCTCCCTGTGCATAAGCATTTAATTTTATATCGAGACATAAATAAATTATATTTTTATTATGTCAGTAGGGTAAATGCACCAGTTGTTGACCGGTCACCAATTAGTTGACCGATGTATAAAAAAGTTAACTAATTGATATTTTACAAGGGTTTTTTTTTTCTTAAAGTATTAAAATAAAAAAATATGGCATTTAATCATCATAATAAAAAATTACACAATTAATTGTGCAGTGATTATAGCTTTAAAAAAATATTCTGAGTTTGTTTACAACGCAACCAGCCATAAAGCGGTCAAAAATAACTAGCGTACAATTGGAGAGTGAGTGCATTTCATTATTAATTTTGTGATATTTATCGGCATAATAGAAAATATTTTAGTTATATTATGTTAATTAAAGATCAGAATCAAACTTTTTTGAAAAAATAAAGTTAAATTATAAGTTTTAAAATTATTTTAAGACCGGTCAACTATTGGATCTGTCAGAAGCCCTTTACCCAGTAAAAAATTCATTCGGTCATTTATTAGACCTTCTGATTTTATCACAATCCAATTAATGACCGTATATTTATAATACTAACTTCTCAACCTTAAAATTTAATTTGTCAAGTGTTTAAAGTACTTTAGTCATTCAATATTTTGTAAGTATAAAAATAATCATTATAAAATGTATATTTATAATTGAAATAATACTTAAAATTTTTTTCATTATTAAATTTTATTTTGTTCTAATTTTTTTAGTGAACGGTTATATCAAAGAACGAATTATTAGAAGAAAAAATTGCTAAGCAATTAAAGAATAAAAAAGAATTACAAGTAAGTAAAAAAGCTTTAATTGAAAAAAAGAAGAATAAAAAAATTTCAAGTGAATCAGAAGAATTATCGTCATCAAAATGAATTTGTGATTATTTGTGACCTAAAGAAATGTGACTTTATGTTAATTATTGCTATTATTTATATTATTTTATAAAAAAGTACGATTTAAAATTATATTGTATGTTTAGTTTTGTTAAAGATGTCGTTAATACTTCAAAAGTACTGCATAAATTTAATTACAAACATTTAGTTTATAAAATTACTTATAATTATTTCAGCGGTCAATTAATTGGAGAACGGTCGGTCAATAATTGGTGATTTTAGTATTTCAAGATTCAAATAACAAAATGAATATAATTTTGTTAATTTTTATTATAAATAGTTATTAATTATTATTAATTAAGTATTTAAATTTAATAAAATCCATTACTAATTGTTTTTAGTAGGTTAATAGATTTTTTATAGCTTAGTACAGAAAAAGAAAACCTTAATCGGTCAATAATTGGTGCATTTACCCTACATAAAAAAATTAACTCCAACTTTTTTTTTCAAATTAAGAATTAATTCCTATATTTCATGTTCTGCAAAAATATTTTCCGATTAAATAGTAAAACGAACGGGCGATTCATGTGATTAGTTCACTTCGTTACTCAATTCACAGTACAATAATTACCGTTCATTTGTTTTCTTATCTCGTAATTGTAAAGTCAATTTCTGTTTGTGCGTACTTCAGTCGCGTCTGTTATCGTTGCATATTTTTATTCAGTGCATTTATCAATTAAAGTCTTTCATAAATATAAATATTAATTAAAAACATTAAAAAATTTATATAATAATTTTATTTATCGTTTTGAATTTTGAATTTTTTTGAGTAACACATTGGTGTGTAATATTATTTTATTAATCGCAATAAACTTAAATAATAATGGCAGGAAAAAAAAAGAGTGCTAAAAAAAAAGTAGATGATGAATCAAAAAAGAAACTCAAGGCTTTATTTACTGATGAACGTAAAATTATTGATGGTTTTCCATTTAATATTAATAATTATATTTACCAACAAAATGGGGAACCTGCAGCGTAAGTATATACATTTTTTTTTTTTTTTTATTAAATGTTACTGGTTTTCTGGAAAAAAATTTACTTTATTTTGTTACTTTTCCATTTTAAAAATTTTAACTTCCTGCTAAAAAAATCGAAGATTTAAAAAAATCGGGAAGTTATTGGTTTTTTACCTCGTTTTGCAAAAATTGAGTTTTCACTAGATTTCAACGTTTTAAGGTCACAGGAAGCTTCTCTGACTATCCCGCGAGGGTGTCACTATGTTTGTGTGTGACTAAAAAGTTATTGTAGCATCATTATCTGCAACTCCAACGATTCTTCTTTTGACCTCATTATAGGTATCTAGAGTGTGTACATCGTCGTCGGCCACAAGATGGAGATATTGAATGTCCAGCCAAAACAACAATGGACTTGGAAGGAAACATTGGTGCTTTAAGTCAGCCTCACAATCACCTCAAAAATGAGACACTCAAGGAAGAACGAGTCTTCCATAAACAATTAATTAATGCCTCCAGTCAATCGGGAGATGATCTAAATAAAATTTTTACTTTAGAGCGCAGGTTTGAATTATTTATGGAACAATTTCATGTGTTTAGCTGTCCTTGAAGTTTTTAAGGTGTTATACGCAGTTGAAAGGCTTAAAAAACAACATTTTTTTCATTAATTTTTTATAGACAATTAAGAAGATTAATTCAAACTGGGTCTATAAAAAATTTATAAAAAATTTTTTTTTTTTTTTTTTTAGCTTTGCAAGTGCGTATAACCCCGTAATTTAAAAGATTTGAAAAACGGTTTACCGTGCAGGTCATGCCTACAACTTTTGCTAATTGCAATGAAATTATCTCAAAAAATTAAACTTAGCTGTAAATTATTGATCTCTTAGAGAACAAAATCTATATTGATAAGTTTATGTGCTCTGCGAGCTCAAAAATCTTCTGATTATTTGAAGAAAAAGTTATTTTTTGAATTATTTGACTCGAATATCTTTTGAATGTATGGTTTCATTGCGATCTACTTTCCAACGTTCGACGTAATTTTTCATTGGCAAAAATTAGCCTATCATAAAAAAATAGATCTGTAAATAACTTTTTAAGAAATCTTGGAGAAACACTTCATTTAAAATTTTCCCTGTCCGATACTTCTTGAAATTAAGTTACTGATGTTGCTGATTTTTTAAATTCTGAATATTTCCAATTTTAGACCCGGATAACTTTTAAAATAGTTGGAAAATCCAAAAGTGCACGCCTCATAATTTCATTCATTACAATAAAATTGAGATTATTTGTAAATTTGTAAACGTATATTGAGATTATTTGTAAATATTTCATTTGAATTCGCGCTCTCTTAATAGATAGCGCTCTAATAACAGGTAGCGTCACCTGCTGGATGCACTAGTCGCATCACAATATATATAGATATACCACAGTACTGAAAAAAAAAACATTCGATATTTAATTTATTAAATAATAATTAAACTACATCGAATTATACCGCAAAAAGTAATAGGCTTCTATTCCTCAAAATACTGAGGCCTATAAAAAAAAACCAACTCGATATGTGAAGTATTTTACTCGTTATCGTGACCACAAGATACGGGATCCGCACAGACAGACACACGGACGTCCAAGACAGAACTTTTTTAAACAGTTTTTTAACTAGTTTTAATAAGAAAAATAGCAAAAAAAATATCATGAGTGTTAAAAATAGGGTTTTCTCTTGATTTGTGTGTGTAAACATTATTTTACAAGTGCACTATGTGATAAATCGAGACATTTTAAGTTTGAAAAATCAGTTTTTTGCGTGAAGTGACAGTAGAACCCACCTCAACGCTTCGCTTATGAGGCGCGCAAAAATTAATGTTTCGAAAAATCGTAAAAGACGTTTATCGTAGAGGGTTCATTGCCTAGCAAAACATGTAACGCACTAGCTGGTAAATTTATTGAGAGACCAAATATATAATTCCACGATTAAAAAAATTTTTTTCCATGTTATTATAATGGAAGATCCAAAATTGAGATCCACGACCTCTATCAATATTAAGAGCTTCAATTTTTACGCGATCTTTATTTTAGGATTCTTTGACGATACTACATAATCATTGAAAAAAAAAAAAATCTGTCGGTGTTTTTTATTCACTTTAAAATGAATTATATTATTGTAAAATATTTTTTAAAAAATTTAATAAAATTGATGACCGTCTTTTATTTCTCATGCAATAATTACCTACAACAAAATTTATCAGCAAAAATTTCTTATGCAATATTTTATCCTAGCATTATTTTCTCACACACACAAAAACCATGATCAAAAGGCCATTTTATTGTTGAAGATATATAAGCATTTTCGTAAATGATGATTAATTTTCGTCGGATTAATTTTTGTATGATAAATTTTTGCTGAGAAATTTAGACATGGGTAATTTTTGCGGACTAATAAAGGCGGAGAGCCTATAAAATTATATTATTTAAAGTTTCATCAAATTTTTGAAAGTTTCATAAAGTTTCATTGAATTTTATAAAATTTCATAGAATTTTATAAAAATTTATGAAATTTCACATTGCTATGAAGATCCTAAGGAATTTTTTGTATGAAAGTTTATACATTTTAATTAACTTAGATTAAATTATATAAATTCAATGAAATTATATATAATTTCATGAAATTTTATCAGTAACTATGCGATAATTTTGATATACTTTTATCCAATTAAAGCTCTTATCTTAAAAATCTACGTCGATCGTTGTAAACTGTATCTGAATCGGTTTATTTATTTGCGAGATTACGTGAAAGTAAAAAATCGCAAAGATATCTTTTTAAAAATACCACCTTAAATTATTAAGAAAATTTATATTTTGAGATCGAAGAACTCGATAACTAAGTATCAGGTATACTTTTGAGCGTTTTAAGTCTCATAGTAGTGGGTATTTCGAAGGATGGCCTCATAGTCCCTCGGTTGATATTTTGAGGTCAATTATAGCCTCACAGCAAGAGGCTGAAAAAACAACAAGATTTTCTTGACTTGAATAAATTTTCTTGGATCAAGATACGTATTTCTTCAAGCAAGAGAATTGATTTAGTTGGAATAAGTGAAATGTCTTGTGTCAAAAAAAAACGGTGTGCATGTAACCTTTACGCGCGATTGAAGTAAAACTTCTTTGACGTTTACGATTATCAGGCTAAGATTTTTGCCTCTATTAAAAAATGAAATTTTTTTTTAATATTTCGTTGAAAATATTGTAATTATAGAAAAATTCATCATACAAAAATTGTAGGAAATTTAATTTTCTCTAAAAATGTCTTATGATTTTTTCAAAAAATCAATATTTCTTACCGTAATTCCAAAACGAAGATTCATAATTAATGATTCAAATTTGTTATTGACTACAAAAATGTTAAGTTTGAAATTTCGGTTTTCTTATTGGTCCTACAAAAAAAATCATAGAGAAATTTTTTTTAGAAAATTAAATTCTGAATTACTTTTATATAGAAAATTTTTTTATATGTATTGAGTTTATTCACAGGATAATGTATATAATGAAGCGCTTTACTTTTAATCGTACAAGGCACGTCTGCTCTACTGAGTATATATTACTTTTTTAACCCGTTGAGGACATATGGAGTCCAGTGGACCCCAAGCGAACTTTGAGGCAATTTTAAATGTAGAAGATTTATAAATGAGTCTTACTGTGCAATCTGTTATCGGTTGAAATCTACGCAATAAGTAATCTACGTGATACGTCACAAAGGTCTCTATGCTGTTAGCCTCATTTTAAGCGACTGACCGAAATTCGTAACTTCAAACTTCAGAATAAATATATTTCTTTCAAACTTCATTAAATATTGATTTTTTTCTTTAAATATATTGTTTCCTGAATAAAATGGCGTCGGCTTTTTTCGATATCGTAAAAATCAAAATTTCTGCGACTTTTTCTATAAAAAAAGTTTAGTTTTTATTTTTCTAAACGATTTTTTAGTATTTTTAAATTATTAGAAATTATAAATAGCTAGTAGATATTTAGAGGGAATGTTATATTAAAGTTTGGTGCCAATATAAGTCAATACATCACATAGGAAATGAATAGGAACTGTTTTGCTGAGTGAGGTCTACTGGACCCCGTGTGTCCTCAACGTAATTTTTTCGACGTGTGTTCTGAACGGGTTAACTGACTTCACAATATTACTTATTACTAATACCATCCCACTATAGTATGGATCCCTCCTTTATCATAATTATTCCCAACAATATGACCAATATTTTCACCATAATATTAATAATTAATTGACACCATTAATTACTAACTTTTGTTCTGAAATAAGCAAAATATTTTTGCAAAAGTTTATATTTTCTTTGTTAGTAACAATTTATCCGTTTGAAAAAATAAGAAAAAATAATCTCAATTGATTAAGATCTTTGCCACTAGCTGGCGTATAAGTCAAGAAGCGTGGAGTATATGACATATACTTACGACCAATCCAAATTATTATTTTTGAATAGCGGAAACTACACAGACTATAGTAAGCGTTGCTTCCGTCAGAAAAAAAATCTGAGTTACTCCCTAGTCGCACATAAAGAAGTTTTACTTCAAAAATTTTTTTTTCGCTCAATTTCTTAAGAAAATAATTAAGAAGAAAAAGATTTTTTTGACTCAAGTGAACCTTTTTTTCTGTGTAGCTACAGAGGTTCAACCGCTGCGTTATGATTTTTGCGATATATGCAAACATATAAGTCCTATCAAAAAATAGCTTCAAACTTTTTTTGTGTATATTTTGATTCTGAGCATTATTTTTTCAAATAAATTTCTTCGTTAAATCAGCAATTATTTCAATGCCAACAATTAATTTGTTTATAATAATTATTTACACCACTGTAGACCAAAATAACCTTATTTTTCGTGTTCTTTGCTCTGAAACAATTTTAGTTGGAGCCTTGGACCTTAAAAATGCATACGAGCCCTCTCTTCAGCCGAGGGACTCGCATTGTAAAAAATTTCGGTGTAAAAGTTGGACTCAGAGACTTTTACACCATCGTGTAAGTGTGAAAAGTCGGTGTAAAATTTCCTCCGTGTTAAATTTTACTCGTGTAAATTTAACACAGTGTAATTTTTTCTTCTATACTATTCCGTGTTATTATTTATAACTTTGCAAATTTAATAACTATTACTAGTAACTTGCGGTCACTATGTGACTGCTGTGACTTGTAAACTATAAATAAATAAAATTTTGCTTTATTAAACAATGACTTTTGTTAAATTGCACTGTAATTTTTTAACTATTGACATTTTTAAAGATATATAAGTTCATCCTGATGATACACTCATCAAGAGCTTTGATTTGAGTATCCACTTGCATTTTTTGTATATTTTATATCTATAACATTTCTGATATTTGTAAAATATATAAAAATTTATGTGGGTATTCAAATGAAAGGTCTCGATGAGTGTAGGATCAAACATTTTTCGAATTTTCCATTTTTTTGCTAAATTAATAAAAAAATTTTATAAAAAAT
The DNA here is from genome assembly GCA_018835575.1 of Cotesia chilonis. Classification (NCBI taxonomy): domain Eukaryota; kingdom Metazoa; phylum Arthropoda; class Insecta; order Hymenoptera; family Braconidae; genus Cotesia; species Cotesia chilonis. The sequence continues at coordinate 194,678 of RJVT01000103.1, forward strand.
TATACACAGAAAAACAGCAAGCAATCTCGCAATCGCCTTTTGCAATAAAAGATCGAGCATGTGTCGATCGAGAAAAAAAACTCATCCGCCTTACCCAAAAAATTTGTCCGAGTATGCTGATATTTTAAATTAAGATAAATGGGAAAATTATCTTTTGTACAAACACGGAATGATTCAAACTGAAAAAGTTGGATCCGGTGAAGATATTTCAGTTATTTTTTATGACCCCGTTTTTATGGATAAATTATTGCAAAACTCGGAAGTAAACAAGTTGGAGTTTTGTTTTGATGCGACTTTCAATATTACTCCAAGTCGAATAAAGACACGACAATTCTTAACGATTATGATTTACAAAGGAAACCATGTAAGTTATCTAATTTAATTAATAATTTAACTTTTTTATAATATCTTTGGCAATCTTCACGATATTGTCTTCCCTTTTTTACTGGCTTCGATTCCTAAATACAATACTCTCAAAAATTAAGGCAATAAAAAAAAAAACGCAAATTTTTTTTAGATTTTTAACAGGCTGTATTTCAGCGGAAAATGATCGTATTGCAAAAATAATAAATGCCATTTAAAGCTCGAAGAGTCTAGTTTCCAGATATAGAAATAAAAAATTTGTAGGAATTACAGTTTTTTAAATTATCTGCAGAAATAAAGCCAATAATAAAATTTCCAAATTTTTTGTTTTTTCTTTTCGCTCTAGGGTAAATGCACTAATTATTGACCGATTAAGGTTTTCTTTTTCTGTACTAAGCTATAAAAAATCTATTAACCTACTAAAAACAATTTGTAATAGATTTTATTAAAGTTAAATACTTAATTAATAATAATTAATAACTATTTATAATAAAAATTAACAAAATTATATTCATTTTGTTATTTGAATCTTGAAATACTAAAATCACCAATTATTGACCGAAGAAACCCAATAAATCACCGACCGTTCTCCAATTAATTGACCGCTGAAATAATTATAAGTAATTTTATAAACTAAATGTATGTAATTAAATTTATGCAGTACTTTTGAAGTATTAACGACATCTTTAACAAAACTAAACATACAATATAATTTTAAATCGTACTTTTTTATAAAATAATATAAATAATAGCAATAATTAAAACATAAAGTCACATTTCTTTAGGTCACAAATAATCACAAATTCATTTTGATGACGATAATTCTTCTGATTCACTTGAAATTTTTTTATTCTTCTCCTTCTTTTTTTCAATTAAAGCTTTTTTACTTACTTGTAATTCTTTTTTATTTTTTTAATTGCTTAGCAATTTTTTCTTCCAATAATTCGTTCTTTGATATAACCGTTCACTAAAAAAATTAGAACAAAATAAAATTTAATAATCAAAAAAGATTTTAAGTATTATTTTAATTATAAATATACATTTTATAATGATTTTTTTTATATTTACAAAATATTGAATGACTAAAGTACTTTGAACACTTGACAGATTAAATTTTAAGGTTGAGAAGTTAGTATTATAAATATACGGTCATTAATTGGATTGTGATAAAATCAGAAGGTCTAATAAATGACCGAATGAATTTTTTACTGGGTAAAGGGCTTCTGACGGATCCAATAGTTGACCGGTCTTAAAATAATATTAAAACTTATAATTTAACTTTATTTTTTCAAAAAAGTTGGATTCTGATCTTTAATTAACATATATAACTAAAATATTTTCTATTATGCCGATAAATATCACTAAATTAATAATGAAATGCACTCACTCTCCAATTGTACGCTAGTTATTTTTGACCGCTTTATGGCTGGTTGCGTTGTAAACAAACTCAGAATATTTTTTTAAAGCTATAATCACTGCGCAATTAATTGCGTAATTTTTTATTATGATGATTAAATGCCATATTTTTTTATTTTAATACTTTAAGAAAAAAAAAACCCTTGTAAAATATTAATTAGTTAACTTTTTTATACATCGGTCAACTAATTGGTGACCGGTCAACAACTGGTGCATTTACCCTACACTGAGAAATAAATAAACTTTTAGTAAGAAAATTTTCTTGATACAAGAATTTATGTTCTCGAAAATTTTCAAGAATAAATATTCTTAGCTCAAGAAATTGTTAAATTGATTTAAATAATTTTTATTTAATTTAAATAAAGCTATTCTTTTGTTTATCTATTATCCAAAGATAAATATTGATGTTCTTCTTTTCAGAAATTAATAATTAATAATAATAGAATATTTGATCGACAGCGAATTTCTTGAGCCAAGAAATTATTAATTAATATGAAACATATAGCCTGTTTATTCAGCTTCAATTTAATTTTTTATTTAGCTTCATACGACCATTTGTCGCGAAGATATCCAAGATTAGACAAAAAATAACGTACCAGTAAAAAACTTGAAAAAAAAAAATTCCGAACGGAGTTAAAATTTGAAAAGTGAAAATTTCTAACTTTGTCAGGACTTTAAAAGGCTGCTCACTCTCTGAGAAGGGCGAATCCTTTTGAATAATGTCTTGGGCTCAACGTATACACTTCATAGCAAGTGTACTAACACAAAAAACTTTAAAAAAAACAAATTCCAAGTGGAGTTAAAATTTGAAAAGTGAGACTTTCTCACTTTGTCAATACTTCAAAGGCTGCTGACCCTTAGTGAAGGGCTAGTTCCTTTGAATAATGACGGGCTCATAGTATACACTCCGAAAAATGTCGGAGTTATGTTAAAAAAACAATTGTTTCCAAATATTTTATTGAGGATATCTCTCGAACTACACGGAAAGAAAATTATGGGAACTATTCCTATACTATTATAGAAACTATTCCTATATCATTATGGGAACTATTCCTATAATATTATGGGAATGGTTCCCACAATGCTATAGGAATCATTCCTGTACTATTATAAGAATGGTTTCCGTAATTTATGGGAACCATTCCCATAATAGTATAGGAATGGTTCCCACAACATACAGATTTAAATCCTACATGGAAAAAAAATTGGGGCTGCCGCATGATACATTCCTGTGGAAGATACATGACTTTCATATGACAGCAACATGATTTTCATGTGGCAGGCAATAATAGTTAAAACAACATCAATGATTAAATAATAATCATAATAATAATTAAAGTTGCATTCGAAAATGCTCCATTTCTAAACATATAATTGAGAAATGACCTTGTATCTTGTGAACTATTGACATTTTTAAAGATATAAGCTCATATTGATGTTACACTCATCGAGACCTTTCATTTGAGTACCCATATCAATTTTTCATATATTTTATATATTTATATATATGAATAAATGAAAACTATATTAAAATGCATGTGAGTACTCAAATGAAAGCTCTTGATGAGTGTAACATCGGGATGAGCTTATATCTTCAAAAATGTCAATAGTTTACTAGATACAAGGTCATTTCTTCATTACAAGTACATTGAGGTGTACAAATTCCTGCAATGTCTATAGCTTTCCCCTCGATATTTATTAAGATACAGTCGATTCACCAAAATAAGGGAAAAAGACACTTTTTTCAACTATTTTCAAACCGGTATTATACATCACTAAGATTTTTGAAGTTATACTTATTTTGGCGCGTTTGGATGAGAGTGAAATTTGTGAGCTGCGCGAGCATGAAATCCCAAAAAATATAATTAAAAATATAGAATTCTTTTACTGACTAAGTTTACTCATATACAAGCTAGTCGCAAAGTATCCAACGAAACGTTGTTATTGCACGTCTCATAAGCGAAGCGTTGAGGTTGTGCTCTACTCTCAACATTTCGAAAAAAGCAGTTTTCTCGAAACTGAAATTGATTTTTTGTTATGTATATCGCACTTACAGGTTAAAATGAGTACACTTATGTCAAGTCAAATAATTTTTCAGGCACATAAAATGTATTTCAATAACAATTTTTTTGTTTAACATAATAAATAATAACATTAAACATAATCTTTTTTGGACGTCCGTGTATGAATGGGTGTATGTGGCAGGGAAATTGATCGAAAAAATGATCGTACCGGAATAATTTTTTTTTAATTATCTGAAGTAACACACGACAGAATTTCTTAGTTAATATGAGCGTTTAATTCTCTGTCGTTAAATTATTATTTATAAAAAACTAATATATGACTGTGGATTTTTTTGTATTTCTATCTATACATTTTATTATAGTATTTTTTTTCCTTACCTTGCAGTTATGGCGCCACTAAACAATACCATTGTTTTCTGTTTTTTATTATTTTGCTTTTTATATTTTATTTTAATCAATTTTATTGTAAAAAATGAGATTATGAGGCGTGCACTTTTGGATTTTCCAAACTTTTTTTAAATTCGATAGAAATGCCATTTAATATGAAATATATTATTCATATTAATAATCAATTCTAAGAAATGGTCAATTGAATATTTTATTTGATTGTTTAGTTTTAATTCAACTTGGTAATAATTTCTTTTTAATTTATATTTTCTTCTAAAATAATAATAATTTCATGAAATAAAATATTTAAACTAAAATATAAATATTTTAATATTTATTATATTTAGGTGTCTTTTTATTGAGTTCATAATTTTTTAATATAGACTTAAGGTAGTACCTCCACGAAAAGCATATTTCAAGCAACTTATGGAATTTTTTTTTATCGAAAGAAATATATTAATAATTCACCACAAAAAATTCAGATTAATTTACCGCATCATTTTTGAGAAATTAATTTTCAAAATTGCATCTTTTACACGTAGAGGTATAGAGAGATGGTAATAAAGTTAGTATGAAATCTTCCGTACCACTCGAATGATGCAAATAGATTTCATACTAACTATACCATTTCTCTATACCTCTACGTGTAAAAGATGCAATTTCGAAAATTAATTACTCAAAAACGGCGCGGTGAACTGATCTGAAATTTTGATGGTGAATTATTTTATTTACTTATTCATGATAAATGCCAAGGCACAGGCCGAATGGCAAGGTATTTAAATTACATTTGAAATGTGTATGAATATAAGTATACATTAGATTATTTACAAAGTTACTTAAAATTATATAAAATACAAAATATAGATAGATAAAAGGGTACATTAAAATATTCAGTCGCATAATTATTTGTAATATTCGTCGGATATAAGTTTTGGTTTATAGTTGTGAAATTTAAATATTGAGATTTTTTGAATTATTTGGTATACTAAAATTTAGATTTATTAATATCATTTAGATAATAGAATTTGGTTAATAAAATTTAAACATTGAGATTTAAACAAGGCCAATTATAATAATACGCTTTAAAAGCCCTTGAATTAGAATGATTTAAAATAAACTATATAGTAAATTATAAATTAAGATTTAAAATTCCATAAGATTTATAATTCCATAATAAATTCCATCATTAATATATTTATCTTTCGATAAAAAAAATTCCATAAGTTTCTTGAAATATGCTTTTCGTGGAGGTACTACCTTAGTCATTTCGTTTATCGAATTTAGTAATTCTATCCATATTTCTTAAAATGTATGTTATAGACCATTTTAGTAATTTTTCAGAATTTTATTGGAAACAAAATCTAGTTTTGTACTACAATATTTTTAAATCGTTTAATTCGTGTAATTAATATTATTTTTGAAAAAATATTAATTAAAAAGATATTATCACTTAGTTAAATAATAAATAATAAACTATTATATAAGAAACGAATATTTTAAATAAATAATTAAAATATTTTATAATTATCAATTGTAAACTGTTGATACTTTACAACTCCAAAATTATAGTTTTTTCAGAAAATTTTAAATAATATTGAATTAAATTCATACGATAATTAATGATTTTATATTTATACAATATAGCAAAATTTTGACTATAATAAAACATTTTTTATTGTTTTTAACATTTTTCTTCGATCATTTTTACATTTTTTTTCTTATGCCAAAGAAGTATAACTTGTGACGCGTGTACACAAGTACACACACCATTTTTTTTTCTGAAATTTCTTTATGAAATTTTACTGGGGATTTCTTCTAGTTTCCAAAACTGTCCTTTTTCTGTTGTACGATTATTGTACAGAGATTGGGTGCAGAGATATTGACGGTTAAAGACATAAACGTCCTTTTTTGTCTAATCTCGGATATCTTCGCGACAAATGGTCGTATCAAGCTAAATAAAAAATGAAATTAAAGTTGAATAAACAGGTTTTATGTTCCATTAGGTCTTTTTACATGAAAAAATTTTTTGACCCCGTACAGTGAAAAAAAAAAACACAAATTAAAAATTTAGAAAATTTCTCTATTTCTTCGGATCATGTTAAAGCTGTAATCTCTAAAAATTTTTAACTCCAAGAATCTACAAACTAAACTCTTAGAGCTTTAAAATGCATTTATCACATTATTTTATCACAGGCAATACCATTTATGTACGCACTCATGGAATCCAAATCAACTGCAGCATACAAGAGTATTTTAGATTTTCTAAATACTTTGTTTCCCCAAATCAAAGAAAAAAATCCGATCTTTCATTTAGATTTTGAGCTTGCAAGCAGGAATGCAATTCTAGATGTCTTTCCCACGGCAACTATTCAACCATGTTTGTTTCATTTTCTACAAGTAAGATTTATTTTCAATTTATTTCTCAATTTATACCCGGAGAGAAAAGAATAGAACTTCTTCCTATGTACAATGGTAACCATAACTATGTTACATGGTAAAGGAAATTTTTGTGAGAACCCTGTATAAATTTTCTGATAAAAACCTTCGAAATTGTGATAAAAATATGAACAATCACTCATTCGATGCGGAATTAAATTCTGAAAATAATGTTATTGTTTTTTTTATTTTTTGTTGAGAAAAATTTTAATTTATTATCTACAAAAAATATAACCAAAATAAAAAATCTCAGATTTTTGTAAATAACTCAATAACTAGTGATATCAAAAATCGAAAAAAAGATTCTTAAAAAGGAGGAAATTTCTTAAAAAAAGCTTCGACTCACAGAACTCTAGCTTCAAAAACAACAATTTTTATTTAATTTTGAAAATAGGGTTCCGCGCAACTTTCGTCACAAGGCCGCACCAATTCTAAAATACGACAGCAGTTGTGATAATAACATTAAGATGACAGGTTTAAGAAAGTTTTTTTCTTAACTTGAAAAAATTTTGTCTTATAAAAAAAAGTGGAGAAAATTTTTTCAAGCTAAGAAAAAATTTCGTAGATTAAGATAATCGTTTTTAGTGACAATATTTCTTAAGATTAATTTTAAAAATTCGCTCGATTACAGGCTCTTACAAAAAATGCGAGTAAAAGAGGTGCTATAAAACGGCCATCTTATTACAAAAAAAATCCTCGCACTGAAACTGATACTACTGTTGAGGGTATTTTAAGAAAATTCATGGCGTTGGCTTATTTACCTGCAGAAATTATTCCAACAGTAGTTGAAGATATTGTCCAAAATATTGATGACATTGATGTTTTCAACAGGCTTGAAAATTTTAACTTATATTTTATTAAACAATGGCTTACTGCTCGACCGCCAACAGAATGGTCATTATTTAATGCAATCAGGAAAACAAATAATTCCATTGAATCTTTCAATAAGGGTCTCAATGCGTCTTTTGGAAAACATCCAACCATTTGGAATTTTACAAGTAATTAAACATTTTTTTCATGTTCTATTGAGTTTTTTATTAAAAAAAAAATTTTTTTTCAACTTCCCGCTAGGGAAATTAAAAATTTTCAAAAGTTAGGAAATTATTGGTCTTACACCGTTTTCCGAAAATCGAGTTTTCATCGGATCTCGACGTTTTGAAGCCCTAAGAAGCTTTCCTGACTATTTTCACGATGATGTCTGTACGATTGTATGTACGCGCGCGCGCGCGCGCGTGTGTGTGTGTGTGTGTGTGTGTGTGTAAACCTCTTATAACTTTTGAACGGCTCGACTGATTTGATCGCGGTTGATGCCATTCGAAGGGGCTGGACCAAACTTAGATTTTGAATACTAATTGGACCGATTCGAACCGATAGATTTAGAGAAATCTCAAAAAAAATATTAAAAAAAATTTTTTCAAATGTGCTTTTTTTGGAATAACTTTTAAACCACTTTATCGATTAATTCCAAAAACTAATCAGCTTTTAACATCAAAAACCATGTTGATCGCTACTAGATCGGTCAAATACGGTTGATTCATTCAAAAGTTATTACGGTTTAAAAATTCAAAAAATAATGAATAATGATTGTTACATGAAACTTCTATCAGACTGACCAATTTCATCGCGGTTGGCGCTATTTGAAAGGACTTGGTCAAACTCAAATTTTGAATACTATTGGGACCTATTCGGACTGATAAATATCAAAAAATCGAAAAAAATTGTGGAAGAAATTTTTTTTGAAAGTATTTTTTTTTTAATAACTTTGAAACGGCTTCATCGATCAACTGTAAAAACTAATCAGCTCTTAACTTGAAAAAACACGTTGATCGCCGCTAATCCGATCAAAATTGATTGATTCGTTTGAAAGATATCGTGAGCGGAAGAAAACCGAAAATAGTGTTTTTTTTTCGAAATTCATTGTTCCATCAAATTGAACTTAAAAATTTGCTATAAGGCTTAAAAAACTGCGTCGAATGCTGTCAACCACGTGGAAATAAGTCCATTCATTCAAAAGTTATTGTGGTTTAAAAATTCAAAAAATAGTGTTCTATGAAACTTTTATCAGACTTTTCAGCTCGAAGAGCTCAAAAGTATAGAAAAGATATCTCTGTAAGTCCGGAGAGCTCAAAATAGCATATAAATTATATTTTTGAGTCCAAAGAGCTCAAAATAGCATATAAATTATATTTTTGAGTCCAAAGAGCTCAAAATAGCATATAAATTATATTTTTGAGCTCTTCGAGCTCAAAAACGTCATAAATGCAATTTTAAGCAGCTAGGTATGGAATTAGGGGGAAGTTACAGGGACGGCCTTTAGGGTCAACGGTTTTCCTAATTTTTTAATTGGATTCAAAATAATTTTTCAGCAAAATTAAGAGAAAAGCAATGCGACGCCGTTGATGACTATTTGGCAATAGTCAGTTTAAAGAAGCATCAGACTGGCCAAATCGAAAATCGCCAAAAAATTAAAATTATTTCGGATGTAAATGAGCAATGGAAATTGAAATTGATTACTCGGTCAGAATTTCTTGAGTTTGCAGAAAATTTTATCGATTTTCGTAGAGCTCTGGATTGTAAGTATTACATCTTAATATAAAAAATAATTGGTAGTCGTGTAGATATGGGGCTCTATATTTTTATCATAAAAAATTAAAAAAAAAAACATCTGGTATGTTTCATGTACATTAATTTAGAAATCTATCTATTATATTTTTGTGGGCTTTTTCTGTGGATCAATACTAGGATCAAGTTTGAAGATGAGCAAAATAGGATCGGCCGGTTAGTTTACAAGTTGTGGGTCTTCGAAAATTTTTTAACTTCCCGCTAAAAATCTCAGATTTTCAAAAATCGGGAAGCTATTGTTTTCACCCCGTTCTGCAAAAATCGAGTTTCCATCAGATCTCGACGTTTTAAGATCATAGGAAGCTTCCCTGACTACCTGTGTGTGTGTCTGTGGATGCATGTAAACCTCTCATAACTTTTAAACGGCTTGACCGATTTAATCGCGGTTGGTGCCATTCGAAAGGGCTTGAACAAACTTAGATTTTGTATATATTTTGCAACGATTCAGACCGGTAGATTTTAAGAAATTGTAAAAAAAGTACAAAAAAATTTTTTTACAAAAGTGGTTTTTTTTGGAATAACTTTTAAACGGCTCTACTGATCAATACCAAAATCTAATCAGCTCTTAACATTAAAAAACCACGTCGGTCATCGCCAATTCGGTCAAAATCGGTTCATTCGTTCGTCAGTTATCGTTGACGGAAGAAAACCGAAAAAAGTGTTTTTTCGGCATGACTTCGAAATTCCTGGCTCGACCGATTTAAACTTAAAGATTCTTAATATGACTTCAAAAACTGCGTCGATTGCCGTCAACCGCGTGAAAATTGGTTCATTCATTAAAAAGTTATTGCGATTTGAAAATTCAAAAAATAGTGTTTTATCAAACTTTTACCAAACTTTTAAGCTCGAACAGCTCGAAATCATACAAAAGCTATTTTTTGAGTTCGGAGAGCTCAAAATAATACACAAATTGTATTTATGAGCTCGAAGAGCTCAAAAACGTCATAAGTGCAATTTCAAGCGTTTAGGTATAGAATTGGCGGGAAGTCGCAGGGATGGCCTTCAGGGTCAACCGTTTTCCTAATTTTTTTATTTTAAAAAAATTAGGAAAACGGTTCACCCTAAAGGCCATCCCTGCAACTTCCCGCTTATTCCATACTTCGGCGCTTAAAATTGTACTTATGACATTTTTGAGATTTTTGAGCTCAAAATATAATTTATGTGATATTTTTAGCTCGCTGAACTCAAAGAAATAATATTTTTATGCATTTGAGCCCTCCCAGCTGAAAAGTCTGATAGAAGTTTTATAGAACACTATTTTTGGAATTTTCAAACCGCAATAACTTTTGAACGGATTAACCGATTTTCACGCCGTTGGCGGCATTCGACGCAGTTTTATCATCCACATGAGTTATTTTCAGGTTTTAATTGATCGAACCGAAAATTTCGGAGTAATCTCGAAAAAACACTTTTTTCGGTTTTCTTTCGTTCACAATATCTCTCGAACGAATCAACCGATTTTGACCGGATTGGTAGCGATCGACGTGGTTTTTTGAGGTTAAGAGCTGATTACTTTTTGGAATGAAACCATCAAGCCGTTGAAAGTTATTTCAAAAAAACCACATTTGAAAAAAATTTTTTTTTCAGTTTTTTGAGATTTCTCTAAATCTACCGGTTCGAATCGGTCCAATTAGTATTCAAAATCTAAGTTTGGTCCAGCCCCTTCGAATGGCACCAACTGCGATCAAATCAGTCGAGCCTCTGAAAAGTTATGAGAGGTTCACACACACACACACACACACACACACACACACACATACACACACACACACATACACACACACACACACACACACACACACACACACACACACACACACACACACACACACACACACACATACATACATACATACATACATACATACATACATACATACATACATACATACATATATACATACATACAGACACCGTGACAACCTCGCGGGGATAGTCAGGGAAGCTTCCTGTGACCTTCAAACGTCGAGATCTGATGAAAATTCGATTTTTGCAAAACGGGGTGACAACGATAACTTACCGATTTTTGAAAATCTTCGATTTTCTTAGCGGGAAGTTAAAAATTTTGAATTTCGTATATTTTATCTAAATAATTTTCCAGATGTAAAAGATAGATAAAATCTATTAAATTTATCTCAAACAATTTCATTACCTTCAATTTAAGTATTATTCGCTAGTTTTGATGATTTTTTCAATTAATTCCGTAATTTCGAAAAATTGAAAAAAATTTTTTAATGAACGTATTTCGGCCCTTTTTCTCTAGAAAATTTTTAAGCCGTAAAAGTTAGCTCAAATCCAATAAATTTATTTCAAACATGATTATCTTCAATTTAAGATATCGACGGTCTAATTAGTAATTTGTCTAACTCCATATTTTTTAGAGGGTGATTTTTTTAACATTTTGATGTTGCCATAATCGAATTATAAATTATTTGAATGATTTAAACCTAAATATTATATCTGTAATAGATAATAATGATATTGAATGGTTTTTTAAAATGATGATGAATTTTGAACTAATTGTTTTTTTCATACAAATAGAAGATTCTCTAAATTGGAGTTAGACAATTTACTAATTAGAACGTCGATATTATTTGTCAACTTTTGATACTTTTTTCAAATTATTTCGTAGAAGGGGAAAAATTAAAAAAAAAAATCAAGAATAAATTAATTTTTTTGTCGGTTGCGGCCGAATGTCGTTTTTTTTTTTTTTACTTTAGTAACATGATATAATTCTTTCCTCTGCTCTTATTGCTTTTGTTGTTATTCGTATAGATTATTATGAAAACTCCCAAGATTTATCAAAACCCGTTGACAATAATGGGGATGAAAACTGTCAGAGTGATATTGGAAATGACATCGGATTAGATGATGATGAAAATATCGAAAATATTCAATTTTGTACTGCCGGTAGTAGTGCTGATGCTAGAGCTGATACTGGTGCTAGTACTAGTGCTGATAGTGGAGCTAGTACTAGTGCTAATACTGGTACTATTGATTATGAATCAGAAGATGATAATATTGATGAAATAGAAGAAGAATTGACGGAGGAAGAAAAGAAAGAAACAGAGAAGATGAGTAGCAAACAATTTTTGCTATGGAAAATTAAGAAAGGTAAAGATAAATTACGTATTAAATACGAAATTACTTAGTGAATTGCGTTAGAAATACCATAAGGACTCACAATTCTCGTTCATCTCTATAAAAAAAGTTTACAAAAAAAGTTGCAGAAATTTTGATTTTACGATATAAAAAAAAACCGACGCCATTTTATTCGAAAAATAATATAGTGTAAGGGAAAAAATCAATATTTGTTGAAGTTCGAACAAAATATATTTATTCTGAAGTTTGAAGTTACGAATTTTAGTCAGTCGCTTAGAATGTCGTTACCTTTGTGACGTATCACAACTTATTACGTAGATTTCAACCGACAACATATACTGTAAAAAATTTCGGTGTAAAGTTGGACCCAGAGACTTCTACACCGTCATTTAAGTGTAAAAAGTCGGTGTAAAGTTTCCTCCGTGTGAAATTCTCACTCGTGTAAATTTAACACAGTGTAATTTACTGTTTCACATCATTCCGTGTTATATTATATTAATAACTTTGGAAATTTAATAACGATTACTAGTAACCTTGCAATCAATATATTACTGCCGTGACTTGTGATTTATAAATAAATAAAATTTTGCTTTATAAAATAATTACACAGAAAAAAAAGTCATCTTGACTCAAGAAAATCATTTTCTTCAAAATTTACTTCTTGTTTCAAGTTATTCTGCTATCTTAGTTCAAAAAAATTTATTGTTGAACTAATAATGTCATATACTTATCCCAAGTAAATCTTTCTCTTGGTTTGGAAAGTAGCGCCAACGTTGGCGACGTGATTTTTTGGAACTAAACCGAGATTTTTTTAATTTTTTTAATAAAGAATTAAATTAAAAAAAATAACCTTATGCATGATTTTCATTTTTTGTGTTCATTTGATTAGACATTTTTGATTAATTTTTAACGTGCTGATATCCCATTATATTACTGCTTTACAGTTAAGTGTGTACACGGAAAGAAAATTATGGGAACTATTCCTATACCATTATGGGAATGGTTCCCATAATGTTTTAGGAATAATTCCTATACTATTATAGGAACTATTCCTATATCGTTATAGGAACTAATCCCATAATATTATAGGAACTATTCCTATAATATTATCGGAACGGTTCCCATAATGCTATAGGAATCATTCCTATAGCATTATGGGGATGGTTCCCATAATTTATGGGAACCATACCCATAATAGTATAGGAATGGTTCCCACAATATATAGGTTTAAATCTTACGCGGAAAAAAAAAATTGGGGCTACTACATGATACATTCCTGTGGAAAATTCATGTGGCAGGCAATAATGGTTAAAACAACTATAATAATTAAATAATAATAATAATAATATTAATAATAATATATATTATTAAGAGAATAAGAACAATTTTGTCTCCTGGATAGTCACATGATGGAATCGATTTTTTTAGTGAAATTAAGTGTATTGCAAAGGACATGACTTGAATTTGTGCCTTTTCAAAGTTTCATATCATTCTTGTCGATAGTCAATTTATGATGATAGATATTAAGGTTGCATCCGAAAATGCTCTATCTCTAGATACATAATTAAGTAATGACCTTGTATCTTGTGAACTATTGACATTTTTAAAGATATAAGCTCACATTAATGTTACACTCATCGAGACCTTTCATTTGAGTATACCCACATCAATTTTTCATATTTTTTATATATATTAATATATATTATATATATGTATATATGAAAATTATATCAAAAATGCATGTGGATACTCAAATGAAAGCTCTTGATGAGTATAACATCAGGATGAGCTTATATCTTTAAAAATGTCAATAATTAAGAAATGACTTTGTATCTTGTGAACTATTGACATATTTAAGGATATAAGCTCATCCCGATATTACACTCATCGAGACCTTTCATTTGAGTACCCACATCAATTTTTCATATATTTTATATATTTATATATAAATATATGTATATATGAAAAATATATCAAAAATGCATGTAGGTACTCAAATGAAAGTTCTTGATGAGTGTAACATCGGGATGAGCTTATATCTTCAAAAATGTCAATAGTTTACCAGATACAAGGTCATTTCTTCATTATGTATCTAGACACAGAGCATTTTAGAATGCAGCCTCAATTATTATTATAATAAATTGACTATTGGTGAGAATGATATGAAACCTTGAAAAGGCACAACTCCAAGCAAAAACTCATTTTATCACAAAATTTTCCTTATTCTCTTAACAATATAGATTATTATTATTATTTCATTATTATTGTTGTTTTAACTATTATTTCTACAACATGAAAATCATGTGGCTGCCCCAATTTTTTTCCGTGTATATATTGTAGGAACCATTTCGAACTCACTCTGCACGAACATTTTATCTTTATTTTATTTTGAGAATGATTCCCATAATGGTATAGGAATGATTCCTATAATGTTCTAGGAATTCTTCCTATACCATTATGGGAATAGTTCCCATAATGATATAGGAACCATTACTATATCATTATAGGAATATTTCCCATAATATTATGGGAATGGTTCCTATAATTGTTTAGGAATCATTCCTATAATTATAGAAACCATTCCTATACCTTTATGGGAACCATTCCCATCATTATGGGAAATTTTCCCATAATTCTGGGAAAATTTCCTATAATTATGGGAACAGTTCCCATAATTCATGGGAACAGTTCCTATAATTACCTGGGAACTGTTCCCATAAAATTATGGGAATAGTTCCCATATTTTTCTTTCCGTGTAGTGACAAAAATATATGTGTATACAAGTATTTGCTCGACTCATACAAAGTACACGGTTAGAAATTTGTTGCGTTAGTAACTCAATAACTATAAGTGATATCGAGAATCAGAAAAAAGATCCTTAAAGAGGAGGAAATTTCTGAAAAAAAGTCTCGACTCCCGGAACTCTAGCTCCATAAACAATAATTTTTAATTAATGTTGAAAATGGGTTTCCGCGCGGCTGCTGTCCTACTCTGGCCTCGATGCGCCTGTGTGTACATCATGCAAGTTCAAAAACCAAGAGAATGATTTACTTGGATTAAGAGGTTTTTTTCTTCACTTATGTTGGTAAGCCTATTGGAACTAGGGAATATTTGCTTAAACCAAGATTGACCAATACTTGACTATTACTTGACTCAAGATGACTTTTTTTTCTGTGTACTTTTGTTAAATTGCACTGTACTTTTTTAACTATTGACGTTTGTCAAGATATAAGCTCATCCTGATGATATACTCATAAAGAGCTTTCATTGGAGTAACCACATGCATTTTGATATATTTTTTATATATACATATATATTATATATATAAGTATGTGAAAAATTTATGTGGGTACTCAAACGAAGGGTCGTGATGAGTATAACATCGGGATGAACTTATATCTTTAAAAATGTCAATAGTTCACAAGATAGGAATGTCATTTCTTAATTATGTATCTAGAAATAGAGCATTTTCGAATGTAGCGTAAATACTTATCATCATAAATTGACTATTGGTAAGAATGATATGAAACCATGAAGAGGCACAACTCCAAGTAAAAACTTTTTCAACGATACAACGAACGAAAAAATTTTATTTTACCCCGTAAAATAGTATAAAATCAATAAAAAATATACTTTTAATTATTTATTTCTACATGTTTATATTTAAAATCTAATATCGTACAAGCCTGAAACCAAACAATCAAATTATATTAATTAATGAGAAATTTTCAGGAAATACATTTATATGCTTGATGGTGTAAAATACAGGATTGACACCGTTCAAATTTACCATTACACTTTGTGCGATTTTCACACCGTCCGTGTTAAAAATTTCTATATCACACCGAGTTCAACAAATTTTTTACAGTGTATAGCACACGAAGTCTCATTTATAAATCTCCTTCTAAATTAAAAATTGCCTCTAAGTTCGCTTGGGGTCCACTGGACGCCGTATATGTCCTCAATGGGTTAAGTTAAAGTCTAAGTAAAGAAATTTTTTTTCGTTGGTAAATTTAGATTATTTTATAAATTCGTAAAACAGTTAAATTGTGAGCCAAGACTATAAAAAATTTATTGGACTCGTTGAGGTGTAAATGATTCAGTGTAAAAATTTTTAACATGGACGGTGAAAAAATCGCACTAAGTGTAACATTAAATTTTAACGGTGAGAATCTTTAATTTTACACTATCAAGCGTGCAAATGTAAATTCTAAAATTTCTCATTAATTAATATCCGAACAAAAACAGTTTCACTGTAAAAAATTGCGCCAAGTCCACGTTCATAAAACTCATCTCAATAACATTTGTACTTTACAAAAAAAATTAGATTCGTTTCAATAATTTTCATTCTCTACAAAAAGATGTGAAATACAAAAAAATACCAAGAAACCGTCATAATGTTGAAAAAATTGAAAAACAATTTGTTGAAAATTAAAAAATTATAAAAAAAATTTTTTATCGTACTTGGCGCGCGTCATTGAGTACCCCAAATTTTTTCGGACGAATTTCTACTGAAGAAAAATCGATTTCGCTTGAATATATATATTTATATAGATTTACATTAGTCAAGTATACTGAATTCATTAAAAATAACACCGCTTAGTGTATTAATTATCAGTTTTAGTGAATAAACCCGTTTTTAAAATTTTTTTTAGATCTTTAGTGGAAACAACTGACAATATGGTGGTGTGGTCAACAAATCTGAAATTATATAAAATTATTGGATTCATTTTTTTTTCAGCTTTGTCATTAATCTTCAATGAAGGACCCTAGGCTATATCAGAGCTTGGTATTTCATCGTTTAATTGTAATTAATACTTTTTGATTGCCATTCACACCACATTTTCCCAATTTAGTCGGCCATATGTTTTATTTTTTAGTAAACACAATTCTCACAATCATCAACGTGAAGGTTGACTTACTTATAAATTACTCAACATGAAAAGGATGTTCATTTATCCTGAAAAAATTTGGGGTACTCAATGACGCGCGCCAAGTACGATAAAAAATTTTTTTTATAATTTTTTAATTTTCAACAAATTGTTTTTCAATTTTTTCAACATTATGACGGTTTCTTGGTATTTTTTTGTATTTCACATCTTTTTATAGAGAATGAAAATTATTGAAACGAATCTAATTTTTTTTGTAAAGTACAAATGTTATTGAGATGAGTTTTATGAACGTGGACTTGGCGCAATTTTTTACAGTGAAACTGTTTTTGTTCGGATTTCATATCTTTTTGTTAAGTGTCATTTTTTGCTCGCCACTACATTACACTTGTAACTTAAAGACATAACTGTGCTATGTTTTATCTAGTAAATCTTCGACTCTTGATTCTATGTACAGTGTATGTAAAAGAAATGCCAAATCATTTAGCTGCTTTGAATGAGTGATCAAATAATCAAAAAAATTAATTAAAAAAAAAAAGTCATAGCCATGCTTTTTACGCGCTTTTAAAATATGGCATTACACCTGAACATCATCATATCTGAAGGTACCCGCCCGACTAGAAATTTTAATGTAAGACCTATTGGGTCCTCATTGGGTTGCCCCATTGGGACCACACATAGGGATGTAACGCAAAGCCCTATGTGGCCCTCATTGGGGAATCCCTCTTGGGTCCCAATTGGGAAATCCCCATCAGAACCCCATCTAAATTTTGAAAGAAAAAATATTAAAATTTTTGAAAAAATTAAAAATAATTCAGGATTAGACACTCATATTATATGAGAACGCATTAGTGAATTTAATGTCGGATAGAAATAGAATTAGTGGTTGAAAAAATCCTTGGCGTGAGTTGGGTTCGAACTTGCGTCTTTGGGGTCCTCAGTCGTTCACGTTACCGCCGGTCCAAGCAGAAGTACTATTGAAGTAAATTTTTATTTCGTATACATCAACTTAAGCGGTTTACTGAGACAATATTCATGTTATACTGGAAATTCAAGAAATTATTTTTTTTTCATTCACTTTACTGACTTAAAACTACAATTTTTGTCGAAATAAAATAGAAAATTAAAATATTAAAAAAAAACTTTACTGAAAAATTTTTAAAAATTTGAAAAATCAAAAATAATATTCCTTAAAACTGCCCGATTGATTTGGAATCTTCTTTATACTAAAAAAAAAAGTTTTTTTAGAAAAATAAAATTTTTTTGAAATCCAAATTTTCTTTAAATAATTGGTAATTATTTACAAGTAGGGTCAACCCCATATTGGGCCATAACTAGGTGAAAAATTACATTTTCGATTTTTTTTTATTCTGCATGTTTTTACGGTGCATTTATGATAAAAAAATGTCGCGAAAGAAAAAAATAAAGATTTCGATAGCTCTTTTGCCTTTGATGTTTAGAAAATTTTTGGCTTTCATGTTTTTAGATAAAATTTCTATTTTATCTTTTTTCGATGTTTTTGATTTTCTTCTTAGTACATAAAAAAACGAATAATTTAAAAAACAATCGTTCAATTTGATGAAAAAAAAATTTAACACAGCTTAGCTTGGGTTGACCTCACTTGTAAGTAATTACCAAATTTTCCTATATGGATAAAAATTTCATTATCAAAAATTTTTATTTTTTTTATAACACATTATTTTGCAAATGTGAATCTCCTCAAAAGTTGGATATTCTTCAAGAATTGAATTTTTACATATTGAAAATAAAAATTTTTTTCAGTGAAAATTTCTTTTTGTAGTAAGAAGAAAAAAATTTGCGTATGAATCTCGTTTCAACAACATAAAAATATATTTTCAGTCTAACAACTTAGTATTTGATTTAATCTGAAATTGAACCCAAATTAATCTGGGATGACTCTGCCAAAAAACTCCGGATTCACTCTGTGCGCGAATTGCTTAATTACTTCACTCCGAAACTCCGAGTGATGGGATTAAATTTTAATTCGATTAAAATTTTCTTCGAATTCATCCCAATATGTTACAATTTTATTTTTAATCTCGTAAAACAAATTTTTTATAATATAAAGTTATGTAAAATTTGAAAAGCTTAACTAAATTTAATTGTTTTTGTTTAACAATGTTGAATGAATTTTTTTCTTATTCTTTACTATACTTAACGGCTAATTTTTATTCGTATTCCTAATTAATTTACAGCAAATATATGCTAATAATCTCATAATGCATTTGCCAGTGATGAATTGAAAAACTGATAGTTTTCCATTTTCACCCTAGGTATTTTCCACTGTGGTCTCATATGATTCCGAACTAGACGAAAACTCCTGAAAATTTTGTTATTTCACATTGGGCATTCCACTTTGGTCCCACATGAATCCGAACTTGAAAAAATGTGCAAAAATTTTTTTTTTTTACGTTGGATACTCCATTTAGATTCCACATAAAATCCCAATTAGAAAAAACTTCTAAAAAATTTTTTTATTTCACATTGGGCATTCCTACTTTGGCCCCACATGAATCCCAACTGGAAAAAAATGCCGAAAATTTTTTATTTCCACGTTGGGTATTCCATTTAAATCCCACATGAATCCCAACTAGAGAAATTGACAATAAATTTTGTTTCCTTTTTAATTGGGAATTCTCAATTGGGTTCTCATGGGTCCTCATTGGGATTTCCCTATTGGGCATGCCCCATTGAAACCCAATGGGGCCCAGATGGGTACTTGGGCACTCCCCAAAATAATTTCTAGTGCGAGTCATTAATTTTTGACATTGGTTTTCCCAACATGTTCCGAAGTATATTCCAATGGGGTAAACCCATTCGCAATTTTTTTATTTTAAACGTTGGGCTTACCCAACGTGGTCCCAATCATATCCCAATAGGGATAACCCTATTGGGCTTGCCCATCAATAACCAATTGGTCCCAATGTATGCTTGGGAATAATTTTCTAGTCGGGCCATATTGATAGTGTAAATTTTAGAGCTCAAATCCGATAAAAACATTAAAGTTTTCTTTTCTCATAGTAGCTAGTAGCATTAAAAATTTAAAGTTACTAATCCGCGTAAACGCCTCCGATACGAATTGATAAACTAAATTATCGATTAAAATAATACATTTCTTACATTTACAAAGAAAATTTTTAACATTTTTGTAAAAAAAAATTTTTCAATTTAGATTTAATACGCGATACACGTGAATTGAATAGAAATCCCAATTATTTTAGTCATAATAATGATAATGATCAGTATTATTATTGCTATTATTGTTTCACATTTATTACTACCCGATATTAATTACTTTCAAGTATTTTAATTACTATTATTTTTTATTGTCCATATTGATAGTGTAAATTTTAGAGCTCAAATCCTGATAAAACATTAAAGTTTTCTTTTCTCATAGTAGCTAGTAGCATTAAAAAATTTAAAGTTACTAATCCGCGTAAACGCCTCCGATACGAATTGATAAACTAAATTATCGATTAAAATAATACATTTTACATTTACAAAGAAAATTTTAACATTTTTGTAAAAAAAAAATTTTTTCAATTTAGATTTAATACTGCGATACACGTGAATTGAATAGAAATTCCAATTATTTTAGTCATAATAATGATAATGATCAGTATTATTATTGCTATTATTGTTTACATCAATTTATTACTACCGATATTATTACTTTCAGTATTATATTACTATTATTTTTATTGTTATTATAATTACAATATTATTTATTGTTATTATAATATTATTGTTAGTATATGACACAATGTATCAAACACATAGTTGTGTTTCGTATTATCAAGAGATTAAGATTATTTGAAACCCGCTCAATTGACGACCGCGCCATCTACAGGCAATAACCATGAGATTATAGAATAAACACTATTTTCAATGAGAATTCCCAAGACACTGAACAGCTGGTTTATCCGAAGAAAGTAGGACTCAAACAATGTTTAGTCTGTTGTGTATTTAGACTGGTTAATAAAGAAAATTAATTAAAAAAATATTTTTCAAACATACACATGGAAGATTGTATGATAATTTATTCTATAAAATTTGTTGTATTCATAAAGCACTTACACATTTTTAACTTAAAATTTGAACTTTTCCCGCGCAATATTAAAAATTCATAAATAAATGAATTTTTTCAGGTAAAGCTATAATTTGGTTATTTGGTTCGCTCCTATTGTGTTTAATGTATGTAAATGTATATATAGTAAATGTATATATATTTTTAGCGATAGTTATTTATGACTTAAACAATTAAGAGAAAAAGGAAATTTTTGTGACAAGCATATTATTTTTTTTAAAAGAATATTTATGGTTTAGTTTGGTATCATCATAAAGGTCTTGATAAGAATGAATGACTTTTGGTTTTACAATTTTTTACGGTAAATTTTTTATGTCAAATTTTCGGAAGAGTGTTTAATAGTTTTCTAATTTGATAAATTTGGTCGGTCACATTTGTCCATTGAATTATTTGTAATTAATCTAGTGATAGCACTATTATTATTGAAATTTATTTATAAAGTACCCAATTTTATGTCCAGTGTGATTTCAAATATAAAAAAAATTATTCAGCCAAAGTTTTTTATTCATAATTCATAAATCTCGGTGGTCGCATATTAACTGCAGTAATTTATTAATACGTGTAATAAAGAGTATTTACTACTATTAACATTATATAAAACATCATAAGAATAAAAAATCGAAATAAATTAGAAAAAAAATTTGCAACCTTAAAATACCGTTCTGCTTACGGTAAATACACACTCGGTGGTCTGGCTTGAGAACGGAACTTGGTGCCAAACTCTACCGAGTTTGTTGATAATTTGATTGCTTACTTTCAGGCTTGTACGATATTAGATTATTAATATAAACATTTAGAAAAAAATATTTAAAATTATATTTTTAACTTCCCGCTAAGAAAATTGAAAATTTTCAAAAATCGGGAAGTTATTGTTTTCACCCCGTTTTTCAAAAATTGAGTTTTCATCGGATCTCGACGTTTCGAGGTCCTAGGAAGCTTTCCTGACTATTTCCACGATGATGTCCGTACGTCTGTATGTATGTGTGTGTGTGTATGTGTGTGTGGGTGTAATAACTCTGAAATTTTTCATCAGATTAATTTTTTTGTTCAGAATCATTTATAGAGCTCAAAAAACCACATCGATCGCCGACAACTGCGTGACAATCGGTTGATTTATTATAAAGTTACAGCAGTTTGAAAATTAGAAAAATCGTGTTTCATCGAATTTTGATAGACTTTTCAGCTCGAAGAGCTCAAAATAACACATAAATTGTATTTTTGAGCTCGAAGAGCTCGAAAACGTCATAAATGCAATTTTAAGCTCCTAAGTATGGAATTAGCGGGAAGTTGCAGGGATGGCCTTCAGGGTCAACCGTTTTTCAAATTTCTTTTTTATGTTATGCTTTTTACGGAGTAAAATAAAATTTTTATGGTTAAATTTAATATCGTTGGAAAAGTTTTGACCTGGAGTTGTACCTTTTCATTGTCTTATATCATTCTCACCAATTTATGATGATAAGTTTCAGGCTACATTTGAAAATGCTCTATTTCTAGATACATAATTGAGAAATCATCTTGTTTCTTGTGAACTATTGATATTTTTAAAGATATAAGCTCATCCCGATGTTACACTTATCGGACCTTTCATTTAAGTACCCATATCATTTTTCTGTATATTTGTATATGTATATATTATATATTATATATATATATGTATATATGAAAAATATATCAAAATGCATGTGGGTACTCAAACGAAAGCTCTTCATGAGTGTAACATCAGAATGAGCTTATATATTGAAAAATGTCAGAAATTAAAAAAGTACAATGCAATTTAATAAATGTCATTATTTAATAAAGCAAAATTTTACTTATTATTAGTTCATAAATCATGACAGTTACATGGTGACTGCAAGGTTACTAGTAATCGTTATTAAATTAGCAAAGTTATAAATATAATAACACGAATTATGTGAAACAGTAAATTAAACCGTGTTAAATTTACACAAGTAACAATTTCACACGGAGGAAATTTTACACCGACTTTTCACACTTACACGACGGTGTAAAAGTCTCTGGGTCCAACTTTAACACCGAAATTTTTTACAATGAAGAATACTCAATTAGAGTCATGTGGGGCAAGTGTGCGCAGCGGGTAAGAATACGCAAACCCATTCATTGAGTCCCAAACACATGGGATTGCGCACTCTTACCCTTTGCGCACATTTGCCCTAAATGACTGTAAAGATACAAAATTTTTTTGTTCAATGTATATAACCTTTTTTTGTACTTTTTTGACGTGATAACGTCTTATAAATTGATGAACTCTAGCCACACACATGAAAAATAGTAACGTTCCGCCTGAGCCTGTGCGTGCAAGCGAGAGCGCGCAACAAGCAATAGAGAGAGGCACGATCGGCCGAAGCAGTGAGGCCAGATCCGAGGCGTAGGCTTGTGACTCACATATCTCTCTTCTCGCATGACGTCAGAGCTAGCAGTTCGAATATTGTTCTATAACTAATTGTTCGTGAATATTTAAACAAATTACTTGAATTAAATTTGCAAAAAATGTAAATAATATTTGAAAATTAAAAATTAATGTTTATAACCAATTTTAAAAATATTCATGTCAAATTATATCAAATTATTATTATTGATAATATTAATAATTAATATTAATTATAAATAAATAAAGTAATAATAAATATAAACAATAAATTAATAAAATAATAAAAAATAAGAAAATAATTAATATTAATTATAAATAATAATAATTATATCAATTATCGAATTATTATATCAATTTTTAATTATCAATGTATTAATAATAGTATTAAAGTACTAATTCTTTGTTAGAATAACTTTTAAATACTTAAAATTTTTAAATTTTTAAATACAAAACAATGATAATTCAGTAATAATAATTCAATTAAATTTATAAATGTATGCAATTTTTCATTAATGTTTCTTTATGACGTTATCACGTAAAACTATCGTCCGTAAACCGACTTTACAGACAACCAATTTTTTTTCTTCATTATTACTCTGATAACCATAACGAATTTTATTATTAGTTTTAACTGCGTCTTCGCAACTGATCGGCGATGAAAATGCTTGTGATGTAACACCGCTAGAAAATAATATGGATGCCGAAGTGAGTAATGAAAGAGTTGAAGGTAATGAAGACATTGTAACGAATGAAAGAATAATGGACAACCACGAAATGAATGTTACAACTGAGGATAATTTTTCTTCCATTAATGAAAACGGACATGGAGCATCACAATTGAATAACAATGGTAAAGTAAAGGACATGTCTATTTACACGTAAAAAAGTCCT
Source organism: Cotesia chilonis (assembly GCA_018835575.1). Taxonomy (NCBI): domain Eukaryota; kingdom Metazoa; phylum Arthropoda; class Insecta; order Hymenoptera; family Braconidae; genus Cotesia; species Cotesia chilonis. The sequence goes on from RJVT01000103.1 coordinate 219,305, forward strand.
GATAAATCCACGCCGCATGAATGTAAGGGCCTTCCATTCACGTGGTGTAGATTTATCAGAACTTTTTCATGTGTGAATCGACACTTCTTAACGTAAAATATTTAATCATATTAAGATCTCAAGCTTGATCTGGGCTGATAAACCCCAGCTATTAAGTATAATTTTTCTATGTCCACAGTAAAAAACTTGGTATCATTTTATACACACTAATAAAAAATTAAACTTGATTCAAAAGAAAAAATCTTGAATCAAGAATACCATTTTCGAGAAAATCTGGAAAACGGTTGACCTTGCAGACCATTCCTGGAACTTCCCGCTTATTATCGAGCGTAACGTTTGAAAATCTATTCATTTTTTAAGTTCTTCAATCTCAAATTTTTATACTCTAATTTTTAAGTGGCTATAATTTTTAAACGTGTTATTCGACTCCGAATTGCTTGGTGGCATTCGATGCAGTTTTTTTAGTACAAAAAATAATCTGAAAAGAAATGTAGAAGTCAAGTCAAAAAAACACTTGTTCCTAAGTTTTTCATCAACGATATCTCTCGAGCAAATCAACCGATTTTAACGTCCTTGACAGCGATCGACGTGGTTTTTTAAGCTCTTACAATTGAGGAGCTGATTTTCAAAAGGGTATCTTTTCATATTTTAAAATACCACTTTTCTGAACTTTTAAATACTAATTACTTCGAGAATTATGAACAATTATGAATGAAAATCGAATTGCATCTTCATAACCGAGTGTACTTTATAGCTAAATTAAAAAAAGTTCAATACAAATATTTATAATTGAAGATAACTAGTTTTTTGTCTCGATTAATAAAAAATCAAAAGATACCCTTTTGAAAATAAGCTCCTCAATTATTTTGTGAAAAAAAGTTAAAAAAACACTTTTTTCCAAATTTTTCGTCAACGATTTCTCTCACCAATGAACTGATTTTGACGTTCTTGGAGCCAATCGACGTGGTTTTTTACGGTTAAGAGCTAATAAGCTTTTAGAATTGATCGGTAAACGTGTTTAAAAGTTATCAAAGAAAAACCACATTAGATAAAAATTTTTTTGTAGTTTTTTTGAGATTTCTCAAAATCTATCGATCCAAATTATAATGGTAATTTTAGTTAAGTTAAGCCCTTTTTAATCGCACTAACCGCGATCGAATAGGTCAAGACACACACACACACACACACACACACACACACACACACACACACACACACACAATAATTCATGGGAACAGTTCCTATAATTACCTGGGAACTGTTCCCATAAAATTATGGGAATAGTTCCCATATTTTTCTTTCCGTGTATAGCATTATGGGAACCATTCCCACAATGGTATAGCAATAGTTCCCATAATTTTCTTTCCGTGTACACCCTTTTGGCTTTGCAGAACTAAAAAGGCGTAAATGTTGAGATGTGCTTTTTTGGCATTAGTAACGTGATATAGTTATATAGTAAACTTCTTACAAAAATGAAGGAAGCAACAAAAATTTCTAAATTTTTTGGCGATTTTTGAAGTGATGTATCTCAGTGAAGAATGGTCGTATAGAATTAAAAAAATGAACATTTTGTACGTCTAAGATTATACCTTTTTTTATTTTTCGGCCAAAAAATTTTTCGAACCTCAATTTCAACGGAATCTAAAAAAATAGGGTGAAATAAATTTTTTAAAATTTTTATTAAACCATATGAACCTAAATTTTTTTATTCAAATTTCTTTACAGATTTTTTTAAGAAATTTATTTCAGTTTCCGAAACTGCCTCTCAATTTCCTGTACGATGATAGATTGTTGAGATATCAACGATTGAAGACAAATGGGTTCTTTTCAGGTCAGTTTTGGATATCTCTGCCACAAATGAACAGAGCAAAAAATAAAAAAAAATGTAATTAAAGCTGAATAAACAGACTCGACTGTCTAGTCCACATGATCATTAAAGCAAAAAATGTTTTTTTGACCGATCAACCGCGAAAGTTGAATTTTCCCGCAACACACAGAGGGCGCAAAGAATAATATTTCTGGCAATCTATATTTTAATTAATTTACCTCGCACTAGTATCAAAAAGTAACTTCTTTCTCTCTATGTGTCTCTACATTTCTGCACGACTACGTTAAGATACGCTATAGATAAGTCGAATAATCTTTTAATTTGACAAACGTCCGCTGGGTGGAGTAAAAATCGCAAAAAGAATCTGAGCGACGGTTGAATCTTGTAAACAACTTCAACATATACGTGTGTTTAATCCATCGTTATTTAATATCGTGCGTCATAATTTTTATGCCTTTCAATAAAATAAACAGTAATTGAACGTTCTTGACTGTTCTCTCAAATCCAACTTCCGCAATTGATATGACAAAAAATTACGTTCGATACTTTATGCTGAAAGATAGGGGCCCTGACGAACTTGAAGTGAAGGCACACGTTTGAAGCTATGGATACATTCTCATCAAGACCTCGTACTATATCCGGACTCGCTACGCTCGTCCGGATAAATAACTCGGTTTTGATAATAATGCGCCCATAGCCTCAAACTTGTGACATCACTTAAAGCCGTCAAAATCCCTACCTTTGCACATATGTATCAAAAATAACTATTCTGAGCCCGTGAAGAAAAAAGATGAGTAAAAATTTTGAAATTCTTTTTGCATTATGTTATTACATTATGTTGAAGCAATCGCTCCAACAATTTTTTTGACAAAAAATTGGAAAACTAGAATTTTAGAGCTACAAAATGCATTTATTAAAAAGTTTCAACGACTATTTTTCACTGAGATACAGCTTGTGAAAAATCACCGAAAACTTTTGAATTTTTTCTGCTCTCTTAATTTTTGCGAGAAGTGTAGTTGAATCAAATGTCTTTTAATATTTTCAAACCATTTTTGATAATTGAAAAATTTTTTTTATAATCAGGATTTACATAAAAAATAATTTATTATTATATTTCAAAATTGTAAAGAATCAATTTTACATATTTTGTAAACAATTTCTTGAACAATTTTATTTTTCTAATTTATTAAAAAGTTAATAATCGAATATATTAAGGTGATTCAAAATAATAATAATTTTTTATTTTTGTCGGAATCGCGATCATAAATTTCGTCTAGGTATCCTTTAACAGTAATTTAGGTGAAGGTTTAACTTAAACGAAATTTTGGAGCATCTTAACTTTTTTGGCGAATCTATCCAACAGATCATTCTAAGCTTCTTGAAACCACAACTGTGTTATTCTAACATACGATTGATGAAAGCTTTTTATAAATTTTTTTTGCCAGATTTCAAAACTTATAAATTTGATGAAGATAATTTGTTATAGCTAAAAGTTTATAATTTTATTTTTTTCCGGGTAAAAAAATGTGTATATAATTGGATATATTATACATAATTATATATTATTTATACTGTGTATTTATACTATGTATAATTATACATTATTTATATATGATTATATATAATAATTATATATGAATCACTTATAATTGTAAATAATTTTGATCTAAAGTAATAAAATGTATTAGTTTATAAAAAAAAAATGTAACCAAAATTAGTTTTGTCAAGTTTAATAATTGTTACCCTGGCCCTTCATAAATCTACATATAGATATCATTATAAATACTGATATAAGGATTTGTTTATTTTTAATAAGCTTCATTAACTGTTAATAAACGATTTTTTAATATCATAGGATTTAATAAATAATTATTAATGGTTGATGAATATTTGTTAAGTATTAACGAATATTTATTTAAATAAAAAGAAAAAATAGAAATTTTCTTTTGGCACTTTTCATATATAAGTCTATAGTAGAAATATATGATAATAATTCAATTCACTAAATGAATTAACGTTTTTAATATTTAAAAATATATAAGATATTTGTGAGCTGTAATAGAATTAGGTATTTTACAATAAAATTATTTATAATTATATATAATCTTTTTCACCTCGGTTGATCTTTGAAATTATATTTTTTTACAGAAAATATTATAAAAACAAAAGAAGGACCAAAAATACCTCCGATAAAGCTGCAACTGACTAAAAAAGGAAGTTATATGGTGAAGAAACAGAGAAAACCAAACAAAAAAAAAAAAATTGCACAAGTAAAGAAAATAATAAATTCAAAATTAGTTGAAGTAGCTAAAAGGAAGAAAAGTAAAATTAATAAATAAAAAAAAATTGGAAAATGAGCAGAAAATAAGTTTTGATAGTACGAGTTAAAGAAAAGTTCATTTTAATTTGTTCAAATAAAAGTTAATATTTTTTAAATTGTTAATTTTTTATTCTGGTTGATCATAACTTATAATGACCATTTTAAATACGATGCTTGAATTTTCATTGTTGAATAAAAATATTAAAAGCGATATTAAATTAACTCCGGTACCAGTGTTTCAATTTATTTTCAGTGTTAAAGCAGAGTTGAAATATTTTTCAATATTATAATATGAGAATTATAATATGTTCTGAGTATATATTTTTGGAGAAAATTGTTTAATAACTACCAAAGTCAGGAAATAAATGTTAAAAATTTTTTGCCTACGGGTGTAAAGCGTTAACTTTAGCCCCGCTGCGGTAAACGAAGTTTTCGCATTACGCCTTTGTCGAGAAAAAAAAAAGTTTCCACACCATGGGCAGTAAATAAAAAAAGCCTCAAATCACGTGTTTAATGACCTCGGCTTCGCCTCAGCCAACAATTACCTGTGATCTGAAACATTTCTTACTTTACTGCCCTAGGTGTGTAACATACTGTATTTTCTTCTGGATTGTGTTGCATTGTGATAAGTTTTGAGAAATAATAACAATAACTCGATAAAAAATAGTATGTTACACCCCTAGGGAAGTAAAGTGAGAAATGTTTCAGATCACATGTAATTGTTGGCCGAGGCGAAGCCGAACTCAACAAACATGTGATTTGAGTTTTATTATTTACATCCCGAGGAGTATATACTACTTTTTTCGTCGACGAAGGCAGAAAGCGGCAACTTCGTTTAGTGCAGCTGGGCTAAAGTTGACGCTTTACGTTCGGAGGGAAAAATTGAATATTATATTATAAATCAATTAAACTTGAATATTCTGGCATTCGGCCGATTTTCACACCCATTTGACAACGGTATTTTAACACCACTACATTATAAAGAATTAATCTTTATTAATTTAAATTAAAAACCTATGGAGGCAAAGACCTGGAGTAGAGGTATCAATTCAGTAAGGTCGTTGGTACATTTGGGGTTGATTAAGAAAGCCGGCGGTAGTATTTAAAATAAAAACCTATGGAGGCAAACACCTGGAGTGGAGGAATCAATTCAGTAAGGTCGGTATACTTACGGTTGATTAAGATATCCACTGGTAGTATTAAAAACAAAAACCTATGGAGGCAAAGACCTGGAGTGGAGGTATCAATTCGGTAAGGTCGTTAGTACATTTAGGGTTGATTAAAAAATCCCCCTGTAGTATTTAAAATAAAAACCTATGGAGACGAAGACCTGGAGTGAAGGTATCAACTTGGTAATGTCGTTGGTGCATTGAGGGTTGATTAAGAAAGCCGGCCGTAGTATTTAAAATAAAAACCTATGGAGGCAAAGACCTGGAGTGGAAGTATCAATTCGGTAAGGTCGTTGGTGCATTGAGGGTTGATTAAAAAAGCCGGCGGTAGTATTTAAAATAAAAACCTATGGAGGCAAAGGCCTAGAGTGGAGGTTTCAATTCGGTAAGGTCGTTGGTGCATTGAGGGTTGATTAAGAAAGCCACCGGTAGTATTTAAAATAAAAACCTATGGAGGCAAAGACCTGGAGTAGAAGTATCAATTCGGTAAGGTCGTTGGTGCATTGAGGGTTGATTAAGAAAGCCGGCGGTAGTGATTAAAATAAAAACCTATGGAAGCAAAGACCTGGAGTGGAAGTATCAATTCGGTAAGGTCGTTGGTGCATTGAGGGTTGATTAAGAAAGCCACCGGTAGTATTTAAAACAAAAACCTATGGAGGCAAAGACCTGGAGTGGAGGTATCAATTCGGTAAGGTCGTTAGTACATTGAGGGGTTGATTAAAAAATCCACCTGTAGTATTTAAAATAAATACCTATGGTGGCAAACACCTGGAGTGGAGGTATCAATTCGGTAAGGTCCTTGGTGCATTGAGGGATGATTAAGAAATCCACCTGTAGTATTTGAAATAAAAACCTATGGAGACGAAGACCTGGAGTGAAGGTATCAACTTGGTAATGTCGTTGGTGCATTGAGGGTTGATTAAGAAAGCCATCGGTAGTATTTAAAATAAAAACCTATGAAGACGAAGACCTGGAGTGAAGGTATCAACTTGGTAATGTCGTTGGTGCATTGAGGGTTGATTAAGAAAGCCATCGGTAGTATTTAAAATAAAAACCTATGGAGGCGAAGACCTGGAGTGAAGGTATCAACTTGGTAAGGTCGTTGGTGCATTGAGGGTTGATTAAGAAAGCCATTGGTAGTATTTAAAACAAAAACCTATGGAGGCAAAGACCTGGAGTGGAGGTATCAATTCGGTAAGGTCGTTAGTACATTTAGGGTTGATTAAAAAATCCCCCTGTAGTATTTAAAATAAAAACCTATGGAGACGAAGACCTGGAGTGAAGGTATCAACTTGGTAATGTCGTTGGTGCATTGAGGGTTGATTAAGAAAGCCATCGGTAGTATTTAAAATAAAAACCTATGGAGGCAAACACCTGGAGTGAAGGTATCAATTCGGTAAGGTCGTTGGTCAATTTTGGGTTCATTAAAAAAGTCACCGGTAATAATTACAATAAAAACCTATGGAGGGAAAGACCTGGAATAAACATTCGAAGTTCGTCAGAGTACCAGTGTATTGTGAATACCTTCAAAAGTTTCAAGCAGCAGTAATAAAGGTCAAAAGCTATGAAGAAAATCACTCAGATATATTTATTTCAATTTTTATTTTCTCGCAAACCAGCGCCATCTGTTAAAAAAATTTCTCCGGTAACCAAGATTAAATTTTTATAGTTATTTTTTTAATCACCAGAGGCCGCTAGTCTGATTTTCGCTGACTGGGACAATAAAAAATGGGACATTGATCAACTGGGACATTGCTCAACTGGGACAATGACATATTCCCTTCAAGTCCCGATATCTCATAAAAAAAAATTTTTTTAGACTCATAAAACACATAGATTTTTGTAGGAGATTTTCCGAGGAACAATTAAGAGTGGTCAGAATTGCATTTAGAGCAATTATTTTAGGAGTTATGGCCACTTGTTTGATCCAAAGTCGAAATTGTGAATTTCCGATTTTCCGAATTTTGTTCAAGTCCCGATATCTATTAAAAAAAAATTTTTTAGACTTATGAAACACTAAGTTTCTTGTAGGAAATTTCCCGAGAAACAATTGAGAGTGATTAGGATTGCATTTAGAGCAATTATTCAGGGAGTGATAATCACTTTTATGATCCAAAGTTGAAATTGTGAATTTCCGATTTTCCGAAGTTTCATCAAGTCCCGATGTCTCATAAAAGAATTTTTTTGACTAATACAACACTAAGTTTCTTGTAGAAAATTTCCCGAGGAAGAATAAAGAGTGATCAGAATTGCATTTGGAGCAATTATTTTAGGAGTTATGGCCACTTTTTTGATCCAAAGTTGAAATTGTGAATTTCCGATTTTCCGAAGTTTCTTCAAGTCCCGATATTTCCTCAAAAAAAATTTTTTTAGACTCATAAAACACATAGATTTTCGTAGGAGATTTCCCAAGGAACAATGAATAGTGGTCAGAATTGCATTTAGAGCAATTATTTTCGGAGTTATGGCCACTTTTTCGATCCAAAGTCGAAATTGTGACTTTCCGATTTCTTGAAATTTGTTCAAGTCCCGATATCTAGTAAAAAAAAATTTATTAGAATTATGAAACACTAAGTTTCTTGTAGGAAATTTCCCGAGGAAGAATAAAAAGTGATCAGAATTGCATTTGGAGCAATTATTTTAGGAGTTATGGCCACTTTTATGATCCAAAGTCGAATTTGTGAATTTCCCCTTTTCCGAAGTTTCTTCAAGTCCCGATATCTCATAAAAAAAAATTTTTTAACTTATACAACACTAAGTTCCTTGTAGGAAATTTCCCGAGAAATAATTGAATGTGGTCAGAATTTCATTTAGAGCAATTATTTTAGGAGATATGCCCACTTTTATGATCTAAAATCAAAATTGCGAATTTCCGATTTTCCGTATTTTCTTCAAGTCCCAATATTTCCTGAAAAAATTCATTTTAGACTCAGAAAATACTAATTTTTTTGTAGGAAATATCTCGCGGACGAATTTAGAGTGGTCAAAATTGCATTTAGACCAATTATTTTAGGAGTGATCGCCACTTATATGATCCAAAGTCGAAATTGTGAATTTCCGATTTTCCGAATTTTGTTCAAGTCCGGATATCTCATAATAAATAATTTTTCAGTCCTCCAATACACTACGTTTCTTGTAGGAAATTTCCCGTGGAACAATTTAAAGCGGTCAGAATTCCATTAAGAGCAATTATTTTAGGAGATATGGCCACTTTTATGCTCCAAAGTCGAAATTGTCAATTTCCGATTTTCCGAATTTTGTTCAAGTCCCGACATCTAGTAAAAAAATTTTTTTAGACTTATGAAACACTAAGTTTCTTGTAGGAAATTTCACGAGGAACAATTAAGAGTGATCAGAATTGAATTTAGAGCAATTATTTGAGGAATTATAGCCACATTTATGATCCAAAGTCGAATTTGTGAATTTCCGCTTTTCCGAATGTTCTTCAATTCCCAATATTTCCCTAAAAAAAATATTTTTAGACTGATAAAACACATAGATTTTTGTAGGAGATTTTTCCGAGGAACAATTAAGAGTGGTCAGAATTGCGTTTAGAGCGATTATTTAAGGAGTGATGGCCACATTTATGATCCAAAGTCGAAATCGTCAATTTCCGATTTTCCGAATTTTGTTCAAGTCCCGATATCTAGTAAAAAAAATTTTTTAGACTTATGAATCACATAGATTTTTGTATTAGATTTCCCAAGGAACAATAAATAGTGGTCAGAATTGCATTTAGAGCAATTATTTTAGGAGTTATGGCCACTTTTTCGATCGAAAGTCGAAATTGTGACTTTCCGATTTCTCGAATTTTGTTCAAGTCCGGATATCTAGTAAAAAAAAATTTATTAGATGTATGAAACACTAAGTTTCTTGTAGGAAATTTCCCGAGGAACAATTGAGAGTGATCAGAATTGCATTTAGAGCAATTATTTCAGTATTGATGGTCACTTTTATGATCCAAAGTCGAAATTGAGAATTTTCGATTTTCCGAGTTTTCTTCAAGTGCCGATATTTCCTTAAAAAAAATATATTTAGACTCATAAAACACATAGAATTTCGTAGGAAATTTCCCGAGGAAGAATAAAGAGTGATCAGAATTGCATTTGGAGCAATTATTTTAGGAGTTATGGCCAATTTTTTGATCCAAAGTTGAAATTGTGAATTTCCGATTTTCCGAAGTTTCTTCAAGTCCCGATATTTCCCTAAAAAAATATTTTTAGACTCATAAAACACATAGATTTTGTAGGAGATTTTTCCGAAGAACAATTAAAGAGGTCAGAATTGCATTTGGAGCAATTATTTTAGGAGTTATGGTCACTTTTATGATCCAAAGTTGAAATTGTGAATTTCCGAAGTTTCTTCAAGTCCCGATATCTCATAAAAAAAAAATTTTTTAACTTATACAACACTATGTTCCTTGTAGGAAATTTCCCGAGAAATAATTGAACGTGGTCAGAATTTCATTTAGAGCAATTATTTTAGGAGATTTGGCCACTTCTATGATCTAAAATCAAAATTGTAAATTTCCGAGTTTCCGAATTTTCTTCAAGTCCCAATATTTTCTGAAAAAATTTATTTTAGACTTAGAAAATAATAATTTATTTGTAGTAGATTTCCCGAGGAACAATTAAGAGTGGTCAGAATTGCATTTGGAGCAATTATTTTAGGAGTTATGGCCACTTATATGATCCAAAGTCGAAATTGTGAATTTCCGATTTTCCGAATTTTGTTCAAGTCCATATATCTGGTAAAAAAAATTTTTTTAGACTTATATAACACATAGATTTTTGTAGGAGATTTCCCGAGGAACAATTAAGAGTGGTCAGAATTGCGTTCAGAGCAAATATTTTGGGAGTTATGGCCACTTTTTTGATCCAAAGTTGAAATTGTGAATTTCCGATTTTCCGAAGTTTCTTCAAGTCCAGAGATCTCATAAAAAAAATTTTTTTAAGTAATACAACACTATGTTTCTTGTAAGAAATTTTCCGAGAAATCATTGAAAGTGGTCAGAATTGTATTTGGAGAAATTATTTTAGGAGTTATGGCCACTTTTATGATCCAATGTCGAATTTGTGAATTTCCGCTTTTCCGATTGTTCTTCAAGTCCCGATATTTCCCTTAAAAAAATATTTTTAGACTCATAAAACACATAGATTTTTGTAGGAGATTTTTCCAAGGAACAATGAATAGTGGTCAGAATTGCATTTAGAGCAATTATTTTCGGAGTTATGGCCACTTTTTCGATCCAAAGTCGAAATTGAGGAGATTTTTCCAAGGAACAATGAATAGTGGTCAGAATTGCATTTAGAGCAATTATTTTCGGAGTTATGGCCACTTTTTCGATCCAAAGTCGAAATTGAGACTTTCCGATTTCTTGAATTTTGTTCAAGTCCCGATATCTAGTAAAAAAAAATTTATTAGAATTATGAAACACTAAGTTTCTTGTAGGAAATTTCCCGAGGAAGAATAAAGAGTGATCAGAATTGCATTTGGAGCAATTATTTTAGGAGTTATGGCCAATATTTTGATCCAAAGTTGAAATTGTGAATTTCCGATTTTCCGAAGTTTCTTCAAGTCCCGATATTTCCCTAAAAAATATTTTTAGACTCATAAAACACATAGATTTTTGTAGGAGATTTTTCCGAGGAAAAATTAAGAGTGGTCAGAATTGCATTTGGAGCAATTATTTTAGGAGTTATGGTCACTTTTATGATCCAAAGTTGAAATTGTGAATTTCCGAAGTTTCTTCAAGTCCCGATATCTCATAAAAAAAAATTTTTTAACTTATACAACACTATGTTCCTTGTAGGAAATTTCCCAAGAAATAATTGAACGTGGTCAGAATTTCTTTTAGAGCAATTATTTTAGGAGATATGCCCACTTTTATGATCTAAAATCAAAATTGTGAATTTCCAATTTTCCGTATTTTCTTCAAGTCCCAATATTTCCTGAAAAAATTCATTTTAGACTCAGAAAATACTAATTTTTTTGTAGGAAATATCTCGCGGAGGAATTTAGAGTGGTCAAAATTGCATTTAGACCAATTATTTTAGGAGTGATCGCCACTTATATGATCCAAAGTCGAAATTGTGAATTTCCGATTTTCCGAATTTTGTTCAAGTCCGGATATCTCATAATAAATAATTTTTCAGTCCTCCAAAACACTACGTTTCTTGTAGGAAATTTCCCGTGTAACAATTTAAAGCGGTCAGAATTCCATTAAGAGCAGGTATTTTAGGAGATATGGCCACTTTTATGATCCAAAGTCGAAATTGTCAATTTCCGATTTTCCGAATTTTGTTCAAGTCCCGACATCTAGTAAAAAAAAAATTTTTTAGACTTATGAAACACTAAGTTTCTTGTAGGAAATTTCACGAGGAACAATTAAGAGTGATCAGAATTGCATTTAGAGCAATTATTTGAGGAATTATGGCCACTTTTATGATCCAAAGTCGAATTTGTGAATTTCCGCTTTTCCGAAGTTTCTTCAAGTCCCGATATTTTCTGAAAAAATTCATTTTAGATTTAGAAAATAATAATTTTTTTGTAGGAGATTTCCCGAGGAACAATTAAGAGTGGTCAGAATTGCATTTGGAGCAATTATTTTAGGAGTAATGGCCACTTATATGATCCAAAGTCGAAATTGTGAATTTCCGATTTTCCGAATTTTGTTCAAGTCCATATATCTAGTAAAAAAAAATTTTTTAGACTTATATAACACATAGATTTTTGTAGGCGATTTCCCGAGGAACAATTAAGAGTGGTCAGAATTGCGTTCAGAGCAAATATTTTAGGAGTTATGGCCACTTTTTTGATCCAAAGTTGAAATTGTGAATTTCCGATTTTCCGAAGTTTCTTCAAGTCCCGAGATCTCATAAAAAAAATTTTTTTGAGTAATACAACACTATGTTTCTTGTAGGAAATTTTCCGAGAAATAATTGAAAGTCTACAGAATTGTATTTGGAGCAATTATTTTAGGAGTTGTGGCCACTTTTATGATCCAAAGTCGAATTTGTGAATTTCCGCTTTTCCGAATTTTCATCAAATCCCGATATTTCCTCAAAAAAAATTTTTTCAGACTCATAAAACACATAGATTTTCGTAGGAGATTTCCCAAGGAACAATGAATAGTGGTCAGAATTGCATTTAGAGCAATTATTTTCGGAGTTATGGCCACTTTTTCGATCCAAAGTCGAAATTGTGACTTTCCGATTTCTTGAATTTTGTTCAAGTCCCGATATCTAGTAAAAAAAAATTTATTAGATTGAAACACTAAGTTTCTTGTAGCAAATTTCCGGAGGAAGAATAAAGAGTGATCAGAATTGCATTTGGAGCAATTATTTTAGGAGTTATGGCCACTTTCATGATCCAAAGTCGAATTTGTGAATTTCCGCTTTTCCGAATGTTCTTCAAGTCCCGATATTTCCCTAAAAAAAAATTTTTTAACTTATACAACACTAAGTTCCTTGTAGGAAATTTACCGAGAAATAATTGAACGTGGTCAGAATTTCATTTAGAGCAATTATTTTAGGAGATATGCCCACTTTTATGATCTAAAATCAAAATTGTGAATTTCCAATTTTCCGTATTTTCTTCAAGTCCCAATATTTCCTGAAAAAATTCATTTTAGACTCAGAAAATACTAATTTTTTTGTAGGAAATATTCTCGCGGAGGAATTTAGAGTGGTCAAAATTGCATTTAGACCAATTATTTTAGGAGTAATCGCCACTTATATGATCCAAAGTCGAAATTGTGAATTTCCGATTTTCCGAATTTTGTTCAAGTCCGGATATCTCATAATAAATAATTTTTCAGTCCTCCAAAACACTACGTTTCTTGTAGGAAATTTCCCGTGGAACAATTTAAAGCGGTCAGAATTTCATTAAGAGCAATTATTTTAGGAGATATGGCCACTTTTATGATCCAAAGTCGAAATTGTCAATTTCCGATTTTCCGAATTTTGTTCAAGTCCCGACATCTAGTAAAAAAAAATTTTTTAGACTTATGAAACACTAAGTTTCTTGTAGGAAATTTCCCAAGAAACAATTTAGTTTGACTAGCATTGCGGTTAGAGCAATTATTGAGGGAGTGATGGTCACTTTTATGATCCAAAGTCGAAATTGTCAATTTCCGATTTTCCGAATTTTGTTCAAGTCCCGACATCTAGTAAAAAAAATTTTTTTAGACTTATGAAACACTAAGTTTCTTGTAGGAAATTTCCCAAGAAACAATTTAGTGTGACTAGGATTGCATTTAGAGCAATTATTTTAGGAGTTATGGTCACTTTTATGATCCAAAGTTGAAATTGTGAATTTCCGATTTTCCGAAGTTTCATCAAGTCCCGATATCTCATAAAAGAATTTTTTTGACTAATACAACACTATGTTTCTTGTAGTAAATTTACCGAGGACGAATAAAGAGTGGTCAGAATTGCATTTGGTGCAATTACTTAAGGAGTTATGGCCACTTTTATTATCCAAATTTGAAATTGTGAATTTCCGATTTTCCGAAGTTTCTTCCTTAACGGTTTTACTCGTTCATATTGGCCCCTTTATTAACTATTAACTAACAAAAACTGACTCTAAAAATTATAAACAAAAAGGGCGCCACCAGGATTTTTACTCGCGGTTCCTGGAACCGGTCCAGAGCTGAGTATTCCTAATCTTAGGGTAGAGAGAGTGGAGGAAGGTGCTGTTGAATAAATAATCAATGATTAACAATATCTATAGATTTATTAACAATTAAAATTGACAAGATTCAACTATGAGAAAACTTTTTACTAAATTCACACACACACACACACCCTTAATTAACTAAGCTTATAAACTATAGCCTAACTCAACGGCTAACCAGACGACTCTTCACTCGGTGCAAATACAGCATTGCACTGAGGTCGTCTAACTGAGACAATTTTTACTGAATTACCTCACACACGTTGCTTAATTCTAAACTTATCAACTATAGCCTAACTCAACGGCTAACCAGACGACTCTTCACTCTGGACAAATACAGCATTGCACAGAGGTCGTCTACTGAGACTTTTACTAATTACTCACACACTTGCTTAAACTTATCAACTATAGCCTAACTCAACGGCTAACCAGACGACTCTTCATCTGGACAAATACATTGCACAGAGGTCGTCTACTAACTAACTGCCATTGACACTATTAACACTCTCTACACATTACACTCTAATTTTACACACATAACCCACACTTGAAATAATTTTAATTATAAATTAATTGGATAAAATAAAATTTAAATTAATTGAAAATTACTAAATTGAACAAAATTACAAAATCTAATTATTTAAACAGTGATAATAAACTGAACGATGTTAACGCTTGACGACCAAACTCTATTCTGACTTTATTCTAGCTATGACTGTCAAAAATTTCAAATGCTAATTTTTCCTGAATCACCGGATTAAGATTCCTAACAGATTTACTTCCTCGTCTTAACAATATAATGATGATTCACCAAATCAAAAGGTCTTAACATCCTTTCAAGGAAAAATTAACCGATTTTGAGTTTACTTTACTAAATCTATTAATCTAACTAATTTCCAACAATGATTCCAAAATACTTATATATAATTTCCAGCAATTAATTAATCAATTTCACCAGAATTTTCTATGCTAAATTTTCAACACTATTTTAACTATATTCCTGGATTTACTATGTCTAAACTATTAATTATTAATTTACAATAAATTTACTCTACTAATTCCGAAGGCTTCGCTTAAATTAATTAATTTTTACAATAAAAATAATCTCAATAATTATTTCTTAATATATATAAAATTAATAGTAAAATTCTTGGCAAAATTATAATTAATAAAATTCTTAGTGAAATTATTCTTAACAAAAATCTTAGCGAAATTACTCTTAACAAAATTCTTGCAAAATTTTAGCAAACAAAACTCTTATGAAATTATTATTAATAAAATTCCTTGTGAACTTTTAATTAACAAAAATCTTAGTGAATTTATGCTTAATAAAATTCTTGCAAAATTATAATTCTAGAAATCGACAGAAGTCGAAACTTCAATTTAGTTAATTAGAATATTTGATAGCTCGGCTGGCTATGACCTTGGGTATTTAGAATTTATCGCGACAGAGAAATATTTTGACGCTCGACCAAAATTCCTCGAGTAAAACGCTTGCTGATTATTTTACAACACAAAATTAATCAGTTCAATTAAGTTAATTTCTATAAACTAATAATAATTAATTTAATAACTTCTCCAGATGTTAATTAATTTTCTCGATTAATTTTAGTTCGTTAAATTTTCTCGAGAAGAATTATATTTGATAATTTCTCCCGCAAGGTCAATTTGAGTGACTCTCGGGTTTATGCCCCCATGAAAATCACTCAACTCAAACTATCAAATTTTCTTATAATACAATTAATTAATAAATAAAAATTCATTTAATGAGAAGAGGTTGAAAAGGGACCGAGTATATACCGCGGTCCAATTTTCTACCACGGAGTAAAATTCAGTACCTGAGAAAATATGATTCTCGATGACAATCTAAAGGCTCCGAATCCAAAATCCAGGTATTTCTCGCTTGGCCTGAGTTGTCCAAATTCGCCAAAATTTACTCCGGGTCTCGAAAATATCAACTTGATCGTACCTGTAACAGTAGGAAATGAATAATGTTGTTCTTAACCGAAAGTAACTTAAAAGTTTTTATCGCAGCGTTCCTAAACCGAACGTGCGAATAAATAATTACCTGTTATCGAAATTTTCCAACTGGTGCAGTTGACGATCCAACCTCTTCTGACTCTACGAGTCTTTCGCACTTGTATACTTACCTATTCCAACCTTCCCCCCCCCACTTAATTACTATCTAGGAAGGGCCCGAAGATCGAGGCGCGCCAGTACTGAGTCGACTAATTACCGATATCCGGTGACTTATCGATTTAGGGTAATTTTACCCTGTTACACTCCCCCTCACCAGACCAGCACTGGGGTTCTCGATCTTCGGTTTCTTCCAGGGGTTGAAAAAAAACAAAACGGCTTGAATATGGTGAAAGAGTTTATTTGCTCCCCTACAACTCTACATCGTGGTCCAGTTGGAGTACATCCTCGTCGCTCGTCTCCTTATCATTGAAGACTCCGATGTCCTCTAAGCCCGAGTCCTCCGATATCGGCTCACCCTGGCCTCCAATCTCCATCTCTGCCCAGTTAGGTCCTCTAAGGGCTCCCTTGTTCTTCTTCTTCTTCCTCCTCCTCGCGGTTCTTCGGCGAATGGGACATCGCTGGGCTCCGGCCATGGCATCAGCTCGGCCCGAGGAATACCAGTCTGCACCCGGCCAGTCCTGGCGAAGCGTTCCATCGCTTCCTTGAATTGGCTGGCCCGGTATGCGACGAAGGCAGGTGTCAGATGAGCTGGACACTCAGGAATTGCGGACGTAGATGTTGATGCTGTCGAAACCTGAGTGCCAGCAGTAGAATGGTTCCCTGTAGGAACAGCTGTAGCCTCCGGCACATCCATAGGGGTTGATGGTTGGGTGAGACTGGCTTGACTCGAGACGATGGAGGCTTCCAGGGGGCAAACAGTCTCCGGGGTGAGGCTACGGCAAGACTCGACCTCGTGAAGACCCTGGTCTTCACTGGTTTACCAGACTCGACAGTTGTGTACGCCGAGGTCGTCTTTCGACGGGGTACAGCACCCTTGGATACGTCTGAGACGTGTCCGGGTTTAGCGCCAGAACCCCCAACCGATGCTGCTGCTGGTATGTTGGATCCTGACCCACGGGAGGTTCCGGGTAAAGGCGAAGACGGTTGGTTCTCGAGCCGAGGCATAGGTGGTGGCGCCTCAATGGATCCAATGGGAATTGAGACTCGGACTGTCGGAAAAGAGGTCTCCAATCCCCTCTCCACCCGATCAGCTCGAGCCCCAAAAATCAACGGCTCGAGGAACCGCGGCCTTCGATCCTTCTTCCGTTCTCCCGTAGTCGAGGCCCTAGCCCACGCTGCCTTAATTTTGGCCTTGGGAGTAAACGGGTCTTGCAGCATCAGGTTGAACCTGACACGACGCCTGTTGAGTCTGGTTTGGCCTTCTGTGCAGCCATGCCACTTTGACTCATTGCCGTAGACTCGCTTCTTGTTTCCCCCTTGCGAGTTAGTTGCAGGGACCGCTCGGGGTGACTCCGAGGGTTCAACCATTGTTTTCCCTGATAAATCAGTTCCAGCAACCCCCAATCGGTGAAAAACCGAGGGTCTGTTAGCTGACATCGTCGGGACTCGCCCTCCAGTCACAGTGGACTCCTCTTGGTTTAAAACCAATGGAACAGCGTCAGCTGTGGCTGGAGTACTATCCCGAACGTCAACCCCCACTTGGCTTTCCGCTGAGGGTGTAGTTGCTGCTGGAACTGAGTAAAACTGGGACTCTGAGGTCCCAACCTCCGGAAAACGAATCTCTTTGCTAGAGGGCTGAGGTGTCGGGTGCCCAGAGAGATCGTGCACTGTATAGCCACAGAACTGGTCCCTGGCTTCCTCCTCTCTTCTCCATAGTTCTGAAAAATGATTTGTTAGTATTTGGTCACAATTATTGTCCTTAAAACTAGAGTTTCTTATCTGCTAATCGGTTACTGCGCCTCGGAA
Organism: Cotesia chilonis; assembly: GCA_018835575.1. Taxonomy (NCBI): domain Eukaryota; kingdom Metazoa; phylum Arthropoda; class Insecta; order Hymenoptera; family Braconidae; genus Cotesia; species Cotesia chilonis. The sequence goes on from RJVT01000103.1 coordinate 237,243, forward strand.
GTTTTAAATCAGGGGTATAATGTTGACCTAGTAATTTCCCCTTTTCCGATCTTAATTCTACGACTAACGGACTAATTAACTTAGAAACTATCGCTGGTCCCAGATATTTAACCCCAAGACTCGCACTGTAACCCGCTGCTTTATTACTAAGCTTGCGATTAGGATAATAAACTCTATCACCGACCGAAACCTCCGGAATCTTAAAACTTGTTCCGTGGTACTTTTCTTGTCGTTCATTTTCTTTTCTCATGTTGGATTCAATTTTGTGCCTAAGCTCATCAAGACGTTGTATTCTTTTAATCCATTCTGGGTTGTTCATTTCAATTTCTCCCCATTCCAGGTGTGTTAATTCTCCCGGTTGTCGGGGTTCTTGACCGTGAAGTAAGTAATATGGTGACACTTTCAGAGAGGAGTGGAAAGCACTATTATATGCTAGCTGGAACTCTCCCAGGTGCAAATCCCAGTCAGTCTGATCCCTGCCAATGTAGGCTCTGATCATGGGTTTCAGCGTGCGGTTGATACGCTCCACAGGATTTGCTTGGGGATGAGAAACAGCTATTGGACAGAATTTTATTCCAACCTCCTTCAGATATTCTTGAACCTTGCTATTTACGAATTCTTTGCCATTGTCCGTCACCAAGAACCAGGGGTAACCCCAGAGTGAAAAGGTACGCTTAAAACTCTGCAGCGTATTGGTCCCTGTATGTTGTCTTAATGGAAAGAACACCGAAAACCGGGTATAAAGATCTTGGATAATCAGAACATATGAGTTCCTTTTTTGACCTGGTGAATGGGCCCGTGACGTCAGCAGCCACGACTGCCCAGGGTTTAATTGGCTGTCTAGTCTGGAGTGGAGCTTTGGAAGTACTTTGTTTGTACTTAACTTGTTTGCAGGTATCGCACGCCTGCACGAAATCTTCCACATCTTTAGACATGCCTGGCCAGTAGAATTTTATCTTGATGCGCTCATACATTTTATCCCGACCTAGATGTCCAGCATCTGGTTCCTCGTGATTTCTTCTCAATGTTTCAGGCACTTCATGGTCTTTTAAAACCTTTTTCCATTCGTCTTCGTCCCCCAAGATCTCCTTAAGGGGATCGGGTCTGCGATAATAAAGACGATCCTCCCTGATTTCCCAGTCTGGGAAGTTCTTCGGGTGTTTTCTGACCTGGTTGAATTTTTTGTCATACCAACTGGAAGACTGGATATGAACAAACCTAGCTGTTTGTAATCTGTCCTTGATTTCCATCCAGTCTTCGGGAGAATCATCTTCATATAGACGAGAGAGAGCGTCTGGACCTTCATTAGTCGTACCTCGTTGATGCTTGATGGTAACTTGATGAGAAAATAGTTCGACTGCCCATCTTGCCAGGCGTCCATTTGGCTCTTTAAGTGAGTGCAGCCATAATAGAGAAGCGTGATCTGTTACCACGGTGAATGGAGCACCTTCGAGATAGCACCTCAGCTTCCTCACCGCCCAGACTACAGCTAAGCACTCCTTTTCTGTAGTCGTATATCTAGTTTCTGCACCTCGGAGCTGGCGACTAAGGCAAATGATTAAATGTTCCTTGTCCGTTCCGGGTTCTTTTTGTACTAGAAAGGCACCTAGACCGGTATCGCATGCATCTGTGTATAATACAAACGGCCAGTCTGGTTTTGGGATTGCTAAAGGCTGAGCATCAACGAGAGCTTGTTTTAGTTCATGAAACGACTTTTCTTCATCTGGACCCCACTTCCACTCCGAATTTGCGCTAGTTAGTTTATTTAAGGGACCTTGAGCTTTCGCAACATTCTGGAGATGGCGATGGTACCAGTTGACTAGGCCCAGAAAGCTTCTTAGTTGTTTTTTGTTAATTGGAGTGGGAAAATTTACGACAGGTGCTATTCTTTCAGGATCCGGGTATAATCCCGTTTCGTTGACCACGAAACCCAAGAATTTCACCTCATTCCTGCAGAACTTGCACTTCTCAGGGTTGATGAGGAGGCCAAATTCACGGAATACCTCAAACAATAGAGCAAGGACTTTCAAATGTTCGTCAAATGTTTTGCTTATCGCGATCCAGTCGTCCAGATAAGCAAAAACTTGTTCTGCCCATTTCAGGGGGAGCTCCCTTTGGACCAGAAGTTCACAAAATCGTGTCTTGACATGGTCCATAGTCTTTTGGAAAGTACTAGGAGCTCCTACAAGTCCGTACGGCATTCTTAACCATTCAAATTGGCCTCTTCCCTCTACTGAGAAGGCTGTAAGTGGAACCGAGTCTGGAGACATGAGAATTTGATGAAATGCTTCACGTAAGTCCATTGTCGAAATATACGTGGCTCCGTGAAGAGCACTCAGTATTCTGAGCATGTTCGGCAATGGGTGTGCTGGTGGAATCGTGACTTTGTTGATAGGACGATAATCCACACAAAATCTCCACTTGTTATTTGGTTTCGAGACCATTAAAGGGGAACATGACCAGACACTGAAGCTCGGGCGAATGAACTTTTTCTCCAATAGTTCATCTATCTGTTTATTCAACTCTTCGTTGACAACTGGGCTTCTGCGATATGGTTTTATTCGCACCGGTTGTGTCCCAGGTTTTAAAACGATTTCATGTTGAATAATTTTAGTCGCCCCCAAATTTGGCACTTCATCAAATTTTTTTAACTCAATTTCCAGAAACTCCTTCATTTTCTCTTGTTGAGGTTCAGACATAGTGCATAATTGTGCTGACTTCTCATGACAGTCTATATGTTGAAAGAGAAAAACTTCAGGAGAGTCGGCGAATTTCCACGAGCCGTTCTTACAGTCGATTTGTACTTCAAATTTTGTCGCGAAGTCCATCCCCAGGACCAAGGAATATCCAAGGTCGGGTAAAACACTCAAATATTGTTCCCCAGCAACTGATCCAACTTGAATTATGAAGGGGCTCCACCCTTACTTTTGCAAGTAGAGTGATTAGCAAGAAGCACACCCTTCTTCGTCTGATCATCTTGTAACTCACCAGCAGCTAGATGTTTGATGTCTTCATACACCTTCTCATTTATATATGACCTCTCGCTGCCTGTGTCCAGGATTCCTTGGAGTTTAACTCCAAATATCCACACAGAAATTGGGATACGCGCCGTTTTTTCAGGTGGTGACCCATTTCCAGGTTTGAAAATTCGTCTACTCGCCAGTGTGTGAATAAAAGATGCAGAGAGAGGTTTATCTTGAAGTACTCGAGGTATAAATGAAGCTTGAAAGAGCCCTTCGGTGGCTGCTGGTATAGACAATGCTGGTTCACATAGTGTTTGGACTTCGTCTTCCCACTCGGAGTCTAATACACATTCGGTTACTGAGTCTTCTTTAGATGGTTCTTTTGTTAAAATTATACACGAGTCAAGTAATTCCTCAGTATAATCCATCGGAGGATTTTCCAATAAGGCAATTACTTTTAATACCTCCTCTGTAAAGAGTGGTTTTATTACATTATTCTCTCGTGTATCTGCCTAG
>RJVT01000103.1:241831-361265 GCA_018835575.1 Cotesia chilonis
GAATATCCTGGTATATGGGAAGAGCTCGAATTTACTCTCGTATGCGCTGTTCCTGTGTAAATTTCACGTGCCAGTCGTTTCGCGTTCACGAAGTTGCCTGATTTCCTGTTCTTGTCGTTGGATTTCCTGCTCTTGTCGTTGTTGTCGACGTTCGAGGCGTTCTCGTTCTTCTTGTTCTCGCTTTAACTGGTCCCGTAACGCTTGTTCCCTTGCTTCTCGTTCTCTTAAAGCTCCTCGACTCCTTGAAGTCTTGCTCGAGGCGCCCAGCATTTACAGGATCACCTCGGAGTCTGTGTTGCAACCAGGAGCGTCACGATCCATGTCATCGATTATTCATTCATTGTGTCCGCAACCTCTCCGAAATGTAGCGAAGAGTTTGAAGAGCTTGTTGGAGCAGGTGTAATTGTATTTCTTTCAACTATATCGCTGATTCTGGCTCTATTTTGGTTTACAGGGAACGACATTATCCCACTCGTACCTGGATTCTCGCCTATTGATCTGCGTTGGTTGTTTTGGGCCGAAGATATTACTCCCGCGGATTTTTGTTGTCTAAAACCCGGTTTAATTGAGTTGACTCACCCATGGGTGCAGGCATGACACCTGACCCGGGTATTTGAGTTTGCTCACCCAAGGGTCTCTGAACAACGTTGAATCCTGGGTCATTCGTAATATCCGGTGATGTTTTACCCCGGCCTCTTCCTAAGGAAAGTCGTCGAGCCTCTTCGGCTCTTCGAGTCCTTGAGACCTGGTTCTCGGTCCACTTGGACGTATCATCTTATTTGATTTATAAAATATTTTTCCAATCTGAAAATCTCACTTATAAAACACGAATTAAACTTATAATTTTAATGTTATAATAAAATCTTAAAATTTTAACGATTGTAATTTAGAAAAATTATTTAATAAAAGAAAAATTATTGAAATAAATTTCAAAACCCAGACAAAAAAATTTCCAAGTTTTACTGTGAAATAAAATTTTCAAACTTTATTTAAGAGAATTCGAAAATAATCATCAAAAGTAAATGTCGAAAGTTACTAAAGAGAAAAAATTAAATTTTCAAAATAATTTAACTTCTTAAGGAATTTCTTCTATTATAAAAGAAAAAAATAATAATTTTGTAAAATCTTAAAGTTGAATAAATTTAAGTTTTTAATCTACTAAATTATTTGAAAGAAAAATTTTTAATTCTCTATTCAAGAAAAATGTAATAGAATTTATTCGAAACTTTCAAGGAAATTGGCAAATGAATTGGAAATTGATTATTAAATTATATTTTCTTTTTAAATAAATTTTGCTAAATGAAGAATAATTACTATTACAAAGGAAAAATTTTTGAGGATTAAATTAACTAAAGGAATTAAGTTTTTGAACAGTAATTGTCAAAATATTCTCAACTTAATTTCCCCAGGTGAAAAATAATTATTTTTAATCCGTATACTGTAATCTATAATTATTTCCAATGTTAAATATCTTATTGCAATTAATTGACAAGAAAATTTACTATAAAGAATTCCCGAGAAGTTTAGATTTTATATACGTACAATATTCTATTGTAATTTAATTTATTTTATACAAAGGGATTTTAGTTATCGGTTTATTCTGTAATGATAATTAGTTTCCATCCCCTTGGTAACTATGTCTAGAAGAATTTTAATCCCTTCAGAATTAAAATATTCTTGAGATATAAAAGTATTCATTTACCGGTAGTTACCGGGTTTTACTATAAATTTGAATCGTTGATTTTAGTTAACCGAGGTAGCCGAAATAAAATAAGTAATATAATCCTTTTTGAAAGAAAATGTATATAACTTATTTCGATTACCTGGTTTTGTATTATGTTTATAATATTAATTTTTGTCCCCCGAGTAGCTGTGAAATGTAGAAAATTTACTACCACGAGCTACTGGGTATGACTGATAAAAGATTTTTTTTTTGTTTTTTTTTTTTTTTTTTTTTTTAAATAAGTTTATTTTCTAAATAAGTTTTTTTCAAGTAAGTTACTTTCTTTCTAAAATTTCCTAAGTGAAGCAATTTTTAACTAAACAAAAAAAATCTGGGTGATTGAATAATCAATTAGTTAATTGATTAATCAAAAATTAATCATTCAACAACTTCCATTCTCTCTCTAGGGTTTTTCAAAGTTGGGCGCCAGTGTAACGGTTTTACTCGTTCATATTGGCCCCTTTATTAACTATTAACTAACGAAAACTGACTCTAATAATTATGAACAAAAAGGGCGCCACCAGGATTTTTACTCGCGGTTCCTGGAACCGGTCCAGAGCTGAGTATTCCTAATCTTAGGGTAGAGAGAGTGGAGGAAGGTGCTGTTGAATAAATAATCAATGATTAACAATATCTATAGATTTATTAACAATTAAAATTGACAAGATTCAACTATGAGAAACTTTTTACTAAATTCACACACACACACACACACTCCTTAATTAACTAAGCTTATAAACTATAGCCTAACTCAACGGCTAACCAGACGACTCTTCACTCGGTGCAAATACAGCATTGCACTGAGGTCGTCTAACTGAGACAATTTTTACTGAATTACCTCACACACGTTGCTTAATTCTAAACTTATCAACTATAGCCTAACTCAACGGCTAACCAGACGACTCTTCACTCTGGACAAATACAGCATTGCACAGAGGTCGTCTACTAACTAACTAACTGCCAATTTGACACTATTAACACTCTCTATCACACATTACCCACTCTAATCTTTACACACATAACCCACACTTGAAATAATTTTAATTATAAATGTAATTGGATAAAATAAAAATTTAAATTAATTGAAAATTACTAAATTGAACAAAATTACAAAATCTAATTATTTAAACAGTGATAATAAACTGAACGATGTTAACGCTTGACGACCAAACTCTATTCTGACTTTATTCTAGCTATGACTGTCAAAAATTTCAAATGCTAATTTTTCCTGAATCACCGGATTAAGATTCCTAACAGATTTACTTCCTCGTCTTAACAATATAATGATGATTCACCAAATCAAAAGGTCTTAACATCCTTTCAAGGAAAAATTAACCGATTTTGAGTTTACTTTACTAAATCTATTAATCTAACTAATTTCCAACAATGATTCCAAAATACTTATATATAATTTCCAGCAATTAATTAATCAATTTCACCAGAATTTTCTATGCTAAATTTTCAACACTATTTTAACTATTTCCTGGATTTACTATGTCTAAACTATTAATTATTAATTTACAATAAATTTACTCTACTAATTCCGAAGGCTTCGCTTAAATTAATTAATTTTTACAATAAAAATAATCTCAATAATTATTTCTTAATATATATAAAATTAATAGTAAAATTCTTGCAAAATTATAATTAATAAAATTCTTAGTGAAATTATTCTAAACAAAATTTTGCAAAATTTTAGCAAACAAAACTCTTATGAAATTATTATTAATAAAATTCCTTGTGAACTTTTAATTAACAAAAATCTTAGTGAATTTATGCTTAATAAAATTCTTGCAAAATTATAATTCTAGGAAATCGACAGAAGTCGAAACTTCAATTTAGTTAATTAGAATATTTGATAGCTCGGCTGGCTATGACCTTGGGTATTTAGAATTTATCGCGACAGAGAAATATTTTGACGCTCGACCAAAATTCCTCGAGTAAAAACGCTTGCTGATTATTTTACAACACAAAATTAATCAGTTCAATTAAGTTAATTTCTATAAACTAATAATAATTAATTTAATAACTTCTCCAGATGTTAATTAATTTTCTCGATTAATTTTAGTTCGTTAAATTTTCTCGAGAAGAATTATATTTGATAATTTCTCCCGCAAGGTCAATTTGAGTGACTCTCGGGTTTATGCCCCCATGAAAATCACTCAACTCAAACTATCAAATTTTCTTATAATACAATTAATTAATAAATAAAAATTCATTTAATGAGAAGAGGTTGAAAAGGGACCGAGTATATACCGCGGTCCAATTTTCTACCACGGAGTAAAATTCAGTACCTGAGAAAATATGATTCTCGATGACAATCTAAAGGCTCCGAATCCAAAATCCAGGTATTTCTCGCTTGGCCTGAGTTGTCCAAATTCGCCAAAATTTACTCCGGGTCTCGAAAATATCAACTTGATCGTACCTGTAACAGTAGGAAATGAATAATGTTGTTCTTAACCGAAAGTAACTTAAAAGTTTTTATCGCAGCGTTCCTAAACCGAACGTGCGAATAAATAATTACCTGTTATCGAAATTTTCCAACTGGTGCAGTTGACGATCCAACCTCTTCTGACTCTACGAGTCTTTCGCACTTGTATACTTACCTATTCCAACCTTCCCCCCCCACTTAATTACTATCTAGGACGGGCCCGAAGATCGAGGCGCGCCAGTACTGAGTCGACTAATTACCGATATCCGGTGACTTATCGATTTAGGGTAATTTTACCCTGTTACAAATTACAATAATAAACATTAATATTTTTTTAAAAATAGAGAAGGTAGCTTGAAAATGAACCGAAATTTAGAGCTAAATGTCCGTCAATGTAGATCAATAATATTATTTTCTGGACATTTTCTAACTTTCTTCTTTATTTTTTTAATCGTTTTTCTTCCTTTATTTTTTCAATCTTCTCCTTTTTTCCCTTGTTCTCCGTTCTTCTCCTTATCCACTTCTTCACCTACTCTTCCTTTATGACTTCTTCGTCTTCTATCTCAATGATTCCGTCGCGATGTTTTTTTCATCTGATGGGGTTGTATTAAAATTAAATTTATTTATTATGTTTTATATAAATATCTCAATTAACAAATAGAAAATTACTTTTTAATTTCCACTCTGCTGTTGTTTAGCCTGTTTAACCAAACGCATCATTCGTTCTTGTTCTTTTCTCTCAAAGTAAGTTCGTATTTCTTGAAAGTATAATAAAGCGTTGTAAATTCCGTCAATTAACGATTTCTAGATAAATTCAAATAATTTTTATTACATTTATAATTAACTCTTGAACTTTATCATCACTTTATTTTATTTTTTATGCACATTTACCTCTCTAATCTCTGCAAAGGAAAATTCACTTATATTATCGTATTCTTCAAAGCAACCAATCCCTTCATGGAATCTTCTGTCACTTAAAGTGATTCGGACTGTTGTGAAACATCCAATATAAGACTTTCTTGATTCTTTTGATAGTTAATGTCGAATTATTAATAAAAATTTGTAATTTACAATTTAATTATATATCAATATATTTTACAAATCATTACTTACCTAAAGTTTGAGCTTTTATCTCATGAGACCAGTTTTTAGAACCAAACACATAGTCAGCACACAAACATAAACTTTCAATACTTTCTCTGTCGGACATTTTTATTTCACTTCTCAACCGCTTATGAACTGACGTTTTATCATAAGATTAATTAGGTTATATAAAAACAAATGAAATTAATTAAATAAAAAAAAAACAATTAACTTTAACCTTTTCTATTTAAACAGTAAAAAAATAATCATTTGGAGTCTGTAGAAGTTACAGTTTGGAAATAGAAATTTCACATTTTAACACCCACCACCGGAAACTTTTTCAGCGGTGAGTTGTTGTAAAATCTGCTCTTAGATTATTTCTGCATCACATATAGATGACTCTAGCTAAATTTGGAGTCTGTAGGAGTTATGGCTTAAAAAATAAAAATTTTCATTGTTAAACCACCCCCGCAACCCCCTGTGGGGTGAGCTACCGTAAAATTCGTTCATAGACTATTTCTACATCTCTTACAGAAGATTCCTACCAAATTTGGAATTTATAGGAGCTATAGTTTAAAAACGGGAATTGTTCATTGTTAACGCCCCCGCAATCCCCTTTGGGGGATGAATTTCTTAAAATCCGTTTTTAGTTGACCTCTACATAACGAAAGTAATATTCCTACCAAGTTTCACATTTCTAAGTCCTATAGTTCCCGAGATTTCGTGATGAGTAACTATAGAAATTGGAATACTTCATTATCATCGAAATTTTTAACGTTTTAGCAGACTTTTTTAAAATTTTCTTACCTATAAACATTCTCCTGACAATTCTGAAGACAACAAAAAAAAATTAACCCAATCGGTCCAGCCGTTCTCAAGTGATACTCGATCATAGATACGGCATTTTATTTTTATCAAAAAATGAGTGGGTGTGCAGGGGTGCGTGGAGTTGGTGGGTGGATGCGTGAAAGTTTGTAAGTAGATTCTTAGCTGAATGTAAAAGAACATTATCCGTTTAGTAAACTCCGTTGAAATCCATGAAAACAAAAGAATCAAGAGAAAACGCTTGTCTTTTGTTTTTATTAGCGGGATAAATGTTCATAAAAGTAAAACAGCAATAAAAAAATGAAGGAACGTTAGAATTCAAAAAATAAATAGCCATAAACCATCTAGGAAAAATTTCGCATCGAATGGTGGTAGTTTCATACGATCAGTGGTTTAGGCGTGATTGAGCCTCAAACGAAGGCAATTTTCATTATATATATATATATAAATCTACTAGCACTACATCGATACTGTATGACGATAGGAGCGACTTTCTGATCAACGGCTGAGGACCCGTACCTATGGCGAAAGTAAAATCTCCACCTACTATACTTCGAATGTATGTACGTAAGATCATATTTTGAAACATAGCATAATGCCATAGATTTATATACATATATTGCTAAATTAATGTGCTTATTTTACAATTTATGTAATTAATATTATTTGGTTAATAACAAATGTCTGCGTCAAAGTAATTTTTCTGACATATGCAGGAAAAATTTCAACTGTTAAAAAATATGTATCGAATCTAAATTTCTCAGTAATAAATTTCAAAATTTTTCCATCAAAATTGATTCAGCAGATATTTAATCATTTTTTGAATTTTGTTAACAAAAAAGTTATGGCAAAAAAAAAATTAGAAAAAATAATTGACATGTCGAAATTATAAAAAATTATACACGCAATTTTTCATAAAAAGATTTGTTTGTTGAACAAAATTAAAAAATTATGAAGTGACTGTTTACTTTAATGTCATAATTTTTTCAGATTATCGTTATTTTTCTATAAACCTAGCTAGCTAACAACACTAAAAAAAAAGTTTTCTACGCTGCACGATCCATTGTATCGTGAACCGCGTATCGCTATAATCATGCAACGAATCCTGATCAACGCCAAACTATATTATAACATCAACGATTTAAATACGAACATGAACTATATTTAAGATCCTAACATCAGGGATATAAAGTTTCGTAATTATTACACTACTTTTTTTACGAGACACTATTTAATAAATAGTTCCTAAAGCGATTCAACTGTATTGTAAATATACTGGTCCGTACTGCTACCGTGAGTGAACGAATCGCGAAAATAACGAAACGAATCCTGACGGTCACGATCGAGGCTTGAAGCGCCAGTCATCGGCGTCAGTTTCTAACCTCATTTGTTGTTTATTGAAAAATATTTATTGTTGTGATATTGTTGTTTATCATTTATAATTATATAAATATGGACGATTGGGTGAAAAATAAATTAATTAAATGGAATATTGAAAAATTGGTGGGTGTATTTGTAGGTAAGTTAAATTAATTTATATTTTGCACATGCATGTATTTATATTTGTAAATTGAATAATCTTTTACCACTTGGTATTAATTTTTTTCGTTATTTATGAGTATTATGTTTATAACAATAACAAAAATAGTAATAATAATAATAATAATAATAATAATTGTTATTATTATTTTTATCATTATCATCTATTAAATTATAAATAATTAATGATTTTGAAATTAACATTAATTTAGAAAGAAAAAAATTTGCAGACAAAATTTTTTTTTTTTTAAATTGTCAAAGTTTATTATATCAGTTATTTTTTTAATCATAATACTTAGTTTTTTGTTCTTACTATTTTAATGGCTGATTTGCATGTTGAATGTTTGTTTGTTTCATTTATATCATATAGAAGAAGAAATTGACAAAGATTCTTTCGAATGCTTGGATGAGAAAATGATTTATTGATTGATTCCCAAGGCAGGTCCAAGAGCACTATTTTTAACAAAATGGCAGTCAGAGTTCGCTGTTTTAAATGATAAAGAAAATCTAAAAGTAGGATCAACTTTTCTAACCTAATGTTTTTAATTTTTAATGACACTATTTTCATTTTCTTTTCTTTTTATAACCACATACAGAGTAACTTCAATGATACCTCGGATTTGATACCTCTCGAAGATTTTAATATTTTAGAAAGCTCTTTTAACGAATCAAGCACAGGTAACATACTATAATAATAATAATTACTATTTATTTTTTCCGTGTATAAGTAATTCTTTGTATTATTGGACAAGTACTGTTATTGTTTTTGTTTCAATTATTTAGCCGAAGGCATGGTAGTTTGTGTGGAAAATTCTTCTGAAAATGATGATGCACAGAATGAAGATATCCCGTCGATTTTTGATAATCTAAATGTGGTTATAAATCTATGTACACCTGTAAATGAAATAATAGAGCTGCTCCAGAGCTCTATTATTGGAATAGCTACTTTAAATTACTATAAAACTCACAGAGCTTTGACTGATTCGTACAGAGTTTTTCTTGTGGATGTACTAGTGACAACAGAAATGAGAACGAATTATGATTATTTGTAAGACTTATTCATCTAATTACTATCATAAATACATATGTTTCATTTAATAGCACGAGTAAAAAAGATTATATATAATTATATATGATTTATATATAATTGATATCTGATTATATATAGTTATATATAGTTATACATTAATCTCTTAACAGAAGTATATATAGTTATATATAATTGTATATAACTATATATAATTATATAAAATTATATATAACTATATATAATTATATATAGTTATACATAAATATCTCAACAGAAGTATATATAGTTATATATAATTGTATATAACTATATATAATTATATAAAATTATATATAACTATATATAATTCTCTGGAGAGAATGACTATATACCCTGATAAAAAAAAAGTATTGATACAAAGAAAAGAGTATTGAAAAGTATTAATTTTCTAGTCAATCCAATACTTTTCAATACTTTTTTCTTTGTCTCAATACTTTTTTTATTCAAGGTATGGAGCAATATACAGCCATGCAAGATTATACATAGTCTCATATCTAATTATATATTAGTATATAATTTTCGATAGTTCCAAATAGAGTCAAATAAAACTGAAAAAAAATTAGATCATTTTAAGAAAATTGAAAAAAAAATGTTTCGTTCCTCATTTTACTCCTTTTTTAAGTTTAATTTTTCATTTTTCATCAGTATTATGATATTGCTTCTTCAATGCTGCATTATTTTCATATTTTTTATATTAAAAAATATAATTTTCTTTATACGTCCTTTTCGCTTTAACAAACATTTTTATAAAGCCAAAAGGACATACCTTTGAAATGCGCCCTTTTGGCGTAAGTAAATCAAAAATTTTTTTTTTACTGATCTTCACGTCTTTGATGATTTTCAGCTGATTGACAAAAAAAATTTTCTTTACGCCCTTTTGCCCTTAAATATTTTTGGATATTACAAATTTTAGGGGGCCCATTCCCCCTCCCCTCCCTTATTTTCTAGTGGTTTCTTACGTTTTTTACAACTGACGTATTTTATAATAAAAATATATTTTTCATGTTCGTGTCATATAGAATGATATAAAGTTGTTTGTTCTTACAATGAAAAAAATTGCGAGAAGAGTTACGATTTTTCAATTGTTGTCCATGTTTGCGGAGCAATTGAAATTTTGTTCATAAATTCAATTTTATTTTTAATAAATAAATAAACTAAACTAGAATTTTCCCCCATCAAAAAGGTTTACAATGTAATTAACTACCTGCGCATCTTATCTATTGTCATTAATAAGCTTCGCAGTATGGCACAAAATTATGCGTAAAATTAATTTTCAAAAATCTTTAATTTTTTTTATCATCATAAATAATTTAAAAATAATTAGAATTTTATTAAGAGACTGATATTGTCGGACTTCAGGGTTAAAAATCTGACCTCTAGGTGAATGTTCGGACCCCTGGGTTTAAAGTCGGAGTTAAAGGACTACAGTCGGACTACACGGCTCTTAGGTAGATCTATTCCGGGTTAGAGGGATCTATATACCCGTGAAAAAATATTCTGATCAGGCTTGATATAAGCTGATAAGGCCATATAAAAATTTTTGATATATTCATATCTGGCCTGATATGACCTGATATGTCCATATTTAATTTTTGATATGTCCTGATATGGCGTGATATGAAAATTGGCCATATCAGGCCAGATCAAGCCTTATCAATTTGATATGTCTATATCAGACTTGATATAGCTTGATATGCTCATATATAATTTTACATTATTTCTTAATAGGTCCTGATATAGCCTGATATAACTTTATAAAGTTATATATACTTTGATAAACTTGAAAAAAAAATCCCTGATCAGGGTTGATAGAAGTTGATATGGATTCATATAGTCTGATATACCCTTATCAGTACATAAATAGTCTTATCCAGTTATATCTTAGTTATATTCTTATATAAAAGCAAACCAGAGTTAAAAAACTGTATGTAATTCATACATAATTATATAGATGTATATATAATTCATATATAATTATATATGAATCATATAGAATTCTATATAATTTTTTTTACTCAGGTGATTATTTCGTGATTACTATAAAACACTCTCTTTTTTTATCTAACACGGAAAAAAATAATCTGTGGAAATGACAGATATGGGAATGTTAAATTGACATGGCCGGATTTTGTTAGATTTACCCGGGTAAAAAACTTTATATATAACTATATATAATTATATATATTTATATATAATGACATTCGGGGTTTCGTATAATTATATATAATTATATATGACTATATACCCTGATAAAAAAAAAGTATTGATACAAAGAAAAGAGTATTGATAAGTATTAATTTTCTAGTCAATCCAATACTTTTTTCTTTGTCTCAATACTTTTTTTTATTCAAGGTATGGAGCAATATACAGCCATGCAAGATTATACATAGTCTTATATTTAATTATATATTAGTATATATAATTAATAATTATGTATGCTTATATATAATTAACTATATAAAAATTTTTTCTCGGATATAATCATACTTGGCTGTTATAACCCCATGCATAATCCGTATATAAGTCTATATATGATCAGATCTGATTATATATGAATGAGTCTTTATATAATTAGATCTGATCAGACTTGCATAGTTAGATGTGATCAAAATTTTTTATTTGAAACAAATTTTTTTTTGATAATCACAAAAAGTGCAAAATGGTGTTTATAATTACGTTTAAATAATTCTGAAATACAAATTTTTACATTTCCTATGAAATGTTTAGGTCTGCTCTACTACAACCTAATAGTAAAATCATTATTTATTTTATGAATAATTTATTAAAATAAATAAATTATGAACTATGACTATCTAAATATATTATAAAATCAACTTTCATATTATATTTAAGATAAACTCATATGATAAATTAAGTAGATCATAGAATCATTATTGTCTAAGATAGCAGCATAGCAGACAGAAACTTCAAGACACACGGAGATTACCAAAGTTAAGCAGCATTGAGCAGGGTTAGTAGTTGGATGGGTGACCGCTGGTGTTATATATATATATATATATATATATATATATATATATATATATATATAAGGCCATTTTCTATATATAATATTATATATAATTTTTTTTACTCGGGAAGTCAATTGCACCAAATAACTTTTATAATAAAAATAGTATTATGTAGTAATATTGTCTAAATTATATTTAAAATTAACATCCATAATAATTAAAAATATTAAAAAAAATACTCAAAAATGTTTTTAATTCTTATTAAAAATAAAAAGAAAGAAAATGATAAAATAATCATAATATTCATCATTATTGTAGACAATTCAAGCATCGATGCAAATGAGAGCTGCGAATAATCAACAGGCACATTGTATTCATCAACATACGATTCCGACTTATCAACCTTTCACTTCGATCCTTCCATCTTCACATAATTTGCCGGGTGCTATGTATTCGCAAACTCCACTACCACCACTACCACCACCACCACTACCACCGACTCAACAACATTCCATACCACCATACCAACCTGCTCACGCAATAGGTTCATCACAACAAAATCATCCTGCTTTGTATTTGCCATCTCAATCACTTGTACAAAATGTACAGAATGTACATAATTCTACATACGTACAGCAATTCAACAGAAACGTAAATTATGCCATACCACCCCCCTTTCCACAAAACTAATATTCTTACGGTATTGATATTTATGAAGATAATTAGAGTTGAATAGCTATTTAAAAAACTTTTTATTGCTTAATTGATAAATAAAATGTTTTAGAAATATTCTTGAATATTGAATTTTAAATTACGCGCTAATTCATCTTAAGCGACATCTATTGAATTTATATTTTTCATTCTAATATATTTTTACTTCATGCGCATGCGTTGATGTCGGCCATCTTTATACGGCATTTATTTGGTGTAAATATGCATATATGTAATACTCCTATATGGACAGTTTCTATGAGTGGAAGCTGTTCCGACAAAGTGAGACAGAACACATCACTTTCTCTGTCCTCCAAGTGTCTAGCTCAGTTCTACGCATGCTCTTGCGCGCAGAACGGAAAACATCGAGTTATTCAAATAACATATACTTTTGTAATAATTTTTTAATAATTTTGAAGTGTTATGTCGGACTCAACGTCCGACATTTTTATTTTATAACAAATAGAATTTAATTATTCATAAATAATTTTATGTTCTTACAACTAATTAAATGGGATGGCCTCTTTTACCCAGATTCCGATTACACAGATGGCGCTATTACCCAGATCCCTTTGACACATATCCCGATTACGCAGATTGTGATTAAACAGATTTTCTATTACACAGATTACTTATTACTCAGATAACCGATTACACAGAAAATCTTTAACGCAGATCCCGATGACGCAGATAATTTAAATTTTTAAATGATAAATGCCATGATAAAGCCAAGCATTAAACGTGCCTGAAATTTTTAAATTGCCGCCATCAAAACATGGCGGATGAGCATGTAATCTAGCTATTGGTTGAATTTAAGGGTTCAAGGTGTGCACGGAGCGCTTTATTAAAGTATCTAAAGTTATAGTGTTTATGTGTAAAATCCCGCGTTGGTTGGAACGTTCAGCCATCATAACCTTCATTGATACGGAATTATATTATAATATTATGTTATTACACAATAGTTATTTTAAAAGGAAATAAAATCTCTATCTGATGATAACGGTAAAAAGTTTTTATTTATTATGAAATATTTTTTATAATGAATCTTATATTAATATTAATAATTTTTTATTAGATACTTGATAAAATGAATCAACAAAATAACAGGTTAAAGATTAGAGCTATAGGTAAGTAAACATAAACATATATATTAAAATTAGTATTTTTTTTAGAAATTGAGTTCAAAATAATTTTAAATTTCATTTTCTTTTTCTTTTTTTTTCATATTTTTTTTTTCTCTTTTAAAAATGAATTTATACGCTGTTTTTGAAGAAATTTCTGTGATAGTGTCGAAAGATATTCTAAATTTGTGTTACTACTTTGCACTGTTTTTATTTTTTCACTCATTTCATTCATATTCGTTACTGGAGCTTCGATTCGAGCTAAAACGGTTTCTTCTGAATTTAATTTCTCTAAAATTAAATGTTGGCCATCTTCTAATTTTTTTTTCTTTGATGTCACATAACAGTGTGGCTTTGGATTTTCTTCTAGATGTCTTTTTAAATTAAATGACGAACTTGATATTATCGTAGGAGTAGTGAAGGTCAGTGTGGTAAATGTTGGGATCGTAAGTTTTGAAATGTTTGGAGTAGGAGACGCATTCATGGAATTGGGCGTAACTACGATAGGTGCTATCATTGATTCTGGGTCGGCTGATGTTGAACCAGTAAAAGGAAGCATAATTGAGGAATCTGTTAATATTAATTTTATGTTATCTTTAGTTTTTATATTTTTTTTAATTTTCTAATGAGACTTTTTTTTGTACCTGATTCTTCTTGTTCTCCATTATTTAAATCTTCTACAGTGACATTAAGCACGTCCTTGCTCCAATATTTGATAATCCAATTTTTTAAATCTTCAATGAAATTCAATAAATCATTATTGCTATATTCTTCTCTTTTCGTTAAATTATGAATACTTTCAAAGATATTCTTCACCATTATTTTATTATCGGGACACTCTTTATCAATATGTTTGCTAGCTAACTATAATTAAAATTTATTAAGTAGATAGTTTAATTTTTAATTATTTTTTATATGGTAAATTATTTACTTTTAATGACGTAGAAATAAATATAACCATATTTGGAGTCGGTTGTTGAATAATACTTTCAATTAACGTCAACAAAAGCTTTCCCAAATTCTTAGATATTTGTTTAATTTCGACTGTACATTTTGATAAAAAAATGATTAATCCATGTCCATGAGCTTGTATTTCTGACGAAGGCACTGTTAGCTGAAGCCAATTTTTACATATCTGGTCGACTGTGTAGGAACAACTATCAAAATCAAAAATAAAAAAAAAGTTAAATTGATTCTAAAATTTAACTTACTCATTTTAGGGCCAGTTTTTCAACCCGGGGTTTTGATTAAACCAGAGTTTAAAGTTGTACCAACATAGAAAAATGTATGAAGTGACGTTATTACTTGATGATCACTCTGAACGTGTATATTAAAATTTTATTTCTACCTACGTTCATGTTTGTTTTCAATAATATAACCTTGTGTACTATTACCAGACAGATAAATTGATAAACATAATTTAAAAAGAGTGATATAAATCAATGTAATGGAATCATAATTTCGTTAAAAATATTATTAATTTAAATAATATTTTATAAGTATTTTATGAAATAAATAAATAATATCATATGGATAATGTGATTGAATATGCATTATTATCTGATGAAGACTCCGATAATGATCTGGATGAGATTCCCGTTGAGGAGCAACGACCAATCCAAGTTTTCCGTGAACGTCTAAATTATTTTTACATTTTAAATGAAAATCAATTTCACGACCGATTTCGTTTATCAAAAAATTCTGTACATATGTTATTAAATAGATTGGGTAATTACTTTGAACTTTTCACTGAAAGGTAAGACTCTAAAATCATTAGTTATTACTAAATCTATAAATCGTAAAGTTTATTAAAAAATAATAAATCAGCAGACATTTGACAATTTTGATGATTTTTTTTATAATAAAATAAAAAAAAAATAAACAAAATTGTCGAAAGTCTGATGATTTTAGTATTACACTAGTAAATAGTTGTAAAAGTTTGTTTTGTACTTTTCAGAAATAATGCAGTTCGTCCACTAACACAATTGTTATTATTGTTACGTTTTTGTGCAACAGGAAGTTTTTTAATAACTGTCGGAGATTTTATTGGAATATCAAAAAGTTGTGCTCATAAAATAATTCACAGTTTAGCTCGTTCGATTGCATCCTTACGTCATGAGTTCATTAATTTTCCATCTACTCGAGAACAAATACTACAAAACCAAGTTGAATTTTTTCAAACAGCCTCATTCATCAGAACAGTAGGTTGCATTGATTGTAAGCATGTGAAAATTGAATCATTCGGTGGTAATGATGCCGAGATTTACAGAAACAGAAAAGGGAATTTTTCAATAAACGTTCAAGTTATTTGCAATGCTCGATTAGAAATTATAGATATTGTAGCGAGATGGCCGGGTTCAACCCATGATTCCACCATTTTTAACAATTCCAGAATTCAAACTCTCTTTGAGAATAATGCTTTTGGAGATGCGATATTGTTAGGTGATTCTGGGTACCCGAATCTTTCTTATATATTAACTCCACTTCAAGATCCACAAGCAGCATCTGAACAACTGTATAATGAATCACAAATAAGAACAAGAAACTTTATTGAGCGTACATTCGGTGTTTGGTCGCGACAGTTTGCTGTATTGCAAGGAACTAGGTTTAGAACACAGAAAGAACGTTAACTATAATTGTTGCTACAGCTGTTTTGCATAATATTATAAGGAGAGAGAAACCCTTCAATATTTACCCTATACACGAATATTTAAGAATTCCGGAAGTCCAAAATCCTGTTATTGGTGACGTGAATTTAAGAAGAAATCTAGTTGAAGGTTATTTTGAAAAGTACGTAAATGGAGATATTTCAATATTTTTCAATGCTAATATCAATTTTTATAATTTCAGTTTAATTAGAAGAAATTAAAAAAGAAATAGTATCCTAAAATCTTGATCGAAGTGAGTAATATTAGAATTTGTAAAAGTAATTGAAGGTTTTAAAATGACACTAATGAGATTTATCGCTATAAGTTCTTGGTAAGTTTATCACTCGAGACTGAAACACTACAAAACCAATTATTGTAATTTCATAATTTTTATTGTAATTGTAAATATTGTAATTTTTATTGATTACATTATAACTCGACCTTATAAAATCGAAAAATTAAGACAATAAATTATTTATTTCACCAATTCCACATTTTTTTGTAATCATTTATGAAAAATGAAATGATTAAAAACCATAAATTTTTTGGTTCAAAAATTAAAAATTTCACAAAAATCATTATTTAAAACAGAAAATTTTTTAAAAATAAATAAAAAACATTTGATGTAAAATTAAAAAAAAAATACTTATTTATCTTTTTACAATTTTTTTTCATTAATATTTAAAAAATAGATTTTGGTAAGATTGACTTTATTAAATACAATAAATTGGAAAAATTACAACGTAACATGTAACTCGAAACATATTTCGAAATAGATAAATGAAATTTAGCTTGCTATAAATAAATAGTATTGTTTTTTAAATTTTTCATTTGAATTTCTTTGTAATGAAAATTAAAAAACTCGTCCAATATGTATATAATATATTATATAATATATAGTATATAGGGTGGGTCAAAAAAATCAACTATTTTTTTTTTACAATTAATACGGAAAAATGGGTTACTAGGCACCTTAAAAAAATTCTCACCAAATATGAACTCTTAATTTTAATAGGAAGATCCTCCGCGTCGTAGTTTTTCATTTTTTTCTCAGTCCAATAGAAAAAAATTCATTCCTCATCATTAATTGGTCGTACAGAAAAAATTTTTTTAAGAATTTTGTAGGAAATTTAATGCTCTACAAAAAAGGTATCTTATGTTTTTTCCGTAAACCTCACCATTTCACTAATATTGAAGATTTAAGATTGATTATTTTAAGTCAAATGTCACTTTTGTTTATGAATTTTATAACTCGACAAGAAATGGCTATTATTGAATGGGCAATAGAAATTTTTGTAGCAAATTAACTGCTCTATAAAAATGGTATCTTATGTTTTGGCGATTAAATTAATCGTTCAAAAGATATTCATCATCAAACTTTCATGTATATCGATTTTAAGAGTTTTTGATTAAATAATCGAAAAATTTCAATTTAATCTATCAGTTTTGAGAAAATTTACACGAAAAAAATTTTTTTTCATCAACTGAGAAACTTCAAAATGTTTTTCAAGCTTTTTTTTATGTGTAAGTATTTTTATCTACATTTAAAAAAATAAATTGTACATTATTTATCGCTTAGTTAATCATTTATCAATAAAAAAAGCAAAGTTTTCATTATAAATATATTATGATTTCAGTTTTAGAGAAAAAAATGTCCAATTAGTTATAAGAAAGTTTTTTATTTCAATTTTCAACTGAGCTATTTATTTTCAAACAATTTTTTGTTGCAAGTAGGGTAGTTTTTTCGATGCTCTTTCACAACTTGCAATAAAAATTGAAATTGCTCTTCGTCTTTCGTTAAGCATTGGTTATATTCACTTACTAATGCGACACCTCGCTCTGCCACATCATTAACAACTTTCAATTGTGCGAAAAATTCTTTATTTTCATTATAACTCTCATCAGTAGACCATAAATCAATATTTTTGTCAAGAAAATCATACGGCAGATCAAAGATCTCAAAAAGTTTTAATGACTTCTTAGAAACAAAGTCACTTATATTTTTTTGCAGAATTAAATGTAAATTTTTTCTATCAATAATAAATCTTCTTGCTTTAGAATCTGTACCTTCGCGAGTCTTAACAGCTTCGACAATATTCTTCTTTATGTTTAATGGAACGGTATCATCAAAAAGTGATAAAATAGCAAGTTCATCACTTAAGTACCATAAATGTGAAGTCATTTTTTCACATGTAGCCAAGGAAATTAAAGAATTAATTTTACTGTACTCAATTAAATTTTTCATAAACTCTAAGTCGTGATTAGCAGCAGAAGTCGCAGAAGTTGATGAAAACCAAGCTTTTACATACACCATAACTATAAAAATACAAAATTGTCGAAGACCATCCAATTCTTTCTTAGAAAGGTCAAATTCATCTCTAAAAATAAACATTTTTAGGCAATAAATTGCCTTTGCCATCCATCTTGCATGATGAACTGCACCAGGACGCTTGAAGAAAACTTGCTCTCGTGGCATTTCTCCCAGAAAAATTAATGACAATTCCAATATTTCTTTATAGTCATCTCGGGGTTGCGATAACTACCAAAAGTAATCAATTATTCGTAAAAAATCAAAAATTATCCTCTACACTTAAAATTGTATTTAAATAATACCTGTAAGTATCGCTTAATAAATGAAGATAGATTATTTTTTTCATTCGTAATAATATTAGCAACAATACTATCTTCAACACCAGATTTATACTTCGTTTTATCGAATGTGTCCCAAAATTTTTTGAATCTGCCAAATATTGGAACATTTGGTCCGGATGATACTGGCCAATAGACTTCGAATGCACTCCTTAAAATGATCTCATAAATATGATGGCGACATGGTAACCAAATTAATTCTTTTCCTAAGGCCTTTTCAATTTCTTTACATGTACCATGATGGATTCCTGTATAGTAAAAATAGATAATTACACTTTAAGTTCTGTATTTAATAAAAATTGTAACGCATATTTAAAATCTATAAATAAATAAAGAATTATAACTAATGGGCACGTGTCGAAAATTTAATTAATGTATGAAAACAATTCAACTAGAACGATGAAAATAAAATTTTCTTTTAAATATTTTATCATTGATTAGTTACCCGTATTAACCGCAGTCGTGTCAAAACACATCGCCTTGATGTAACTAATAATACCCCATTGATTTAACGTTGACAAGATGGTTGCTGTTTGATTTTCTGCCGATCCACTATTCATTTTTGGAACTCCAAGTAACTGCTCAGTACCAAAAGCAGTCAAAATAATCGGTAATCGATCCACAAATTTCGATTCAGAAATGTCATTCAGTATTTTCCCATCCCAATGCACGACATATTTATCATGAGCTTTGAAGTTATCTTTTAGTCCTATAGCAATGTCTTTTCGTAAGAGCATGCGAGTTCGTTGAATTGTTCGATAACTAAGAGTTGTATCTTCTACATTAACACCAACACTTGATAGAACTGGAGCAATAATGAACATCGCATTTCTACTACTAACATTAGCTCTGTCGAGTGCTGAGATAAGCTCTGGAGTTAGAATATTTATTTTTGCTCGTGTTGTCGGTATTTGAGGCACATACTCTAAATCTGAACCGAAATTTGTAGCTTGACTTAATGTAAGGGTTGAAGATGACTCTGATTCCTCACTTCGAACAATCTCATGGCTGGTTGAGGGTTGATTCAAATCTAAAATAAGCGTTGTTATTTAATTAATGGAAGCAAAAATATGGAACTCATTCATTTTGACATCAAATAAGGAACACAAAGAGTTTTTTATTTATCATCTACGAACATATTGACATTTATGATATAATTAATTAGAAAAACAATAATATACTTTATTATTCATAATTTATAATCAATTTAATTTATTTTCAATTCTGATTAAAATTTATAATAATTAAATGTTGTAAATACTCACGACTTTCATCTACTTCCATCGTATTCATAGTACTGTTTAATTTATTTGGGTTATTTGAAAGAATTTCTTTCCGGGTATCACTTTTTTGATTTGAATATAGTTCACGAATATCATTATCAAGCAGTTTTATTGATTTATGATCTACAATATCAAATAATGCTTTGATTTCATTCTGAAATATTATTACATTTTTGTTTTGGGCTGATGATTTTTTTCGCACAAAAGATTTTTGCAATTTCAACCATCGGTTATGATAGCGAAGAATTTTTTGTATTACATTAGTTGATCCACTAGTCGGAATCTGGTTGTTTTTCCATAGTTCAATAACTTGATCAGTTGCATTTTTAGCACTTTGTTTGATAGAACATTTTAACACTTTGAGCTGATAAAAAAAAACACTCATAACCTCTTTCACTGTTGGCAA
The DNA here is from genome assembly GCA_018835575.1 of Cotesia chilonis. NCBI lineage: Eukaryota > Metazoa > Arthropoda > Insecta > Hymenoptera > Braconidae > Cotesia > Cotesia chilonis. Next base: position 262,289 of record RJVT01000103.1, read on the forward strand.
CTTACGTTCTGAAATTTTTTGCATGGGTTTTCCGATCAAATGAATTTCCTTATCCATATTTTCGATAAATATATAAATTTATGTAGTGACCGCAAAATTTGTAAATATTTAATCGTTTTATCACATATACAAGATCATAACTTGTGGAAACACTAGAAATGCTGTAGAAAATGTAAACAAATAAAAACAATATAACTATAAAGAAAAATGTAGGTGGCGCTAGTTCACAAGGGAAACAGAGTAAATAGAATACAAAACAAAAATTCTCTACAGAAGAAATTTTCCCAAGGACAATATACAGCTGTAGTGGAAAAATTTTTTAAGACGTTTTGAAGACGTTATAAAAAAACAACATGATCGTGATTTCTAATGATGAAAAATAAAAAGTTTGGAATTATTGAATAAAAATTTTGAAAACAAAATTCAAATAATACTTACATTAAAGACAAAAAATGAAATTTTCTCAAAACTGATAGATTAAATTGAAATTTTTCGATTATTTAATCAAAAACTCTTAAAATCGGTATACATGAAAGTTTGATGATGAATATCTTTTGAACGCTTAATTTAATCGCCAAAACATAAGATACCATTTTTATAGAGCAGTTAATTTGCTACAAAAATTTCTATTGCCCATTCAATAATAGCCATTTCTTGTCGAGTTATAAAATTCATAAACAAAAGTGACATTTGACTTAAAATAATCAATCTTAAATCTTCAATATTAGTGAAATGGTGAGGTTTACGGAAAAAACATAAGATACCTTTTTTGTAGAGCATTAAATTTCCTACAAAATTCTTAAAAAAATTTTTTCTGTACGACCAATTAATGATGAGGAATGAATTTTTTTCTATTGGACTGAGAAAAAAATGAAAAACTACGACGCGGAGGATCTTCCTATTAAAATTAAGAGTTCATATTTGGTGAGAATTTTTTTAAGGTGCCTAGTAACCCATTTTTCCGTATTAATTGTAAAAAAAAAATAGTTGATTTTTTTGACCCACCCTAAAAAATAGTTGATTATTTTTTTGAGTATTATTTAGCCTTGTGTGTTGGCCAAGCTGATGGATTGCTGAGATTCGACGCGACTGTGTCGCCCCAAGTGGTTCCGATCATAATACAAACCTCGAGGTAACATTTAAGCCGAACCGCGCCAAATGGTACTAAGTATGGATGGATGCGTCCGAACGAAATTTCGATGTAATTGATATAGTATGAATGAGAAAAGCGACCGGGCGAACCCGCATTTCAGTCGATATCAACGACCAAGGAGACATCTGGGAGGAGCAGCGAGTAACGAGAAAGGCACGGAATCGGACTCCACGAACGACTGGAAGTTGAAACGGCGGGAGAGCACGTCGAGGCTCCACCTGAACGCCGAATGACGAACTAAATTGGGGAAATCGACCAATCATCGATCACGGACATTTATCATACGACGGCTGATTGGACGCGCAGCTTATTAGCGGCGCTCGAGAGAAAGACCACGTGTTGATGAAGGAAAACGGAAAAGCGAGAAAAGAAAAAAATTCTGACCTGAAACGCATCCGAGCCACGTGCAACCGAAAAATACTTTTTTTTTGTACTAATTAATTGATAACGCAATACCATTTTGTTGCTATTATTACTGAGATTCAGTCGTTTTTTGTTGAAACCAAATTTAATTATTGTTGTACGAGAGTGTCGAATCGCCGAAGTGACTATTGTTGAGAGTGCCGTTCCAGACAGTCAAGGACAACAGCACCAACTTTGTGATTTTCCGATCTCGCCGTTTCCGTGGGGAAACGCCATCGCCGAGGACATCTGCAGCCATCAGCACCGCCGACACCGGATTCCTGATTTGCTACCTGTGCCGAGGAGTCGACTGAGCGGGGTAAGTGCGGTCGCAGTTTGCTATTTCACCTGGGTGACTTCACTGCGATCCGCGATTAACTTGAATTATCCGCGATAAGCGCTTATTAAATTTTTTTTCTTTTTCGTCGAATTGATATTTGATCACGACTTCGGAAGTAAGTCCGAAATTAACTGTGTACCGAAATTCAACAATTGCGTTGTTAAATTCCGGCTTCGGTGACGTCAGCCAGGTACCCGGTGCCAAATTCTTTTGTAATAAGTTGCTAATAAAAATTGTGTACGGTTGTTGCGTTGTATCGTAAGTTTTGAGATTTTCTGTCGCAAAGCTAAATTGGCTCGATTAGAGGGCCATCTCAGAGCGATAATAGGCACTGCACCTCGAGCTTTGTTCCCGCGAATTACCTGACGGGTAACAGCGATCTCATTGAACAATCTATTGGTTATTATATTCTTAATTTTTTTTTCTGCCGCTATTATTGTTAATAAATTCGCCAATTGTTGTTAATCGAACCCGGCGATATAAATAATTTTTTTTGTTAACAAATTCGTAAATTGTTGCTAAACGAACACGGCGAACAAATAAATTTTTTTTTATTAATCAATTCGTAACTATTGTTAAGGCGAACAAAGCGAAATAAATAATTTCCTTATTTATTGTTAATGAACTCCTGATTTAGAGCTCAGACGAGACCAGCGAACTAATTATTTTTTATTATGATCTTGTTGTTAATCTCTTTTGTTCCTGCGAAACTACTGTCGATTTGATTTTATTGCCTTGCGTGCACGAATATTAATTTTGCTTTCCTGTTTGCGATTGACTGCGGTCCAAATTCCGATTGGCTTTATTATTTTGGCGATTTCACGAAATTTATTTAACAATCAATTATTTTTAACGATTTTTTTTTGTATTGATCTTTTTCGTTCTTTTTCTTATTTTTTTTTGGAATTGAACCTGCGAATGTTATTCAACCTCGCTAATTATTAAATAAATAAAGTGACTCGTAATCGTACCTGCGCAATTAATTTTTATTTTATTTATTTTCAATTATTATCCGAACCGATTTCCTTGCTCGTTTCGTATAAACTTTTGAATCTCTTCGGCCTCGACCCGCCGCCCAACGACGATCATCGTGAACCACCGAACAGTGGAACGGAAGTTCCTGGCGCCCAACCATCAACGAACCAAGTAAGCCAAACATTTAGGTGGACCTCTTCGGCGCTGTCGACGCCAGCGCAGCGAAAAAGCCATCATAATATTGTGACGTGGGAAATTTCCCACCTAGAATCCGAGTAGAGAATTTTTTTTTTTTGGTATTATTTAGCCTTGTGTGTTGGTCAAGCTGATGACATGCTAAGATTCGACGCGACTGTGTCGCCCCAAGTGGTCCCGGTCATTAAACAAAGCTCGAGGTAAAAATTTAAGCCGAACCGCGCCAATTAGTAGTAATAAGGAATGGATGCGTCCGAACTAAATTTAATGTATCGGATATAGAGTGAGTGATATAGTATGAATGGGGAAAGCGACCGGACAAACCCGCATTTCAGTCGATATCAACGACCGAGGAGACATCTGGGAGGAGCAGCGAGGGACTAGCAAGGCACGGAATCGGACTCCACGAACGACTGGAAGTTGAAACGGCGGGAGACACGTCGAGGCTCCACCTGAACGCCGAATATCGTACTAAATTGGTAAATCGACCAATCATCGATCATAGTTATTTATCGTACGACGGCTGATTGGACGCGCAGCTCATTAGCGGTGCTGAAGGAAAGACCACGTGTTGGCAAAAGGAAAACGGAAAAGCCAGTAGAATAATTCTGACCGAACGCTTATATGCCACGTGCAAGAAAAAATCAATCAAAAAAAAAAAAAGAACGCAATAATTGTGTTGCTATCGCTGTGTGGTAGAAAATAAAAATTAATTAGTTAAAAATCGGCAAAATCTTTTTGCTATCGCTGTTTGTTTCTTTTTAAGAAAAAGAAAAGGAAATTGAACCGTTTGTTTCGTTTTTTTTTGTGTCGAGGAAAAGTAGTGCTTTTTACTTGAAAAATCGACACGAAAATTGCTCGTGAAGTTTCGCCGTTTTGTTATCGAAGATAAGTTCAGTGAATACGGAAGAGGTGTTGTACGAGAGTCAAGGACGACAATCACATTCGTAACGTTCGATCTCGCCGTTCCCGGGAAAAGCCATCGCCGAGGAATCACCTCATCAGTACCGCCGACATCGAATTTTTTTTTATTTGATCTTCATCCCGAGAGGTCGACTGAGTGGGGTAAGTGCGGTCGCAGTTGTTAATTTACCTGGGTGACTTCACCACGAATCGCGATTAACGTAGATTATCATCGATAATCTTATTGAAAGTTTTTTTTAATTAAAATTTGCTCACGACTTCGGAATTGAGTCCGAAATTAATTGTGTACCGGAATTCAACAATCGCGTTGCTAAATTCCGGCTTCGGTGACGTCAGCCAGGTACCCGGTGCCAAATTCTATGATAATAAGTAGTTAATGACCTTGTGTATAATTGTTTGAGTTGGAGTGTACTTCTGAAATATTTTGTCGTAACTCGAGCTTTGTTCCCGCGAATTACTCGACGGGTAACAGCGATCCCAGATAAACTATTGATTAGTTATTTATTTTTTTTTGCTGTTGATCGAAACCGGCGAAGTAAATTAGTTTTTTTATTATTCTTAAATAAACAAGTTTTTCTTTTAATTCGCAATTTTATTGTTACTCGAAACCGGCGTAATTTTCTTCGTTAATAGGCTCGCCAATTGTTGTTAATCGAACCCGGCGAACTAATGATTTTTTTTTTGTTAACAAATTCGTAAATTGTTGCTAAGCGAACACGGCGAATAAATATTTGTCTTGATTAATTAATTCGAAACAATTGTTTAGACGAAACAAGCGAATAATTATATTTTATATAATTTTTTTTTTGTTGTTAATTTTTTGTTCCCTGCGAAACTACTGTCGACTGGATTTTAGTGACTTGCGTGAACGAAATTTAGATTTTGCTTTCTTGTTGCGATTGCCTGTGGCCCAAATTCCGATTGGCTTTGTTATTTTGGCGTTTCATGAAAATTATGTAAAACAATATTATTTGTAACAAATTTTTTTTTGTATTGATTTTATTCGTCCTTTGATATTTTTTTTGGATTGAACCTGCGAATGTTATTCGACCTCGCTAGTTATTGAATAAATAATTCACTCGTAATCGTGCCTGTGCAATTAATTTATTTGACCTAATTTTAATTATTCCCCGAACCGATTTCCTCGTACGCTTCGTAAATACTTTGAATCTCTTCGGCCTCGACCCGCCGCCCAACGACGATCCACGTGGACCAACGAACCGTGGAACGAAAGTTCCTGGCGCCCAACCATCAACGAACCAGGTAGGCCAAACATTTAGGTGGACCTCTTCGGCGCTGCCGACGCCAGCGCAGCGAAAAAGCCATTATAATATATATAATATATATTATATAATATATACTAAAATAATCGACTATTATAATAACGAAAAAAATATATAATTAATAAAATATAATTATTTCGCGTGTTCGTCGGAGCTCCAAATTAGGAGTTTATTAATAATAAATAAGGAAATTATTTATTTCGCTTTGTTCGCCTTAACAACAGTTACGAATTGATTAATCAAAAAAAATTTTATTTGTTCGCCGTGTTCGTTTAGCAACAATTCGAATTTATTAACAATAATAGCGGCAGAGAAAAAAAATAAGAAAATAATAACCAATAGATTGTTCAATGGGCTCGCTGTTATCCGTCAGTAATTCGCGGGAACAAAGCTCGAGGTGTAGTGCCTATTATCGCTCTGAGATGGCCCTCTTATCGAGCCAATTTAACTTTGCTACAGAATACCTCAAAAACTTGGACGTGGCTAAAGGTACGGCTACTGAAAGATACGGACCTGTAAATATACGGAGCTGTTATTATACGGATCCGTATAATAACAGCTCCGTATTGCAAATGGAGGTCAGTTATGAGTCTGTATTTATACGGATCCGTATCATAAGAGAGCTGTTGTTGAACGGATCCGTATATTGAGAGAGCTGTTATTATACGGATCCGTTTAATAAACAATTTTTTTTTTTAATAGGCACATTCAATTGATACGGCACTGTAATTCGTTAGTGCTGCCTCCAGTGGATTCTGGCTTATGGAGAGACTAGCTGTCAATTGAGCGCTTATTCTTTTACTTTCATTACTTAATTTATATATTTTTAAATGAAATTCTGAGTGGTGGAATGGTGTGTGATGCCTCTAGATGTGTCCAAAATAATAACAAAACAGTTAAACATATTTTTTTTCGTCTTGAGGCGATTATTAATGATAGTCATCTAGAAACAGCGTCTGCTAAAAATGCTAGAAGCTGTTGGTGCTTTCGTCCCTCTCAATTTCAATACTCGTTGAGATTTGATTAGTTTTGTGTACCATGACTTGGTTAAAAACGAAATGATTATTTCTGAATCAGAAGTACCATCACCTACGATTCCCATGAAATGCGTGTGATCTCAACAAATAGGATTAATTAGAAAACCAGCCTCTTTTATAACATCTATTTATAATGAACGTAGACATAAATTTTGGACTGATGATGGATCACCAGTGCCTGCTGTTCAGGCTGGTTATTCGAATCTAGAGGAAAGAATTGCTAGTGCAATTTGCATTTTATCCTACATTAAGGCACTATTTGAGATACATCCATGTTATTTACTATATCGCGATTCATAACAATAAATTAGTTATCGTCACAGATTAACGAGCTGAATAGACATGACATAGTATGTACTATGGTAGGTATGGTTCCAACAACAAGCTATTTCAATCTGATCAAGCTATTTTTATTTATGTTATTGAAAAAATATTTTTAAAAAATTATACTAATTATTTTTCTAATTTTAATATTTGGAATAATTTTCTGAATTTCATTTCCTAAGAAAAATCTTTAAAATGATCAAACATATGTTAATATCATTGTCGTCTTTATTTTTATAATATTTACCTGATTACTTAGGTTGAGTTTAAAAAAATTTATTAACTAAAATTAATCTAATCAAGCAACGTTTAAATAAGTTATTATGAAATAAAAATAAATTTTTAGGCTCATATAAGAATATGGAATACTATAAGCCTGGTAACGCTGACTGTAATCGTTATGAATGAGTTCGACAAATCGATTTACTGCCTGTCATTCTCGAAAGCCGACGACAGTGATTATTTTTATGTAATAAATGAGACTTCTGATTTTATTATTTCAATCTGAGATTGGAAAGAAGAATGTGGTTTCAAAGTTACTGAGACGAAGGTATTTTAATTTAATTTGTTTATTATTATTTCAAGTGTATGTGATTATAAAAGAAGCAATTTTATTATGGATTTATCTTAAATTTAATTTGCATGATTTTGAATGGCATAATTTATAATAGTTGAAATTGCACTATTCAGTAGACATGGTTATGTGGGAAGACTGGTATCCGTTGGATCGCAACAAGATAGTATGTTGACAAAGAACACGAAATTGATTATTCCTTATTAAAAAATATATATTTAAACGCAGAAATCGATATTATTTGAAGCTTTAACTGTTTGGAGTATCGACAAAAAGTTTCTTAATTATTATTTTTATTGGAAAAAGTGAATCTTCATTAATATTTAAATTCTTATAATTGTTTAATTGTTATAGAGTTCTCGTCTAAACCTCAATAATTTTTTTTTCTTTCTTCTTGTCAATTTATTAGTTAAAAATAATCCGAACTAGTTAATGACAAATTTAATGAATTTATACAGATATAATTATAAATTGTTTAATATACGCGCTGTTATTCTCTGTCTAACGTACTTTACATATTAATTATTTTTCTTTACGTGAATGTATTTAATTATCGAAACATTGATTATAAATATTGTTTATAAAATGATTAATAACAATACAATTATTATTAAAATTTTAACTAAATTGATAAAATTATTTATAATAAAAAATGAGCCGTTATTAATATTTTAATTTTTTTAATTATTATCTACTAGTGGTCAAAAAAAATAATAGGAGGTTCAACGGCAGTCACCGCTTGTATTATTTTTCAACTTTGAACCAGACAATATTACATAATCGTCAAAAATCATCAAATAATAATACATTTTCTTGTTAGGATCAACCTTCTAGACTGGTTTGATCTTCACCCACTCTTCTGTAGAAAAAGTTATGTTAAAACTAATAAATTTATCTTTATTTTCAGCGGCATCAATTAATTCTTCATCGTCTGATGACAAATAAGTAAACTTATTTTCATTGTTCAATGAAAAATTTAAACAACGTTCCTGTATATACCACTAGAAAATATCATTTCGGTTTTGCTTAAAATCAAAATATAAAGCTATCGATGTTTTCAAATATTTTCTAGAAGGTAGTTTGCAAATTTGACAGATTTTCGTCCAAACAGGATCACTTCTTAGTTTTATTGCACCATTATCCGAACAGATATCAAAAGTTGTCACTCGACTGATAACTTCCACAAATGGAACAGCCGCCTAAGATGTCATATTGTAAATTATAATAACTTTTTTACTTATTAATAAATATTTAAAATAAATAAATAAACAATGAAACGTACACAACCAACTTTTATTTATTAAATGGCGGCAAGAAACGATAATTACATCAATATAATAAATTCGATTGTCTTTTGTTTTTCTAAACAAGTTAATATGTGGGAAAATTAAACAGCTTAGAAGACGGCATTTAAATTATTTAAATGAATAACATTAAGTTAACTACAATAAATTAAACTAATAATTTTTAGAATACAACTTAATATATGATTATTAAAAACGTTGTATAAAGTATAAATATTCTTAACATTAAAAATATAAATATATTTACAGTAAAATAATAAAGGTTTATTTAAATCATCAGGTGTCTGCTGAAACGAAAGCAGATACTAAATTACCAAAGTTTTTTAATTGAACCATAACATTGACCACACATTCTGATGGTGTCAGCATTAGGTTTTTTTTTTTTTTTTTTCGTTATTTCGATCTACGTGTAGATAAATTTGTATCAATAGATTTACAAAAAACGAAAATCATTATCGTTGTTATAAAAATCACATTGCACATCTAGACTGATGAGATTTATATCATCATCGGGCTTTGTGTATCAAGTCAATAGTCTACAAATTGTAAAAAATCATTTGAATATCTTAGACTGTTAGTCTCATCGTAAATCATGCACTGCAATTATTTATTTTTTTTTTCAATTATTAATTAAAAAGAAAAATATTTATTGGTTAAATTAAATTTATACCTGGAGAATTTTCAGTGGTGGTAACTCAAACATTTCATATCTTCATAATCTATATTTGTTGGTACTCGTTGACTTTTTAACATTATTGCAATTGCATCACTTACTTCTTTTTCAATTCATGTAAGAAATTCAATTATTTCGTTCTTTAACTCTAAAATTTCACGTATTATTTTATTATTTCTGCTTTCAACTCATCCTGGAGAGTAATGTCACACATCATTTGTAAACATGGCCACATCATATGTAAACTCTGGAATAAATATTATTTTTATTTAATCTTTCAAATTTCAATTAAAAAATTAAATTATTTACACGTACCTCTTAAATAGTTAAAGCGGAATCCCAAGTATTCACAGATACTCTTTCACCAGACATATAAGCAATAAAATCTTTTTGTGTCATATTTTATGATTCAGCGGTTAAATTTTCTACAAATGATATAGCACAACACTGTAAATAAAATTATGATTATTTAACTTAAAAATAACTATCAATACTTATTATTGGTACTCAAAATACTTACCAAATTTGTAAAATTATAAGCTCCTTCTCCATTCATTAATCGACTGGCCTTACAAAACCTAGCAATAAAATTATTACTATTTTTGTCTAGTAGGGTTACCTTTTAGTACAATAAAAATAAGAATCAAAAGAAACTCATCTGCTGATCCTGAATAACCGACAGACTGTTGAAACAATTGAAAAATGTTACTACAGCAGTTGACAATGCAAATGAATTTTTCCTGAGGTACTTTTACTGAATTCATATTTAAAAGATATAAAAATTAACTAACAAGAAAGAAAATTGTAAAAGTAAAAAAAATTTAAGTAATAAAGTAAAAATATTATAATCAACTTTAAAACTTCGTATACCAGTTATTATTGATATAAACTAGTTTTCTTACTCCTGGACTTGTCTCATGTATCTTGCATTCCAGATTTTTCCGCTTAGAAGAACAAATAATTAGATCAAGATATCAATGAGCTGTTTATATTTATATCGATATTTTTAATACATACGGAATCTGAAAATTTTTAATAAATTTAAAGGCATTCTTGGAACTATTGCTTACTTTTCTTAAAAATCAACAATTATTAATTCATATAAAAAAAAAAAATTAAGAATTTCACATTCAGAAAACTTTTAATAAATAAACAGAGTTCAAACGAGAAACAAATGATATCTAAAAAATTTATTTATTAATAAAATAAATAAAAATTTTTCTTCGAACATAGATAATTCATGTATTTTAATTTATATTTAATTTATTATAATTTATTTTATGAACGATTCTTCGAAATTAAAATCAAATACTTTTTTATTATATTTATATATAACTGAAAACGGATGCGGTATAGGTTATAGTAATCATATGGTCCACTAACAAAAAAAAAAATCAATGATCTTAATTTTTACATCAAATAAATATTTATTCATTATAAAAATGAATACAAAAATTATTTATTACTCATAATCTATTTGAAACTTATTTTTTAGAATGAGTAAATTTTGTATCAAAATTACTTTATAATTATTTATTAAATATGTATTTAAATACACACCATACAGTATAGGCTATGGTATATAGCACGTGGTTCACTATTGAAAAAAATTTTTTTTAGTTTACATTTAACTCAATATTACACTGTTTTCAATTGTTACTTAAACAATAACTATAATCAATATTTTCGAATTATTATTTCCATTTTTATGACGGAAAATAATTAAAAATAAATATATAAGGTTCTTTAGGAAATGTAACAACGAATATTAATATCAACTGATAAAACCATTTATCGGTGAAAATTCTATAAATTCTATATTTACAGTAATTCTCTAAAATAATTTCTATAATTTCAATCTGCAAAATAATAAATTAGAACCATTTTTATAATAAATTAGAACCATTTTTATAAGTACATAAAAATAGTTTACTTGTCTACTATAATAAATGATAATCATTAATTGTATTAAGTTTTATTGTAAATATTAAATTTTTTTCGAATAGTTTCGGAATGAAATTAATTTTTATTTTTCAGAAATATCCTTTAAGCATGAAATATTATTCATATATAAGAACAACTAAAACACAATTTATAAACAAGTAAATTATTCAATATAGTGTACAGAGAAGTTATAATTTAAATAGGAATAAATAAAATAAGATAACCTATGTTAATGATTTTGATCTGATTGTTTTTTATTATCAGAAATGATTTTTGTATGAATATAATTATAATAAATAGAATAATGATAAAAATTTAATAATAATAATTTTTTAGATATATGAATTAATTCGAAAAATTTGAATTAAACTGTTTTTTGAATAATAAATTCCTAAAAAAAGTTTCATATAAATTAAATTAATATCAAAGTCTCAAGTTTTCATGACGTCTTTTTTAGTTCTCCAAATAAGATATTCAATATTTGGGGGGGGGGGGGCATTTAAATCTAAATTTTTTGTCTTAGTCTAGTATGTATGTATATATTATAAATATGAATATTATTTAATTGAGCCTTTATCAATTTATAAATGTCAACTATTACTATAACCATCATGTTTTTTTTTTTTTTTTTTAATTAGTATCAGAATACTTCTAATCTAGATTGTTTCATGTTTGTTTATTGTTCTTTTTAAGAATAATGATTATTTTTTTTTTTTTCTATAAAATTAAATGATGTCGAACAACACACGATATTTATATATATTACTTGTTTTTTATATGCATTCCCTCATTAAAAAAAGGAATTAGAAAGAATTAAAAATGATTTGATTTTTAATCATTTTGAATACTTTCTAATCCTTCAAATCCTTTTTAACACTATCTCTTATGGGCATTCAACATGTGATATCATTCTTAATTCTTTTTTTAATAAGGGTTTATAAATTTCACTTGTACCTGTAAGTGTCCTTATATATAGCTATATATAAGGGCATTTCACGCCGATTCTATCACTTGTGAACCCAAACTCTTGCGATTTGACTGGAGCTTATTTATATTTTTGTCCCTATCAAAAATATTTTTCAAAATTAAAACAAAAATTTCTTACCCCACCAAAAAAGTTATTAATCTTTAAAAAAAAATAGTTTTTTGTCACATAGCTATAACTTTTTAAAAATTCAATTCATTAAAACGTTAATTTTTCAAAAATTTCTACATAAAAAAAAATTATTCATATCTACTTTTATCATTTTTTAGATTTTTTAAAATAGTCAAAAATTTCTCGAAGATCATCATTATTTATAATTTTTTTTTTTTCTATATTAATTTTGATATTTTTTGTAGATCCTTAAATCTTTTCAGATGTTTTTTCAATTTCCATTTTTTTTTTCATTGTAAAAAAAAATGTATTTTTTTAGGTTTATTTCCGATAACAACATTAGAAAATTTTTTTAGAGTTGTGAGTAAACTTCTAAACTTTTGAAAAAAAAAGTTAAAAAATGGTAATCGAAATTTTTTTTTTCGACTAATGAAAATAAAAAATTATAATTAAAGAAATCTTCGATTATTTTTTTAAAAAATACATCGAAAAATAAAAAAATTGAAAAAAAAATACTGTCATTTGTTCCATTTTTGACCAAACAATTGACTTTTAAAAAAAATACCTCTCGATATTTATATTAAATCAGCTATCAAATATTTTTCGAGAGCTTTTATATGGTTCTGATCGCCTTCGCCTCGGTAGACAATTTTAAAAGCGCTTTGAAATACCCCTGATTAAAAAAAAGTATTGAGACAAAGAAAAAAGTATTGAAAAGTATTCGTTTTCTTGCCAATCCAATACTTTTCAATACTTTTTCCTTTGTCTCAATATTTTTTTTTATTCAGGGACATACCTTTCAAACTCTGCGCTCGAAAATAGGCATAGAGTTTAAGGGACAAACTTTAAAAACAATCTATTTCAAAATTTATTTTACAATAAAATAAATGTATAAACAAAGTTTTTGAAACAAAAAAAAATTAAAAATTTTGAAAATTTTTTTTCAATCAGATAAAAAAGAAAATCGGCCACTCTGGGATTGGCGGAAATAATCGCAGAATTAATTGGTTTTTTTGAGAAAATTAAAAAAAAAAATTGGCGAACCGAGAAAATAACGGTTTTTCTCAAAAAAGGCGAAAATTTCATAGAATTTATCATATCTTAAAATTTTTTTGTATTTTTTTTTTTGGTAAAAAAATTTGAAAAAAATTCAGAGAATCTATTTAATTTTCGAATTGAAATTGAATTTGAATATATATCATTTGAGCATTTAAATTCGCGCTAAACTAACAGGTGGTGTCACCTGCAGAGTAATGCCTGGCATCACAATCACCTCATATATCAGCAGACAGATTACTGTTTTCTTACGGCTTTTTGTGAACTTTTGTTGAACGTTTCCACTTACGCTTCTTAGAAAATACATTAAAACTCCTCTTTCTTTTTCTTTAGCAGTTTGTGTTTATCTGTTTATAATATAAAAGTATTTTGATTCTTTTTATTTAGTTGGATTAACATTATAAATTAATTCTGCTAAGAACAATAGTATTTGCAAAAAAAAATTCTATTATAATCCGTTCAAGGTAATTATCACTTTCTATGACATTTTTTGTTTTTATTTTCTAATACATGTTCTTTAATCCAAATATGAAACATTATCTTAAAAATTATTCTAGTATCGGGTTTATTAAGTTATATATAATTTAATCCTACCGTTTTAATGGTTATTTTTTCGTTAATTAAGTAAATTTCTTCGTTTATTTTATTTCATATTACATGCATTCATTTGTTTCTTTTTAGATGAGTAGCTTATTATCTTTAGGCGCAACTTTTCAATCGCGAGCAGAATTGGATGCTGCAATTGACAGATATAAGCTTACAACAAAGCGAAATTTCATTTATACTTCGGTGACGTATATCGACAAACGAAATCTACAAAAAGCAGTTAATCCAGAACTTCAAATTTATACTGCAACAGCTAAATGTATTCACAAACAACGCAATTGTTGAATTCCGGTACACAGCTAATTTCGGACTTAATTCCGAAGTCGTGAGTAAATATCAATTCGACAAAAAAAATAATTTTTAATAAGCGCTTATCGCTGATAATTCAAGTTAATCGCGGATCGCAGTGAAGTCACCCAGGTGAAATAGCAAACTGCGACCGCACTTACCCCGCTCAGTCGACTCCTCGGCACGGGTAGCAAATCAGAAATCCGGTGTCGGCGATGCTGATGGCTGCAGATGTCCTCGGCGATGGCGTTTCCCCACGGAAACGGCGAGATCGGAAAATCACAAAGTTGGTGCTGTCGTCCTTGACTGTCTGGTACGACACTCTCAACAATAGTCACTTCGGCGATTCGACACTCTCGTACAACAATAATTAAATTTGGTTTCGACAAAAACGGCTGAATTTTCAGTAACACTAACTCGTGTCGACTTATCAAGTACAATAATAATTAACTTTTGTTCGACAACACGGCTGAATTCTCAGTAACTAATAAATTCTATCGAATTCTCAATTAACAACAATAATTAAATTTTTCCTCGACAAAACGACTGATTCTTCAGTAACAATAGCAATAAAAAAAAATGGTATTGCGTTTCAATTAATTAGCACATAAGTATTTTTCGTTTGCACGTGGCTCGGATGCGTTCCAGGTCAGAATTCTTTACTGGCTTTTCCGTTTTCCTTCATCAACACGTGGTCGTTCTCTCGAGCGCCGCTAATAAGCTGCGCGTCCAATCAGCCGTCGTACGATAAATGTCCGCGATCGATGATTGGTCGATTTTCCAAGTTAGTTCGACATTCGGCGTTCAGGTGGAGCCTCGACGTGCTCTCCCGCCGTTTCAACTTCCAGTCGTTCGTGGAGTCCGATTCCGTGCCTTCCTGGTTACTCGCTGCTCCTCCCAGATGTCTCCTTGGTCGTTGATATCGACTGAAATGCGGGTTCGCCCGGTCGCTTTTCTCATTCATACTATATCAATTGCATCGAAATTTCGTTCGGACGCATCCATCCATACTTAGTACTATTTGGCGCGGTTCGGCTTAAATGTTACCTCGAGCTTTGTATTATGATCGGAACCACTTGGGGCGACAGTCACGTCGAATTTCAGCAATCCATCAGCTTGGCCAACACACAAGGCTAAATAATACTCAAAAACAATAATCTCTAGTTTGAAATCTAAATTGGAAATTTCCCATGTCACAATATATATATATATATATATATATATATATATATATATATATATATATATATAATTAATAAAAATAAATAAATTGTCTTTAACAATTTAAAAATATATAATTTAATAAAATTAATACAGAGTAACATAGTTCATGCCGTTGGTAAAACAAATCGCGCACTAAGTGTCTTCAAAGCTAGTTCCCCCCTTCCTGGTAACTCGGCGTTGTCCAGGAGTTTCTAACTCTATTCCCAGGCATAAGCGGATCAAATCATTCTTGCCCCACCTACTCGGTTTGCGTACCAACAATATCTCGGCAGAAGGCGGAGATACTGGGGAAGTAATAATTAATTAATTTTTTCCAGTAAGTGAGTATCCAGCGATACTCACTAACCAAAAAAATATTAATTAATGTAATATCATCTTACCTTGATTTTTATCCTATCGGACCAAAGTCAAAGTAAATCGATTGATGAGAACACAATTCAGCGACTGGTGAACTCAGATAGATAAAAATCTCTGATCGAAATCAGGTTCCTAAAAGCGTTTTTAATTTTGCTTTTAACAACTCTAAAACAATTCTCTGTGAATGGACGCGTAACAGAATTTTCCGCGCTCTAGCGGTGGATTGGGGAATAAAAATAATCTAGCTAATTGAGTTTTTAATTTCTTTTTGCTTTTCTACTGAGTATTTTTATAACATTTAAACATTTAAATAAAAAAATAATGAAATAAATTCTTGAATCTCTTCACAGTCCGTTAAAAATTGCATTCATAATTTTTCAAGTTTTTTACAAATGAAAATTTATTTTTATTTTTTTTTATAATTTTTTTTAATGAAAAAAGTATTCTAAAAACTTTTTGATGTCGGCTAACTTTATTTTCATTATACATTTTCATAATAATGAACATTCATTTCTTCCAATAGTTTTTTTAATGCCTTAATTTATAAGTGTCCTTTGATTGAAAAATGGTCGTTCAATTATGATTAATAAATGTAATGTAATGTAATTGATATATGTAATGTCTTTGTTCATTTCATGATTACCGAATTACACGCACATTTATTACTATGATTACTTTCAATATTATTATGCTGTTTCAGTAGGAAGTAATAGAAATATTTAATAATATATACAATAGTGAACTATCTATGAGCACTTAATAATTTTTTTGGGTATACAAATTAAAAAAATGCTGATATTTGTAGACAATGATAATTCTTGAGATTTTCAGAACCCACGAATTTTTGTAAAAAAAAATGTTTTTAAAAGTTTGCACTCATAATTTTCGTAAAACTTCTATAGGTGGAAATTTGTTTTTTATTTTTGATAAAAATGTAACTGTTTAAATATTTGAAAAACTTTTTGATCTCTATTAAATTAAGTATAATAAAAAAATCAATTACATTGAAAAGTTTACAAACAAAATACTCATCATGTATTTTCGTCTTTCGGTAGTTTATTCAAAAAATTAAGAAAATTGACGCTGAGAAGAAATAAATATCATAGTTATAGAATTTATACATATTTCAGATGAACACAATGTCAATTGAGAGTTACAAATAATAATAACAGGAGAATTTTTTTTAATTGATTATTATTCTGGAAAACATTTTAATTATGATTCATAAGCGATATATTTTTACGATTCCTAATATTATATGATCATAAAGTTAACCTATGCGTTTGCTATCTAAAACAAGCAGTAAGTGAAAGCATACAAAATAAAGTAAAGTATAGGATAGTGTACAGTGGTAACTTTATAGTATGGACCTGCGCGTATAAAAGTTCCAGTAAGAAACCCTGTGTACTATGTACGTATGAGTAAGTAATTCAGCTTCATTACTAATAATAAAATATTATGATAAAGCAATGGATAGAAAAATGTGTACATGATCAATTTATAAAATTTAATAATGGTTTATCTGCTACTTTTCATAGGGTATATTTTTGAACATTCTTATTGAAATTTAGTGATTTTTAAGAGAAAAGAATATATATAATTCGTTAATAACAAAACTACGAAAAATAATAACTAAAATCGAAGCAACTTTATGACTAAGACTGTCATCAATTTTTGTTATATTATTCGGAAATATGAAAAAATTTCCGGTTTTTTGAGTTATTGGTTTAAATTTCGGATGACTATTTATAAACTAATTTTTTGCACCAAAAACTTAATGTATAAGGTCCTCGGTTATATCATTATTTTAACCATAAATCAGTTGTTATATTTTTAAAATGCATTAAAAAAAATTCTGCTTACACTGCTAGAACTGGCCAACAGAGGGATTTTTTTACCTTACAAAACTAAGATTCCGATCGATGTAAAATAGTCACATGTCTATTGAAAAATTAAATTAGTCTAGAAAAGAGAAGCTTGTAATGAAAAACGCAACTCTAAAAACAGGTTCTTCGAATTGATCTTCGATCAAAATTTAACACTATTAACATTTCATAGTATATTAAAGATATAAATAGAAAAACAAATTTGTGACAATCTATAAAGTACAAAAACATTCATTTTTGTATTTTCAATTAAATATATCCTAAAAGTTGAAGTCAGGAAACCGACGAAACGTCGTGATAATTTATATAAATATCAGATAAATATTTCCATTAAACAGTAAACTATTATTTATTGATCAAGTATGAATGTAAACAATACAATGAATATCTTTAAAGTTTTTTCAATATAAAAAAAAATTCTCCTAAAGTTTGAGCTCAATATCTCAAAAATTGAACTGGCATAAAGATGGGGTCTCCTTTCCCTTTCCCATTTAAATAACATTGTTAAATTTTTTTTTATTCCATTTTTAAAATACCCACAGAAATTGTTTTTAACTTCTCTCTAAAAATCTCAGATTTTCAAAACTCGGGACGTTATTGTTTTCACCCCGTTTGGCAAAAATCGAGTTTTCATCAGATCTCGACGTTTGAAGGTCACAGGAAGCTTCCCTGACTACTCCCGCGATGTTGTCACTATGTCTGTATGTATGTATGTATGTATGTGTGTTTTTTTTTTTTTTTTTTCCAAAGAGGTATGAAAAAAAGATCTTCAAAAGACACCGCTATCGTTAACTCAGCCGCCCATCTTACGGCAGATATCGATGGTCGGTAGTGTGGAGATTTTTACCCATTAAAAAAAAACATTCCTCTTCCCCTCTCCCCATAGATGTTACGGGGAGGACTGGATTGGAACCGCGTTAGCATTACTTCAATCCAGTCCGTGTTGCGTCTCACGACGGCTACTCCTGGCTACTGGTCCCTTTCTGCGATTTTTTCTTTCAGAAGGCGCCGCGCGTAAACTGCAACAGCTGACCAGTTTTCCTCTTTTTCGATCATATAAGTCACCAAGCTGGAGGGGGAGAGCCTGGCGCCTACGATCCCTTCGGTGCTGCTTCTGTAGTCTTTCCACCGAGGACACTCGAAGAATGTATGTTCGGCGTCGTCAAGTTTGTCCGGGCAATATTTGCATGTCGGTTTGTCCTGTAGTTTCATCCTGAAGAGATAGTCATTGAATTGGCCATGGCCTGTCAAGAGCTGGGTCAGAAAAAATTCCGTGTCCCCGTGTTGTCGAGAGAGCCAGACGTTTATGTCCGGAATCAGGCACGCCGTCCATCTGCCCGTCTCCCCTGACGTCCATCGGTCTTGCCACTCCTGTTGCGTTTCCTTTTTTATTCTCGTCTTTGCTTCCCTGGAGTTGTCACCATTCCTTTTTGCGTTGTAGAGTTTCACTCTCTCAAATGCTAACAAGTCAATCGGTGTGGCCCCTGCTATTACCAGTACCGCTGCCTCTGAAACCGTGCAATAGGCACAAGTAACTCTCAGCGCTCCTCGTCGTTGCACTGCTGCTATTTTGCGCCGATAAGTCTTCTGTCTAAGTATGTCCGCCCATATCTCCGCTCCGTATAGCAGTATTGAGTGGACTACTTCCAAGAGCACCCTCCTTTTTTTGGTTCGTGGTCATATAGTGTTGGTCATAATTCTCGAGAGGTTGGAAACTACCTTGTTGGCTTTTGCGCAGGCGTTTTCAAGGTGTTCTCGGAAGGACAGCTTCTCGTCGATAACTACACCTAGATAACGCAGTGCCCTCGTGGATGTCAGTGTTGTCCCGCCCATGTCTACGACGAACGGTTTTAGGAACCACTTTTGTCGGGTCAGGACGACGATCTCAGATTTCTGCTTGGCGAGTTGCAGGTGATGTTCCTCTAGCCAATTTTCGACGACATCGATGGTTTCCCGGACTAGTAGTTTTGCTTCCTCTGCACTGTCAATGACTATCGTAGCCGCGACGTCGTCTGCAAAGCCCGCGAGTTTCACCTGTTTCGGTAACGGGATTTCCAGAAGCTCATCATAGTCTGCGTTCCAAAGGTCAGGCCCCATAATTAAACCTTGCGGCACGCCAGCCGTTATGTTATGTTCTTGTGGGCCTTCCGTCGTTTCCGCTATCAACGTTCTTTCGTCGAGATAGTCGTCTACTATTCTCAGATTTTCTGGCTCCACATCAAATTTGTGTTCTAAAGCATCTAGGATGTTACCCCAGCTCGCACTGTTGAAGGCGTTCTTGATGTCCAGTGTAAGAACAAGACACACCTTGCGAGCTTTGAGGCTGCCAGTCGATGCTTCTCTAGCTGTCTCTATGACTTACTGGATCGGACCAATTGTTGATCGTCCTTTTCGGAAGCCATGTTGGTTACTGGCAAAGCCTCCGGCACGGTCAATGTCGTTTCGTAGCCTGCCCTGAATGAGCTTCTCGAGCAGTTTCCCAGCTATATCAAGTATGCAGAGTGGTTTAAATGACGACGGTGTTATAGGGGTTCCCTTCCCTTTGTCTAACAGGACCAATCTCTGCCGCTTCCAGACCGTAGGAAACGTGCCGGTTGCCAAACACGCATTGTAGGCGCTCATAAGTATGTGCGGATATTCCAGGGTTACAATCTTGATCACCGAGGCTGGGATGCCATCGGGGCCTGGTGCTTTCCCAATCTTGATGGTTTTTGCTGCGTCTTGCAATTCCATTATAGTGAAGGGTGTTGTTTCGCTGGTTTTTGCCCTTTGTGTGTGTGTGTGTGTGTGTGTGTGTGTGTGTGTGTGTGTGACTCGCTTATAACTTTTGAACGACTGAACCGATCAGAACGAACTAAACGGCGTTCTGAAGCGTTCCCTCAAACTTAGATTTCCTGAGAATTTAAACCGATTCGAACCGATAGATTTTAAGAAATCTTGAAAAATCTCAAAAATAAAAAATTAGAAGAAAATCATTTTTGAAAGTGGTTTTTTTTAGAATATCTTTTCAACGGCTCTATCGATCAACTTCAAAAACTGATCCGCCTTGAAGCTTGAAAAAACCATGCCGATCGTCGCCAATTCGGTCGAAATCGGTTCATTCGTTCGGGAGATATCGTGAACGTCAGAAACTCGAAAAAAGTGTTTTTTTGACATAACTTCGTCATTTCTCCTCGAATCGTTTTTGATGATGTAGAATAATTTTGAAGATTAAAAAATCGCGTCGATCACCGCCAAAAACAGAGAAATTGGTTGATTGGTTCGAGAGATATCCTCGATAAAATATTTGGAAACAAGTGTTTTTTCTACATAACTCCGACATTTTTTGGAATAACTTTTAATCGGCTATACTGATCAATTTCAAAAACTTATAAACTATTAGCATGAAAAAATTACGTCCATCACCGTCAAGCCGGTCAAAATTGGTCAATTCGTTCAAGAAATATCATGAACAAAAAAAATCAAAAAAATGTTTTTTTGGAATTACTCCAAATTTCCTAGTTTTATCAATTCAAACTTGAAGATTCATCATGAAACTGAAAAAATTGCGTCAAATTCTGCCAACTGCGTGAAAATCGGTTGATTTATTGAAAAGTTAGTGCGGTTTGAAAATTTAAAGAATATTGTTCTATGATACTTCTATCAGACTTTTAAGCTCGAAGAGCTCAAAATAACACATAAATTGTATTTTTGAGCTCGAAGAGCTCAAAAACATCATTAGTGCAGTTTTATGCACCTAGGCATGGAATGAGCGGGAAGTTGCACGGATGGCCTTCAGGGTCTACCGTATTCCGAATTTTTTTTTTTAAATTAGCTGTCAACTACCTGATAGAAAATTTAATTTTCTACAATATTGCCTATGTCCACTTTTTTTTTAAACTCAACAAAAACGAAGTGACAGACGTCCGAAAGGAGGAAAAAAAAAATTAATGAATTAATAACGGAACAAAATTTTTTAGTTTAACTAATCAATTAATTAACTCGACACACTTCATTATTCATAGAAAATTTCTTAAGGGGTCTACCCTCTTTAGACGGGCAAAGATAAGACTATTTTCACGAATTTTTTTGACCGGTATACGTCATAAATATGGACATAAAAAGTGTTAGGCCTAAAAAATACACTTTTTGATTACACAAGAAAATTTTTTTTATATTTATTTTAATCAGTTTTTATACATAAAAATGAGGGAGAAGACTGGTCCAAAAAAAAGATGAGTGTGCGCTGTTGATGAAATATCTGGAATGGATGATCTGAAAAAAAAAAAAAAAAAAAATAGTTTTAGATTCAGTAAGTAAATGGCTATAGCGCATATCATACGATTTTTTTTTTTTTCAAAAATGACAAAATGGCAGCCATTTTTGAAAAAGTACGAAAAATCACGTTTTTTCCGTCGTTCTTTGCCAAAAATAAATAGTTAAACTCAAAATTTCAAAAATCGTATGATATGCGCGATAGCTATAGTCATCAAGAACATGTGGTTAAATTTTGGTAAGGTTCGGTTGAATAGTTTCGGAGATTTTATCAACAAGCCGTCCAAAAACGTCATTCCGAGAAAAACGCGTTTAAAGTTTTCTGTAACGAAAAATCGTGAAAAAATCTTACTTACGTCTAATCAGCGATGCCTGCACCATACATTATGCCTTCATCTTCTTCATAGTGCACATTTTCATCCAAAATAGCCTGCCTTCGTTTCGTTCTGGCTTCCTTAGAGGCATCGGTGCTGCGGCGGTTTGCAACTCGTATGCGCGTTCTGTCACAGTCAGCAGCAAACTGTGCGGCGATCGGGCCGATTTTGACGCCCATTACTTCCAAGATTTTTAATACTGGATGAAATCCCTCGTTAAAGATACAAGCAGCTTTTTGACAAGCTATTTCAACAATTTTTTTTCCGCAAAAGATGTGTTTGGGAGCCATTGACCAGACACAGTTGTTGAAAGATTCGTTATTATTCTGCGTGTTGCCACCGAGGCATCTTTCAAGCAGTTCTTGTTTTGTCAAATCGTCGTAGATCGGTTTTAAAACTTCTTGAACATCTTGAGCAAGGGCAGGTGGATGTTTGAATTTATGAACGGAGTTATTTTTTACAGCTATCTTGTATTTACACCAGGATTCAGAACAGTATGAATGCTGTGGATTGCTGTCAGTTGAAATCTTATGATAAAATCCTGCCCAGATCTCTTTGCTCATTTCTTCCACGGAATCGGGATGTCTTTGAATCGCTAAACCATAGTTTCTTGATAGTTCTTTCATCAATTTTATCGTTAAATCCTGAGTTTTTACAGCAGGAATTTTTTTTACGACGATTCTTCTTTTTTTCACGACAACTGTTTTTGCTGCACTTTTTTTCACTGGGCTTTTTTTCTCGTCCTTCTTTGCAGCTTTCCTTGCCTGTGTAAGAATTTTTTTAGCCTCACTAGCGCGCTTGAAGACTCTTTTTGCGACGTGTAAGACGCACTCCAACTTTTTTACTATAAAATCTTCGCCATACGGTTGTGTATTGAGCAGCATTTTGAAAGTCTTCGTGTCACCATCTCCGATGTAAAAACCATAACGCACAGAAAATTTTTCTAAAGATTGCAAAAACATTTCACATACACCGTCAACTTCCATTTTTCCAGCACTACCAGAGTGATTAGCACTACAGTCTCTTTTGTGCGTTTCGTACCACGCTGCATATTCAATCGTTTTCTCAGTTCCTTTCTTTTTCTCGCATGCTTTGCAGTAACTTGATCTGATAGCGACGTTCGCGATTTTTTTACTGCGTTTATATATCAAAGAAATTATGCCAATAAGAGAAGAAAATCCTCTTGTTTGCCAGGAACCGTCTCCCGAAACGGTTAAAATATCTTCTGGTTCTCCGTGCTGAGCATTCAAGAGTTTCTCTTCTCTAACAGCCTTCAGTATCACTACATCATACACACTTTTCACCGCGATAGAGATCGAATCGATAATTTTATAATAAATAGAGGAGCTTATCCCAGTTCCAAGTTCCATAAGACCACAAAAGTTATTAATACCACTCAATCCAACACCAATCAAACGCATAATATACACTAGACGACGATTAATTTCGTATCCAGTAGAAATCATGTGACACGAATTAATGTACCTTTCGCCACACTCACATGTAACACAAACTTTAAAACCGAGTCCTCGCTGTCCATACTTTGTAAAAGAAATATCTTTATCACAAGTTTTACACTTTAAATACTCTTGCAACGTAGAGAAAACCAGAAAAAACTGTATAATAATGTATCCCGACGTTTGATCCACGTGTACGTCGAAACTGGTATCTTCCGATTGTTGTAACTTCAACGCAGATACACTAGCATAACTTGTATTTGCCTCGTGGTCATGTAGAAGCACTCCATGAAATTTCCACTTTTTCGGCTTCGAACCTGGACGTCTCCACTTGGCAGTTTGATTTACAATTTCCTTGTCCATTTCGGTAATCACGAGCACAGATACTGACGGTTGAAAATTTGAAATACGACTAATATAGGGAGAAATTCTAATGGAACGGTATCCTTCGAGAATAACCTATTATAAATGAAAATTTTCAGTATAGATAGTATATTATAATATTGTACATTTGTCAGTATACCTGAAAAAGGTTGCAGCTGCTAATGAATACAAAGGCAGGTAGGCCGTACCGCTCCGAGCGGTCCGCATATTAGCGCGCTCAGATAGCTACGTTAACGTCGTCCAAAAGTACAGTTAGACTGCTCGGATCTTTATAAATTTTCAGTATGATACTTTTAAATATGTATACTTTCAAAAAATACAAAAAAAAAAAATTCGATTTTTTCAAAATTCTAAAGAGGGTAGACCCCTTAATTCAACATTATTACAAATTTAAAAAAAAAAGTTTAAAATGAAACAAAAATTAATTACAATTGTTAGAGTTGTTATATCCGGCATACCGTATATAATACAGGGCCTCCCATTCCCGCCGAAAAGTGCAGCGCTTGCATATTTAGGGAACCACAACCAGGACTGCGCGACAACTCACTCGTGGCTGAAGAATACACATTATCGCGCATTGTAACCTCATCAAAAGAACCAATTGTTTAATTAGTAGCCCCTCTTTCAAATCGCGACCGAGGTGATAAAAACCGCGAACACCATAATTCACCAGCTTATTTACAAGGTAACAGTTCTGCCTTAAAGCCCGGGTGAGTCCTATACCCCGACACGTATAGGCAGACTTCAATTATTAAATTAATTAGTCATCTTTTCCCTAATTATTCATTTCGATTTCCTCAACGGTATTTCCGAGTTCTGTGATAGTGATTCTTCGAGCAACGATTCGTCTTTACGATAATCGAGATTCCTGCAGTTCCGGTGACCTGGTCCCACTCTCAAATTATATTTTCTTTTGTGAATTATAATCGGCGAACTTTTGTTTGCCGGAGTCGTTACTCCGGTTACGAACTCATATAAACCTTCAACTTGTTTTATATTGTTATTAGTTAATAAGTGATAAGTGTAAATTAAGACGTGTTTGCCCATAGGGCCAGTTAATTAGAATATATAAACTAAAACCCGAATCGAAGTGTTCCATCATTTATAAATCAAGAAGCTATTCATCCTTCAACTTTCGATCTTCAATCTCCAGTCAGAAGGAGGAAGGGAGAAGCCAAGCAGCGGAAGTCAAAGGTATAAAGTCCAATCAAAGGCCGAATCATCATTCAAGTCAGATTCGTAATAGTAAGTGGAGGTTATTATCACTATTTCCGAGGTCGATTGTCTATTCCAAGGGGCCCTCTCCGGGGTTTTCACCTTCGCGAACCCATAAATTAAAAATCTAACGATCCTTTCGTTAGGGAAATTCATCTGTTATCCGAACCTCCGATAGTCCAGCTACCAAATTCTAAGATTATATTTTTCGGACATAACAGAGTTATACGTTTTATTGTTTACTGTTGACTAATTAGATTTTCATCATATTGTTAATTGCACGAAGGATATAATTCGCCATAACACTGTAGAATTTTCCTAACAAATACTTATTTTATGTCTTTCGCACCTAACTAAATGAATTCACTACCAATATGAATCGAGTGATCAACATTCTGCATCTGAAAGTTTTTTAAATAAACTTTAATTTTCTTACCAGAATGTACTTTTGGACCTAAAATTACCTCATCAGTTCAACATTGTTATGTCCGCCCGAAAATTTTTCTTTTTATTTAAAATTCCCGCTTTAGATAGAAGACCCAACTATGCGCGAAAACCACCTTAAAATTAATATCGTTGCGACTGCCGACTGACCGATGGGGATTTCTGCAAGCTAAGCAGCGGGAACTTTTAAAAGAGGCGGCAACCATCGCCCAACGTCTTTTAACTAATTCAATTTAAGTATCTTTGTTAACTGGCCCACGTTCGTAGAGGCTTTTGGTTTAATTTGCACTGCACTTAGATCAAGCGGGTCCCCGTTAATACGGCGAACGTGATAAAATTAAATTCAGGTCTTTTAATTAATTTGCACTGCACTTAGTTAAAGCGGGCCGCCGTCTGTAAGGGCTTTTGTTCTAATTTGCGCCGCACTTAGTTCAAGCGGGTCTCGGTCATCCGGCAGACGTAAAATAGATAAGTTCGTTAATATAAGGTTAATAATTAACCGTTTAATTCGCTCCGCATTTACATCGGTTTGAATCCATTAAGTTTAATTATTATTCGGTCAGTTACGCACTTTTTCCTGCGGGAAACTGGAAAGACGTTAACCGAAAATTAAAGCGTAAAATTCAAATAATTAGTTCATAAGTGCTAAATAAAATTATTGTGAAAGTGTAACATCCCGATTGCTGCTGTTCTAATAAAAACAAACTACACGAATCTCGAGTCGTTCTTTACTGAGAAAGCAGCCCTTAATCATCCATTCCTGGCCCTCAAATTCGACATCCAGACTCGAGAGCGCTTCCAGCTGCCCTTCAAGGCCCGGGTCAATAAGGAACAAGCCATCTAAAGGTAAGTGAAAAATAATCTATTAAATCTAAGAAAATCAAATCTCTACAAAAATTCTCAGTCTCTTTAAAAGGCGTGGTATTTCGTCTCTCGAAAGCTCCCACAACAAATAATTTAACAACGAGAATTAAAACCCCTCGTTGTGTATTCTTAAAAGTTAGTCCGATCCTCCACCGTAACTTCGCTACCGCATTTTTAACGCCTACGGACATAACAACATCATTTCATGAAATTTGCCATTGCATTCGTTTCCGAAAATAATTTTACTTTTCTACAATACGAAATGAAATATTGAAAATTCTACTTGGAAAATCTACTTTCATTTCAACTGCGAATGGGTTCTTTTAAATTTCATAACGAAAAGTTGCAAATTTTTTTTACTCAAATTTATTCAACTTCGATATCACTTGAACAGATCAATGGATCTTCATACTATTTCTAGCCATCGATGTGGTTTCTGTAAATTAGGAGCGGATAAGATTATCGGACGGTGGCTTTAGAAATTTAAATTCTACTCCAAAGAAATATCTGTCTGAAAATGTAATCTATCAGAAGTCTCAAAATTTATTAGGTCGAGTTAGTTCAAATATACATAAGAATGTAAGTTTGGTAAAACCCTTAAAAATGTCTTCCGAAATAATAAAAACTCAGCAATAAAATTAAACATTCTTAATTTAAAGTATACATGCTTTGACTAAGAAAACTTCTTCCATTTAAAAATATTTCTGCTTGAACCAAGACGATAAGTTCTTCAAAATAACTTTCATGGTGTAAGAAATTTTCTCTAATATCAAATTTTTCTTTTCAATTATTTTCCTCTATTTTCAATGTATCGCAAAGAAATTAGATTTTCACATTATACATTTTTAACTTCCCGCTAAGAAAATTAAAAATTTTTTGCTCGACGGGCAGAAAGCGTCAACTTTCGGCCCGCTGCGCTAAACGAAGTTGCCACTTTCTGCCTTCGTCGAGCAAAAAAATAGCATACACTCCTCGGGAAGTAAATAAGAAAGCCTCAGATCACATGTTTGTTAACCTCGGCTTCGCCTCGGCCAACAATTACATGTGATCTGAGACATTTCTTACTTTACTTCCCTCGGTGTGTAATATACTATTTCAAAAATCGGGAAGTTATTGGTTTCACCCCGTTTTTCGAAAATCGAGTTCTCACCAGATTTTGACGTTTTGAGGTCCTAGGAAGCTTCCCTGATTATTCCCGCGATGATTTCCGTATGTGTGTGTGTGTGTGTGTGTGTGTGTGTGTGTGTGTGTGTGTGTGTGTGTTGTAACGGAGTACACGAGACCTTTATCCGGTGAAGGTCTTCGATCCGAGCTAAAATTATCGACCAATTCCCCAGGGCGCTGTGCTCCGAAGTACTTGCGCCAATAGTCTTAAGCTAGTGAGTAAGTCCCCGAGAGGGTGGCGCCGGCGCTGAGAGAGAGAGGGAGTGGGGAAGACAGAGCCAAGAAGAAACGAACCAACAAATTTTGGTAAGTTTTATTGCGTTCGAACGATCGAAGAATCGACATCGCAAACATCTCACTAAGGTAATTATTTCTATTCTATTGTTTCTTGTGGAACGAGGCGATAAATTTTAGTTAAATTTAATGCTTGCTAGGCCCAATGCCAGCTCGCTTAAGTTTAATTAATCTAAGAAATTGTAACAGGGTAAAATTACCCTAAATCGATAAGTCACCAGATATCGGTAATTAGTCGACTCAGTACTGGCGCGCCTCGATCTTCGGGCCCTTCCTAGATAGTAATTAAGTGGGGGGGGGAAGGTTGGAATAGGTAAGTATACAAGTGCGAAAGACTCGTAGAGTCAGAAGAGGTTGGATCGTCAACTGCACCAGTTGGAAAATTTCGATAACAGGTAATTATTTATTCGCACGTTCGGTTTAGGAACGCTGCGATAAAAACTTTTAAGTTACTTTCGGTCAAGAACAACATTATTCATTTCCTACTGTTACAGGTACGATCAAGTTGATATTTTCGAGACCCGGAGTAAATTTTGGCGAATTTGGACAACTCAGGCCAAGCGAGAAATACCTGGATTTTGGATTCGGAGTCTTTAGATTGTCATCGAGAATCATATTTTCTCAGGTACTGAATTTTACTCCGTGGTAGAAAATTGGACCGCGGTATATACTCGGTCCCTTTTCAACCTCTTCTCATTAAATGAATTTTTATTTATTAATTAATTGTATTATAAGAAAATTTGATAGTTTGAGTTGAGTGATTTTCATGGGGGCATAAACCCGAGAGTCACTCAAATTGACCTTGCGGGAGAAATTATCAAATATAATTCTTCTCGAGAAAATTCAACGAACGAAAATTAATCGAGAAAATTAATTAACATCTGGAGAAGTTATTAAATTAATTATTATTAGTTTATAGAAATTAACTTAATTGAACTGATTTGTAACGGGTAATTTTGGGTGTTTCTCCTTCTATCGAAATACGTTGAACGATAAACATGAAACGATAAACGCCCCCCCCCCCTTTTGCTCGAATCTAAAGCTCGCCGGAGTCCAGGGTAAAAAGGGGTTCAAACCACAATATTTAAATCGAAATAGAATCAACACGACTCAGTTACCTATAAACTATAAGTAATTACGTCTAATGATTAATTCAAAATGTCGGACAGGATATGTTAGAGATAAATAATCATTTATTCAAACAAAATCAATTAAATATGTTAATAAAGAAATTACAAATAAACAAAACTCTCGTGATATAATTCTAGGTTATATTAAACCTCAAAATATAACTAGATCTAAACAATAATACAAAAAGAGTAACTTCATAAAAATCGGCCACGCACGCGTATCAAGGCCCGATCAAAACTGGTCTGTACAAGACAACCTCTCACACAATCTCGCTCCCGTGAGCGTCAAAATCGCGAACTAAACTCCAAAAATTGGTTACCCGTTTCCCCAGGAGACTAGCCGTCACCCTGGGCCCTAATCTCTACCCTGAGAGCGGATGGAGAGTATCCTCTCCGCTCCCACCTACACGGCTTGTGATTACCTACCGGATTTTTGACAGAGGGTCAAAAATCCAGGGAAGTCAAGTCTTGTTGAGAGTTCAAAAGGTACTTACCAGTGTTCTAGACGAACCAAGGTAATGTCCCTCCAGTTGTTATTGATAGAAGAATATTCCCACAATAACACTCTGTCACAAGACTCGCTTTTCCGTGCAAAATTTTTGGGCTTTATCATTTTCCCAAAAACTCACTTGTAACGAACCAGAATGATCGTTTTTGCCATCTATACCGTGTTTGCAAACTATCAATTTATTTGGTATTCCTTCATTCTCTCTCCATTCTGTCCGTCAAATTCCGAGTTTAAATATCAAATATATTCGATCGGTTTCAACAGATTACACACAAATTTGACAGAATACATTCCCATACTAAAATTTGCTCGGGACTTAGAATAATTTCTTTTATAAATATTTTTCTTTTAAATAATAATTGTCATTTCTTTCATTTTACATCCATTCGTCACTTTCTCATATTAACTCGGCTCCGGACTTAGAATAATTTCTTTTAATAAATTGGAGATTTACAATAATTTATTTCCAAAATAATTAAATTAAATTAAATTTTCTTTGAATAAATTTTAACAAAAACAAAGATATAATCACAAAATAATACTTTTATAAAATAATTATTATCCCGTCTAGATATTCCATTGGTAACTAAATAATTAAACATTAATGGTTTTTAAACAAACGATATTAACTAAACAAAAGAATAATTTTCGTCTTTATGATCAAATCTAAATTAAATAATAATATTTTCACAAGTTTTAGTGAATAATACTCTCAATAACATAAATTATCATTAATAATAATAGAATAATAATACTGTACATATAAACAACAACTTAAATAAAGAAAAAAAACGATTAAATAATATTAAATAATAAATTCAAAGGAGAATACGCCCGTCGAAGTATCAGGCGAACATAAATGATGAAGAGTAGGTAGCTGCCGTCGTCTCCCTCCTCGTCCCTTCTCCCGTGCCCTACTCCTCGGCTGTCCTGTACTAGCCTTCTCTCTCTGACTCAGTCCCTCTTTCCTACTCTAGACCCTTTTTCCGACGTTTGGGTCACAGATTAATTTTGTGTTTGTAAAATAATCAGCAAGCGTTTTACTCGAGGAATTTTGGTCGAGCGTCAAAATATTTCTCTGTCGCGATAAATTCTAAATACCCAAGGTCATAGCCAGCCGAGCTATCAAATATTCTAATTAACTAAATTGAAGTCTCGACTTCTGTCGATTTCCTAGAATTATAATTTTGCAAGAATTTTATTAAGAGTAATTTCGCTAAGATTTTTTGTTAAGAATAATTTCACTAAGAATTTTATTAATTATAATTTTGCTAAGAATTTTACTATTAATTATATATATATTAAGAAATAATTATTGAGATTATTTTTATTGTAAAAATTAATTAATTTAAGCGAAGCCTTCGGAATTAGTAGAGTAAATTTATTGTAAATTAATAATTAATAGTAGACATAGTAAATCCAGGAATATAGTTAAAATAGTGTTGAAAATTTTGCATAGAAAATTCTGGTGAAATTGATTAATTAGTTGCTGGAAATTATATATAAGTATTTTGGAATCATTGTTGGAAATTAGTTAGATTAATAGATTTAGTAAAGTAAACTCAAAATCGGTTAATTTTTCCTTGAAAGGATGTTAAGACCTTTTGATTTGGTGAATCATCATTATATTGTTAAGACGAGGAAGTAAATCTGTTAGGAATCTTAATCCGGTGATTCAGGAAAAATTAGCATTTGAAATTTTTGACAGTCATAGCTAGAATAAAGTCAGAATAGAGTTTGGTCGTCAAGCGTTAACATCGTTCAGTTTATTATCACTGTTAAATAATTAGATTTTGTAATTTTGTTCAATTTAGTAATTTTCAATTAATTTAAATTTTTATTTTTCCAATTACATTTATAATTAAAATTATTTCAAGTGTGGGTTATGTGTGTAAAGATTAGAGTGGGTAATGTGTGATAGAGAGTGTTAATAGTGTCAAGTTGGCGGTTAGTTAGTTAGTAGACGACCTCTGTGCAATGCTGTATTTGTCCAGAGTGAAGAGTCGTCTGGTTAGCCGTTGAGTTAGGCTATAGTTGATAAGTTTAGAATTAAGCAACGTGTGTGAGGTAATTCAGTAAAAATTGTCTCAGTTAGACGACCTCAGTGCAATGCTGTATTTGCACCGAGTGAAGAGTCGTCTGGTTAGCCGTTGAGTTAGGCTATAGTTTATAAGCTTAGTTAATTAAGGAGTGTGTGTGTGTGTGTGAATTTAGTAAAAGGTTGTCTCACAGTGGAATCTTGTCAATTTTAATTGTTAATAAATCTATAGATATTGTTAATCATTGATTATTTATTCAACAGCACCTTCCTCCACTCTCTCTACCCTAAGATTAGGAATACTCAGCTCTGGACCGGTTCCAGGAACCGCGAGTAAAAATCCTGGTGGCGCCCTTTTTGTTTATAATTTTTAGAGTCAGTTTTTGTTAGTTAATAGTTAATAAAGGGGCCAATATGAACGAGTAAAACCGTTACAAAATATTCTAATACCAATTTCGTGTTCCAGAATAAAATATTTCCTGAGGATTAAGTTACGAAGTGGCGATTCAGGACCGTGCTGCCAATAAGACCTCATCGAGGAGAACATCGAGGAAAAACGAAAAATTTGGAAGTAAAAGCGTCGAGGGATTTTGAGAAAAGAAAAACCCAAGAAGACTCCAGGTACAATAAATATGTCTAAATAGATTCTCGGTGAAGCGGCATCAGCCAGGCCTTAAGTCGGCTGGAGGTTATCGCCATTTTGCGTTCGATTACAATCATTAGTTTTTAAATAAAAGTTTAATTAATTAATCTTGCCAAAATTTAAGCAATTGGTTTAAATAATAATTAAGCACTCATTACTTGAACTAAAGTCTGAATAAAAGACCGAATAAAGTTAAGAATAAATTTACGAACAACTAAGAAATGAAATAATTAAATATTTAATTAATAATACCAGGAATTATTTCGGGTTATTAATTAAACACGTAGGCAGAGTCGGGATTAATCTTACTAGGAATTATTTCAGTTTGTTAATTCATGATTTTGGTGTCACGTGAAAATTTGATCTCTGGTAATTGGGTTTGAGTAAAATCATTAGAAGTTAAAATTAATTAAAATCAATATAAATAATTTGGAACGAATTTTGATTGTGTGAAATAAAATAGAAGTAAAATTAGAATCGTAAAAAATCGTTAGAATAATTGTTAAAATCATTTAGATAAAAGTAGAAAATAAATCAGTTGTGAATTTCACTTGAAGAAAAATTCAACAAAAGTTGGGAGAGGGTCCGCCATCTTGTTTCGAGCTAAAACGCTGAGTAAAGGACGTACAAGGTCGAGACTAAAAATCTCAAGGCGTTGTAAGGTGAAATATAATCCCCCAAAATTAAAATAAAATAAATTTCAAGTTTCAAACAACATAAAGAAAGTAAAGAAAGTAATTAAGCAAAAATAAAATAAACTCAGTTATTCAGAGACAAGTAAAATAATTTAGTTAAAATTGAGTGAAATAAAACCAATTGTCAATTTCTTAATTCTGAGATTAAAACTAAATAAATTAATTAATTAACTCTGACAAATAATTTGGACAAGATTAAAACAATTCAAGTAAATAAAATAAATTACAAAATTCGGCAAAATGCAATTCGAAGAAAACAATTAATAAAATGAAGCTAAATTAATTTTAAGGAAATTAATTAAAGTAATTAAGTAGAATTTTATAACAAAATTTGGCGAAAATAAAATCGACAAAAGTAAAATAAACTCGTAGAATACTAGGACGTAGCGAATATTTTGTCGGCAGATTATTAAGACCTCTGTCATCAAATTCTAATCTATTAATATGAGATACGAAGACCTCTTAGTATTAAATATTTATTGTTGTATTATTAAGACCACGGCAGTAAATTAGTTAAGAATTTTAATAAGAAAATTAATCGCTATAGGAATTTGGATTGGGAATGAATGGAAAATTTATTCAAGAGAAAATTTAATAATTGAAATTTAATTTGGATTTAGAAAATTTAATAATAAGATTTAATTTGGAAAATAAAAGTAAATAATAGTCTTAAAAAATAATTAATAAAGTATGGAAATTTTAATTAGTGTGTTTGAATGATAATAATTACATTGTGGGTGCGTGTGTAGAATTATGGAATTATGAAACTATTAGAATTTTGGAAATATGGAAAATTGGGAAATATGGAATTATGGAAATATGGAAATATGGAAAATGATTAGAAACCGCGGTATGGTCGTTCCATAAGAAGGTACCGTCGGGAATAAGTAACTATGATAGAAACCGCGATATGGTCGCTCCATAAGAGGGTATCGTCGGGATTAGGAGCTTTGATAGGAAACCGTAAACGGGAATAGGACTTAGGATTAAGTGTTAATTAATTGTAAGGGGAATATCATTGTAATGGGGTGGGTTAAATAAAATTTCTTGAAAAATGAATTTCTTTGGTGATTTCTGTTTTCTTCTCAGCAATCTCTCACGACCCTGTAGAACTTACTCCATGCTCTGGTCCAGTTTCTGGATACTGTGTCTAAAAATCCAGTGACGCCCTAAATAAATTTAAGGGTGACCAAAGAGGACGAGTGGGCTTTTCAAAAGAGTCGCATTCCGTTTCAGTGTGTGTGTGTGTGTGTGTGTGTGTGTGTGTAACCCTTTTATAACTTTTGAACGGCTTAACCTATTTCATCGCGGTTAGTTCCATTCAAAAGGGCTTGATCAAACTTAGATTTTGAATACACTTTGAACCAATTCGAACCAGTAAATTTTGAGAAATCTCAAAAAAACTGCAAAAAAATTTTATTCAAATGTAGTTTTTTTGGAATTACTTTCAAACGGCTGTACCGATCGATTCCAAAAACTAATCAGCTCTTAACATCAAAAAACCACGTCGATCACCACCAAGCCGGTCAAAATCGGTTGATTCGTTCGTGAGTTATCGTTGACGAAAAAAATCGACAAAAAGTGTTTTTTTTTCGGATTACACCGAAATTTCCGATCTAATCAATTTGTGTTCGAATGTATATCATAAAATTAGAAAAACTGCGTTCAATACTGCTAACCGCGTGAAAATCGGTTCATTCATTCCAAAGTTATTGCAGTTTGTAAATTATAAAAATAGTAATTTATTAAACTCCTATCAACTTTTTGAGCTTGGAGAGTGCAAAACTACACAAAAATTAGATTTTTGAGCTCGAAGAGCTCAAAAAAATAAGTGCAATTTTGAGCGCTTAGTTACGAAAATAGCGGAAAGTTGCAGACATAGCCTTCAGGGTCAACAGTTTTCCTAATTTGTTTATTACAACACAAGATTGAAATTTTATTTCATACTTTTCTTTTATTTATCGTTATTGTGAGTACAATCTTTGCTAAATTGTACAATTAGAAGAGAAGAACTAAAGTAAATTTTTTTAGAATTCTTCAAATATATCTTTATATGAATAAAACATCACTTAAAAAATTCATTTGCTGAACAATATTCAATAGGTAAATTATTTTATTGTTCTTCGATCTTTTCTTTTTTATTTGTTATTCCATGAGGATAAACTTTGACGATAAGCTTCATTTGAAAAAAAAAAAAAAAAAAAAAAAAAAAAAAATAGTTTCTCACTAGATTCAGTGTCTACTATATGCGGTAATTCTCTTGTTAGGAGTACGTTCTAATTTTTCTTTTCCTCGAAGCTCATATTCTTTGATAGATATTAATAGAGGAGAGAAGTCAATAAATGAAATGAGTAGAGGGGCAAGGGGAGGCCTAGTTCAGTCGGTAAAACAGAGCAGTTACCATGTGGTTCGTGTCCATGCTCAATTATCGACCATATTTTAACACTTTTTTATCACTTGACCATATTTTCAACCCTTCTTATCGACTATTGGTATTTTAATTTACACCATTTTCCCGCCCTCTTTTTATCCGCCATCTGACGACCGCTTTTTGAATTTCCGCCATTTTTCCGTCGATCTTGATCCGCCACTATTTCCCGCGATTATGTCACCCCTTTTAGCTCGCTATCTAGTAGCCGCCATTTTGACCACATCTCCAATCCTTTAGCCCAACGTTTTCGTCACCCCCTTTGTCCCGCGATTACCCTTTTTAGCCTGCGATTTCATCAGCTATTTTCCGTAAGCAAGTCCTAACTTGTTGATGACGTTATCTTTTTCTGATGCAATTTTTTTTTGATGCAATCCTTTGTGCGCG
Organism: Cotesia chilonis; assembly: GCA_018835575.1. NCBI lineage: Eukaryota > Metazoa > Arthropoda > Insecta > Hymenoptera > Braconidae > Cotesia > Cotesia chilonis. The sequence goes on from RJVT01000103.1 coordinate 298,209, forward strand.
ATTTACCCCCACTCTTTACATTTATGGTGGGGATTAACGATATAAAATGGACTCGCAACCGCAAGATCATTATTAAGTTTTTGATTGTGATCTTGTGCACTTAATTCGAGAAGATGGAAATTTTTGTTGATTTGGAAGGCTTTTATACACTTGATGGATTATTTACTGTCAAAGAGCTTGCTGTTATATCGCTTAGTAATGAAGTGGATTCTTTGAGTTCTGCTGCGCTAGCAACTTTCGAGCCACCAACAGAATACACCAACGAATTCATGGTCTTGGAGAGTAAAGACTTTTTGTTGAGAAGCCATGGCATCAGATGGGATGAAGGATCATTCTTCTGTAACGAACTCGAAGAAGTGCTGCGAGAGACTCTCAACCACAAAACATACGTTTATATTTTGGGTGAGGAAAAAAAACATTGGCTTGAAAAAACCCTCAATTATTGGTGAGAAATAATTGATTTATCAAAGATGAGATTTATTAACCATCTTGAAGACTTTGATCCTATTCAACCGTGTCTTCTGAAGAAAAATCACTCGAGGTAAAGCAATTATGCGTGTCCCTACGAAACAGTTCAGAGAATGAAACGTTGTTCAGAGAAAGATGTACAGAGCATTACAAGACTATATATACTGATGTTCTTGACGGTCCTTATCCATTCAAGAAGAACTGCTACGAATGTAATAATGTTAAATAAATCTTTTTATATGAACTAATGTATCTTAATTATTGTGATGAGGTTTTATAAATAAACAATCATTAAATTATAAAGTGTTTTTTTTATAAATTATTTTTTATTACATTAAGTTTATTAATTAATACAGGTTCAATAATTTTATTTAATTCTTGTATTCGTCAATAAAATCGTTCTCTATCTCTTGCTGCTTATTTCCATGGACCTTTCCTTGCTTGTCTAGATGCAAAGTCCCACACATACATTTAATGTATGGTAGGCTTAGGATTAAACTGTACCATTAAGTAAGTTTTCTTACAGTGCTGCTGATGGGATTGTACTCAATTATTCGGTCGTGAATTATTATGCAGTAAGCAGCAGTTTGATTTGGAAACTGTGCTGACGATTCAAACTCCAGACGTATATCCACAGGCCCAGACTTGATTGATTCGTTCTGCTTGGAACAGTCAATTATATACAGAGGTGCTTTATTCAGAAAAATTTTTTTAGCCAATAGTGGTTCAGCTTCTTTCCTAAGTAAGCACTTTGAAAATTTGTGTACATATCATATATCAAGGCATACTGATTATGCACAATGTTGAGGTTCAAATTTCCATATGGATAACTCTGAGAGTTCAAGAACAGCTTAATGTCTCTTATACTGCAGTGATCAAACTCGCTTGCATTTTGATTTGATTGATTCTTTCTTGCTGTTTGGAATCCAAGGATGACAAAACGAGGTTTCTCGAGCTGATTGGTTGTTTTGATTACCCAAATGTGCTTGTTGGTAGCTGGTAGCAGTGGATACTCATACAATTCCCAAGTCTGGAAACTGATTGGGATAGCTGGATCAGAGGTTATGTAATTCAACATCTCGATTTTTTGCTTGTCAGACATTGTTATATCCGGTACAATCCAATCAATTTTTTGAATCGTAATTGTAACATTTTCATTCTCAACGGTAACAACATAAGCATTTTGATCAGTATTTGATCTGATCAGTATCAATTCATGCTTGGCATTCACGATGATTCGTTGATAATTTTCAGCCAATCCAAGAATGAAACTCAGCGGTACTGAGACACCAAAGTAACCGCTATTATCAGTCAGCTTGTTGTCATCTTCATTAACAATTCAACCAGCATTCTTCAGAATATTTTGCTGTCCCGGACTCGGAGAAGCGGATCCTTTCATAACACTGGTGATACCCACATTCTTACATCTGTCGATTTCTACACCATTGAGCTCATAACGTATCTCTTCAAACATATAACAAACAGCCATGTTGACCATCTTCGAAGTAGAACTTAAAGCAGTACTATCAGCTTTCCTCATTCTTCCATAAAAATGTAATGTGCTCTTGCTTGGGAGCAAGCACAGATCTTGATGCTGAACAGCAATCCTGATTTCATCACTGTTGTTGAATGTTGATGATGCATATGGCAGGTGTGAATGAACTTCACAGTGTGCAATAGACTCATTGAAAATAATTGATTTTTTTATGTCTAAGATTTCCGCCATGGTATCACACAAGCTAGACAACAAAAATTTATTTTTATCTTGTGAATTTTCCACGTAATTTTAGTCCTAGACTTTTTAGGAACTCTGCGTTCTGACGTGTCAACACTTTCCGAGCTCGATGATGACTTATAATCTTTGGACATGCTGCAATCCTTTTATACCCACTGCCAGTCATTATCTCATATACGATATCCATTACAAACTTCTTATATGCAGTCTTATCGTGATAGTCTCGCCATGAAAATTTGCTATTCTCCCGTCCTGATCAACAATGCGGAGCCTCACGTTATGTATTGCTCGTGTAACGATCGACAGTTAATCTTTATTATGTAACTGTTGTTTTAAAGATAACAAAAGATGTGTTCACCTTCTTTTATTACCGTGTACCTGAATATCTCGAGCGATAAAGATATAGATACTTTATTGCTGTCCCTTTTCCTATACGAATGTAATAGTGAGTTAAAAGCGTGGCAATGGATATTGACTCAGGGACTTAAATTGTGAAAGTAAGCAGCGGGCGGTAATCACCTCTCGAGAGAAGTTTGTCTAATCTAAAATGCACTCGACCTTCTCTAATCTTAATACAACCAGGTTTAGTTTGGAAAATAATTCATAATGATTCTCTTTTAACCCAATATATTAGAAAAGAAGATAATTGTTTCATACAAAATGTTTACAGTGGTAGGTTTGTCGATTACTTAATTCCTATATTATGAGTAAAGATTGTCACGGGAATTTGATTCAAATTCCCGCGTCATCTTCTCCCGGGCTGGCCGCTGGTATAAGCGCCGCCAGGGTCCGCCACTTGCTTGGCACCAGCCCAGCTGGTCCCAACACGTGGAATCTGTAGATAATAGAATGCGTGTCTGAGATTAATTAGAGCATTAATTATATTCATATGAAGGTCACATAATTATTGCAAAATTTATTTATATAGTCGTTAGACGCCGACGGTGAGGGGGGATAATGAATATATTGGTGGAAAATGTTCGTGAGGGGACTATTTGACGGGTGCGGAGAGCGCAAGCGCGCGGCAAAGAAAAAAATCACAAAATAGGAAAAATGTTGTCAAATGTCTTAACAAGGTTTATTGATATGGAATCGCAAACTTGGGTAATTCTGTGATTTATTGACTTGCCATGGGAATCCATGTCATTAATTTCAAGTTAATTCCGTCGTCGGTGGGTCCACCCCGGGAGAGAATTGTAACATGAAACCAACTATAGTCAATGAAGACCCGGACTAATTATATCAATTTTTTCTGATTGTGAATTATTAATAAATTCATCAGAATAATTGAAATCTGTGCGTTCTACTGAACAAGACGTGGAAGACTTCGATGTCAAACCAAAAATGGAACTGCTACCACGACTCAAGCTTTGGCTGAAATCTAAAAACAATTTGTAAATTAGAATTTATAGAATAAAAAACTGATTTGTAATATTATAAGTACCTGTGCAATCGTTGTTTGGTTCTCCACCTAAATCTGAATTAATTAGAGTCTCTGTTGAAACTTCTGAATTGACAGATGTCAAGAAAATACTATGTCGATTTGACGTTTTCCATTCTTCATTTAAAAATTTTGACTGAGCTTCTGTTAAGGGATGTGCTGAGTTACGACTGGATATATCAAACAAATTTTTAAGCCGATTTGTAAATGTATGATGTTTTATTTTTTGACTCTGTGTTTTCTTTTTTCTATTTTTCTTCAGAAGTTCTCACTCTCGATAAACTTTCATGATTTTAGAAACAGCGTTATATGTTTGACACACTGGGATACCAGTAGGTTTCCAAACTTTAAAAACATCACGAATCACTTGATTAAAACACTGTCGAATTGTAAGGTTAGGATCTGTGTGTTTGTAGAAAAATAATTGCAAAAAATTTCTTATGCTCGGTAATTTTTGTTGACTTAATTTTTTACATGAAAAACCAAGCAAATAAATTTTTTTTGTAGCCATTTTACTGATAACAATCGAAAGTACTAAAAGATATAAAGAATATCCAACGAGTTTTTGAAGATATATGTCACCGACAATGACGTTTTGACAACTATACCGTATGATCTAGATATCATGTGTGCTGCCACCTACACTACGTACTGAAAACCATTTTCGAAATTTGTAATATATTAAAATTCAATGCTTACTAATAGTTTAAGTGAAAATTTTAAGGATTGTGCAAAAAAAAAAAATAATTACAAGCATTCTTCAAATTTTGAAAATTAGTAATTTTTAAATAGCTGTAATTAGTCTTTATGTCAAGATAATCGTACTTTGTCATAGAGTTTTGTAAAGCTCGAAGATTTTTCTTTAAGAATATAAAATGGTTTTCTTAAAAAAATTGCGTAAATTTTGTGTAAATTCAATTTAAAACAAAAAACGATTTTTCCCATGTTAATTAAATGGGAAACTAAAAAAACAATCGCGCCCTCTTAGAGTTGAGCTATAGGGCTCGTGTTTGGTGAGAATTTTTTTTATATCAAATAGAAACATTTGAGAGGGTAAGAGTTAAAAAAAAAATTAAAAATTTTTTTTGAATCACCCTAATATATATACATATATAATAAATTCTATTATTTAAAAATCAAAATCAAGCAATCATAAGAAAAAAATATAATGATGATAAAATAAATAGTATTAATAATAAAAAAATTATAGTAAGTAAAAGTTTATTATATACGCATATAATAAATTTTGTTATTTAAAAATTAAAATCAAGCAACAATTGATAGTGGGCAGTACAATTGAAGCAGGTTAATGTTGATAAATAAGTAAAATTAAAAATTATCAGACTGTTTTTGTTTTTATTGTAAAATTTTTTATATACATTTAGGATTTAATTACAAATTTAAATATATTATTCTTTTTCTGAAGATAGTGTAGGTAGAGTAGATCATCGTTGGTAGATTCTACTAATTTTGCGAAGATGTTAGCATTGGCATTCAAAAATTTCACAGTTTTAGTGGGAAGAAAAATTTGAAATTCTGTATTAATTGTGGCGACATATTTCAAGCTAAACTTGGTGGAGACCGTTTTCAATTGACTAATCTTGTAGATTTAAGGGGTTACATAGGTTTCCTCGGGCAAAAAACGGCCTTTGTTCAATCATTTTTTTTACACATAAAAAATGAAATATTTTAATGAAATTTTTTTTTTATTTAAAAGATACATATTTAATAAACATTTTGTAAAATTTTTTTTTTTTTTTTTTTTCAAAAAAAAATATCCAAATGGCGGTCATTACGACGCCATTTCCGGCAGTCCCTCAGAAAAAAGGTGCCTCCGCGTTGTCAGCAGAACTTCTTTCAGGATCATCTGAAATAAAAATAAAAAATACGTTTTTTGAGTAAAGACAATAAACTAGGTATTGGACAGAGGAAAAAAAAAAAAAAAATGAAAATTGGATTTTTGGCAGACGTTTTTATAAAAAAATGCAAATTTCGATGAAAATTTACCGACATTTTTTTTTTAAATAGTTGTAATAAAAAAAAAAAATCCTTCGTTCAAGACCTTGTAAATGATATCCTGAAGACCTGTGTAAAATTTCATCAAGATCGGTTAAGTAGTTCGCGAGAAATCTTGACAACCGACTTTGAAAACATAGTTTTGAGAAAAACTCGTTTAAAGTTTTAAGAGACAATAAAAGTGGGAAAAAAATTTTTTTTTCTAACTTACATTGAATCGTCAATTCCTGGGCCATAAAGTAGAGAACCTGCTGCAGCTGCAATGTCCAGGGCATCCTTTTGCTCCAGTCTATGACGAATCCTGGCTTCACGAGTCTCGCTGGTAGATTTCTTTTCGGCTGCGGTCACCCGGTTTTCATCCATGTTTCGGGCATATTCATCGGAATTTGGACGAAGTTTTAGATCCATACCGTGCATAATTAATAATAATGCTGAAATTACTTCATTGAAAATACTATAAAGTGATGCAAAACCACGCTTTTTCCACGTCCCATCACCGGAGACAGTCACATCTGTCGTATCTTCCATGTTGTTTGCTAAACTTGTCAATTGCTTTTCCTCTGTAGCAGCAGAGGAGAACAGTTTCTCAGTAACTATGGTAATACATTTATGTGTTTTATTAATATAAAAGTTGTATGTTGATTGATTCAAAAAGGAGCTGCTTAGATTTATCAAACCGCAAAATTTCTTGCATCCAGCAAGACCCAAACTCAATACTCGCATAACAAAAATGAACCGCCGATTTAGTTCATACATTCTGCCAATTTGTTGACATGATAAAATATATTTTGGCATACATCGTTCACATTCTACCACAAGTTTAAATCCCAGACCGAATTTGGAGCATTGTTTAAAATTTACTTTTCCATTACAAAATTTTTCTTCACCTCCACTTTCAATAATGTTTGAACACCGTACAAAACACGAAAGTGTAGAAAAAACCAGAGCAAAGTCAATGATCGAATATTGTAGCGTGGCTTCCTCTGGCACGTGCTGTTTATCATCGCCTTTTAATTTTTTTGCCGACGTACTCGTGAAAGAATTATCATCTACCTCAGGATTTTTTGGATTAAACAATTGTTTCCTCATCTTAGGTCTATCTTTTCTATGAACACCTTCCGTTATCTGGGTTCTAGACACTTTAAAAGGCATTTTTTATCGAATAAAATTCACAACAAACACTTATAACCTCAAAATGAACTTCGTAGTTTAACGAGAAATCACCAAATGAATTATTTTCCAGTAGTTTACCTTATATAAAGAAAAAAAGGGACAAGAATTACGGCTAACAATAGATGAGCTGCAGCTGCGTTTTACCTACTGCGCCCTCAGCCTATACCTGACCTCGAGCGTCCACCTTTTCAAGGCTGTATCTCCGAAACTATTAGTCGAATCAACTTGAAAATTTAGGACAATATTCTAGAGATGTTATAGAATTTAATAAGTGTTGCGGAATTGCTGACCATCAACTCGTGATCGAAAACTCCCGCAATTTTTCAACTACCAGAGGAGGCAGCCTCCGAGGCGCCTCTGTGGGCTACGGCATTCAACGCAGTCAGAACCATGCTTTGACTGTTACTTTTATTCCACGTGATCCCGACAAGTACGGCATCACAGCGTTTAAGTGTTAAAATTAAAGTTTGTCAATTATCTAAAATCTCAACAGCTCATCAGCATTCATCAAGGATCTCAATTGTCATCGGCTGTAATAATTACAGGTATTGTCATAATTAACTTTAATTATTATATCAATCTGTGCCATCAGCACATACTATAACCTATCTTCTTGTTGACGGGACTTGGCTTCACCAAGTCCCGCATGCATTCAACACATGCATTCAACACATTCATGCATTCAGTATTATTATTATTATTCTGTATTCAATTTTACGTTCTATGATGATCAAGCTTATCTTTATCTTTAAAATAAACTCGTTGTGTTCATTATTTGTTATCAATTGCATTCAGCTAGTAATAATAGAGTAATTCTTGATTAATCATTTAACTATTAAGTATAATCATTTAACTATTTCTAATTACTACAAAAGATACTTGGACTCGGCTTAGGTGATGACTCACCAAAACCGACATTCCAATTCGGCTTATATTAATTCATATTTATAATTTGTATTTTCACCTGAAAAGAATTCTCAATAAAAACAAAGCATTCGTCATGTTCATCTCGCGCTCAACCAATTGTCGTGTTCATGTTAATTTTATTGTAACGCGATTGTTTAAAATAACTACATTTTAGTAATATTGTCTACGCTCAATTAATTAACAGTTTTTATTAATGATGCCATTAATTAATTAAATAGAATACGTAGAATAGTCAATGTGATCAAAACATTCAAATGTTCAATTAAGTTCATGAAATCATGTGTTCAAACTCTATACTGTGATAATTGTTTTATTAAATGACAATATTCCTTAATTGGTGAATTTAGTTCTTTATCACCCTATCCTGGCAAATTAAAATAATTCTGTAATTTAAGTTAGTTTATTTTACAATAAGACAAAAAAAAATTTTTCGATTTTTTGAAACCGTGAAACCTATGTAACCCATTAACCCTCTTCCAGCTCGTAGATCTTCTTCGTGGGGAGATATCCTGGTGCAAGATTAATTTTGTTGAGCTCAACTAATTCCATTTTTCAAGTTAAATATGGTTCTCTCAATATTTAAATTACTGAATTTTTCAGTAGCGGACTTGAAGTGCACGGGCTGATGAATTAAAATTGAATGATGATCTCGCGATTGCAAGCTGATTTTATATCGTTAATCCCCACCATAAATATGAAGAGTGGGGGTAAATCGCGCACAAAGGATTGCATCAGAAAAAAAATTGCGTCAGAAAAAGATGACGTCATCAACAAGTTAGGACTTGTTAACGGAAAATAGCTGATGAAATCGCATGCTAAAAAGGGTAATCGCGGGACAAAGAGTGACGAAAACGTGGGGCTAAAGGATTGGAGATGTGGTCAAAATGGCGGCTACTAGATGGCGGGCTAAAAGGGGTGACATAGTCGCGAGAAATGGTGGCGGATCAAGAGCGGCGGGAAAATGGTGGAAATTAAAATTCAAATAGTCGAAAAAAGGATTGAAAATATGATCAAGTGATAAAAAAGGGTTGAAAATATGATCGATGATTTAGCATGGACACGAACCACATGGTAACTGCTCAGTTTTACCGAGTGAACTAGCCCCCCCCCTCGCCCCTCTACTGAAATGCATCTAGAAAATAGTTACTAAAACTTGGTATGAAATTAAAAATATTGTAGATCAGCGACAAATTGAAAGAAAAACACGACAACAAGTTCAAGAGTCATTTGCGATACATCTGGTCGAAAAAGTTAGTCAAGGAGTATGTTGTTGGAATTATTAAAGTAGGCAGTACCAAACTTGACCAGTTGTCTGGCAAATTTTCCCGCGAAGCGGTAAGTAAAATAGCTTCAATTAATTCCATTTCGGTAGGTAGTGATGGAGCGGTGACAAAATGTCGAATCATTAGTGAATCTAAAATAAACAACGCTGAGTTGAATGGAATAAAAAAAGTAATATCTGTGGATTCTACAGTGCAAGAAGCAGAAAATTATAAAAAAAAATTTGCTCCAACAAACAATTATATTTCAATTGACGAAAGGAACTCTAAGAAGTATAATATTAAAAACTTCACAATAGCAGAAATTGTAAAAGACGGAAACTATGCATTTAGAGCTTGCGCTTATTTACTCTATAATGATCAGCAGCAGTACAAGCCAATTCGACAAAATGTTGTGGATTTTGTTGTAAATAATTGGGAAGACAACCCGAGTCAAAATTAAAAACATATTTTGAGCCTCTACAACCTACCGGAGGAGTTATAGGTTTAAATTATGGTTTTAGATTTTTTCGACTACGATGACGCGTATATCAGAACGATAATTTCAGCCTACAAGTGGTATTTTTGTCCGCTTTTACCAAAGTTAGGCCGAAATCACGGTTTTAGAACCATAAATTGAGCCTACATCTCTACCGTATAAAAGATTATTATTTGTTAATATAATGTAGACGAGGAGAAAGAAAGGAAAGAGGAATGGATCCAGATCCAGATAAAAATGGCTGCCGTTAGAGGCATGTTATGTCCAGCTCATATGCCATTTGATAAAAAATGATAAAAGAAGGATTTTGACAGTGTCATATCTCTATTTTATTGTTGATGTAGAGCGATCGCAAGTTCAATAACGTGTGATACTTAATTTAGACCTAACATTTGCTAACTATAGAAATAAATTGAAAATCTGTTCTAACCGAGATTCGAACCTGAGCCGCGCGCTTGCCAGATCGATAGCTAACCCCTACACCGTACGACCGATGAGCTAATTCACATCTCATCATTGTTATAAGCTAAATCTATATGGTGACGACTATTCTGAAATTTTTTTATCTTTCTCTACCCTATCCCCTATCGAAAACAATTGTCAGAATTTTTTCGAATACTCTTACCCAACCAAAAAAAAGTTATGAGTTATTTAAGAAAAATATCTTTTTTTTTTTTTTGGTAAATAACCATAAATTTTTTGAAAATTGGCTTACTGGAATGTTTTGTTTTTTTTGGAAATTCTTGTTTTTAAATGTACTTTCGAGAAAAAAATGAAAATAATAATGTGGATTTATATTCAACGTTTTTTTTTAAACTTTTGAAAAAAACGAAAATTTCGGTATAATTGCCATATTTGATTATCGATTTTTTTTTTTTATAAAATACTTTAGTATTTTCTGCGAATCTTCTGAAATTTTCAGTGGCATTTTTTTTCTTTCTATTTTTTGTTTAACTGACTCGTAATTTTTTTTTTTGGTTGGGTAAAAAAATTTGAAAAATCTCTAAAAAGTGTTTTTTGTAGGGTAGAGAAAGATACAAAAATTTCAGAAAAATCAAAAATTGACGGGATCAAAAGTGGTCGATTTGGCATGAAATCAGTGCGGCCAGATCGTGCTCTTTTCTTACTCCCACTTCGTAGGACCCTCTCATCTGACTATATTGAAAGCGGTACAAAGTGGGGGTAAAAAAATCTCACGATCTGGCCACACTGCATGAAATGCTCTGCCCCATATATTAACCCGAATATTCTAACGATAAACGTTAGAAAAAATATAAGTTGAGATGTTATTGCTTATCACCGTCAGTATATTTTATGGATGATTGCTAAATTGTTGCAACGTTAATTACAATAGTCATAATTTTTATTTCAACTCTGCACTAAAAAAATTTTTTGCACAGATAAAAGTTAATAGTTTTCTAAGTCCAGTTTTTTTTATAAAAAATTTTTTTTATTATGAAATAATTCTATGTTTTAAAAAATAAAAAGATGAAATCAACCTATAGACCCTAGATGGAGGCTCTTTAGGCTCAAAATACCGTTTAAAACTGTGATTTCGACCTCCATAGCCTATTTTTAGGCCGGCGAGGGGAAAAATACAGTTTTAAATTTCAATGCAAACCCAACAACAAAAGAACGGAGGCTCATGAGGCTTAAATAACTTTTTTAATTTCGACTCGGGAATGTTAAGTTCTTGAATGCTACCCGTATAGCAGTTAACCGAGATCCATTTGAAGATCAAGAAAGTTATATTGCGTGCATGGGGAGTGATGGAGAGTTCGGTACTGCATTTGAAATTGCAATTATTGTAAGGTTGTGTAAAATTAATTTAGAAATATAACACCAAGTCGGTAATGAATATCAATTGGTCTCACTATTGACAAATTCAACGATAAGTATGGGAAAATTTGGTTATTTATTATTTACGGGATCTTGGACTGACGGCCATATAAACATTTTGAAAGAGAATAAAGAGAGTACAGGTACTGGACTGAATGTTGATGATGACATTATTACAAATTCGGAAAGGTTATTCGATCATGATAAAACAAAATCACTGGTCCAGCCAATAAAGTCAAACGATACTAGTCCTAATGAGGAACTTGAAGCAAAAGTTTCAGAATCCATCGAAAAAATTTCAGACCCTGTAATGTTGGAGAAGCCTGCACAATATGGCATTTTTATCTTTGAGGAAGACGATGATCATGAAGTAATCGAACCATTCAGGTGCTGTGAAAAAATAGCAGAAGAAAACGAAATGGAGGAATCAGATTTAGAAAAATCTGAAACTAATGAAACTGAACTTTCTCACGGTTCCGAGGACAGTGACAAAGGAAATTCTCCATATCGCACGGAAAATTTGTCAAGCAGCGGTAACCATTCAAAAGTGGAATTATCTGCGAAAGAGTCACCTCAATCATCGGAAGATAATAGTGAAGTAGATTCCGAAACTAAAAATCAATCTAGGTCGAATAAAAGGAGAAAACCAAACTTCAAACGAAAAATTCATCCAAAGTCTAAGAATAATATTAAAAGAGAATATAAAATAAAAATTGGACAAAGTTTGGTGGATGCAAAAAGCATTGAAACAGAAAAGATAGATCGAAATCTAACAAGAAAAGAAATCACAAGACTCATGTTTACGTGGAAATGTGACTGCCCTCTCTTTTTGCAGGGAACATTTCGGGAGAATAAAGGAAACCACTGGGTATTATATGGATTTTGTAAAAACAAGGCTCATGATGCGAATTATAGATATGATATATTTCTTAGGCTGATAAATGACAATCGCTTTTATGACATTCACTGTTCGTGTTATGAAGAAATATCTCTTTATTGCTCTCGAACAAAAAATCGAACATTCTCACAAGTAAGTGGAGATAAGCGAGTAGCAATGAAAGAAACTTTAAAAATATCTTCAGTTCGAGACGTTTATTATAGAGACATCGAAACAACCAATGAAAATATGTATTGAAGAGGAAATACAGGAGAAGTAAAAGACATGAATGTTTATTATAAAATTCGATCAGAAGACAAACAACAACAAAAATCAGACGACTATTGTACGGAATATCATGACATACTCGAATTATACGTAAATTTAGGTAAGCAAAGCGATTCTCCAATGCCAAGTATTGGGTTGCCATTGAGGATAAATATATACAATCAAAGTTAACTAGACATTGTTGATGCATCTTCTCTTCAAAAGCAAAAATGCCTATCGCAGAATTGGTTACTATGGATAATCGAGAAAAGTCTTTGTGTCAATTCTGGATAGAATTTAAGACATTTGTATTTGAAGAGAAACGTAGATGGCCCCATTTTAATGTTGTAACAGTTTTACCTACTCAGGTTGGCCCCTAATCAATTTTATAAATAAATAAACAAAACCAACAACAATACAATTATCAGGGCGCCACCAGGATTTTTAATCACGGTTCCTGGAACCGGTCCAGAGCTGAGAAAACTTAATCTTAGGGTAGAGAGAGTGGAGGAAGGTGCTGTTGAATAATAAATTTAATTAACAAAATTGATCAATATTTATTAACAATAAAAAAAAATTAACAAACTTAACAATTTAAGCGCTCACTCACACACTATAACTAACTTATTAACTAACGAAGCGGAGAATAACTGCGAAATAAACGATATTTACAAACGAACCTTCCAACGACGAAACGATGACTAGACGGGCTTTTTCTAACAAACGGTCTCCCACACCTGTCGTAAAACTAATGGGCTTTTTCTAACAAACGGTCTCCCACACCTGTCCTAAAACTATTGGGCTTTTTCTAACAAACGGTCTCCCACACCTGTCCTAAACCTAATGGGCTTTTTCTAACAAACGGTCTCCCACACCTGTCCTAAAACTAAGCTTAAAATTATACGTCCACCGGACTACCAAAACGAACTCAACTTTACACACTTTAACTTAAAATTAAGTCCACCGGACTACCGAACTTAACACTATTAACACTCTCTATCACGCATAACCCGTACAATTCTTCACACACATAACCCACACTTCGCTTAATTGAATTTTATAATTTTAAATTGAAGAAAATGATTTTAATTTAATTACAATATTATTTTTTCAAATTATTCAATCATTAGTATTTGGTAAAAACAATAATTCCAATTTAACAATCAATTTCAATTAACCTTGAACTAATCTCTATAGAACCAGAGGCTTAATGCCTTGAATTAACTTAATCACAATATAAACCTTTACAATCACTTCAAAATTATTAACATAAGTTTAATTAACTAATTCTGATTAAACTTTTACTATGAGAATTTTAACTCACTTAACTGATTTCTTGGACTTAATGTCCACGCCGATAATTATCAAGTTTCAGTAATTTTAATTTGACTACTTCACGGACTTAATCCCCAAAAATTACTAAATTTCCACGTGATGTAAAATAATTAGTTTTACAATAAAATATTTTCAATAAATGATTCCTAATATAGTATTTTTAATAATTTTCCAATCTATATTATTTTCAATAATTAACTCTTAATAATTTTCTTAATATAAAATATTCTTAGTAATTAATTCTTAATATAAAATTCTTAATAATGTTCTATTAGTTTTATCTATTAAAAAAAATTCGACACAACTCGAAATATTCAATTTCAATTGCTAGAATATTCGCTAGCTGTTTTGCTTGACCTTGGGTATTGAAATTTACTGCGACACAAAAATTTACGCTTGACTAAAATTCCACGAATACAAATTCGATCTTTTTGAAATTTGAAATCGATCTTTTCCAACGACAAAAATCAATCAATTTTACTAAGTTAATTGTTATAAAAATTACAACAATAAAATTAACGAAATTTTCGGATGTTAAATAATTAATTGATTATTTCTAGTTATTAAATTTTCCCACAAGGTCGATTAAGTGATCTCCGGGTATAAGCCCCCATGAAAATCACTAAATCCAAACTAGCAAATGTTCCACAATTAATTTATTAATAAAATTTTCGTCGATTAAAGATCCAATTGATTAAATAGGAGAAGTAACTGGGTATTCGGTAAACCGCGGTCCACTTCTTTCCCACAGAGTAATAATTGATACCTTGACGAACAAAACGATGATCTAACTCACTCGTTGAGGATGAAGTCCTAGTTGTAGTTGGCTTCCTTCGTCTCGTCACTACTCTCGGGAACGGTCCTTTTGATTCCCGTGGCACTTCAGTCTGGCGGTCACACTACTTCTCCCTTTTCCACTGCACGGCTCACCTATTTTAACCCAAACTCACCCCCTCCTATTCTCCCTTTAGGCCCGAAGATCGAGACGCGCCAGTGCTATGTCGAATAATTATCGATATCCGGTGACTTATCGATTAAGGGTAATTTTACCCTGTTACAATGTATTGATTATTGATTGGAAGTGGCAATTGATGCAGAGTATAGTGAAGGCATGGAATAAACAGTCTGTCATAAAATATATAGAGGATGTATATTAGGGTGGGTCAAAAAAATCGAATAATTTATTTTTGACTTTATACTCTGAAAAATAGGTTCGTAGACACCTAAAAAGAATTCTCTCCAAGTATAAGCTCTTAATTATAACAGGAAGGTCCTCCGCTTTGCGGGTTTCTATTTTTTTCGAATAATCAGATAAAAAAATTTATATCTCGCTTCCAACTGCTTGGAAAAATATTCCGTGGCATAGATTTTGTGAGAAATTGAATGCTTTACAAAAAAGGTCTCTTATGACTTTTTCAAAAACTCAATCGATTAAAAGATATTCATAGTTGAAGTTTGGCTATTTTAAGGAAAATATTCGTTTTTATTATGAATTTTATAAGTCGATGAAAAAAAATTATTTCGGATTGCGGAACTCATGATTTTGTAGGAAATTTACTGCTCTACAAAAATGGTCTCTTATGATTTTCTGATTAAGTGAAGCCGTTACGAGATATTCATCGTCAAACATTAACGAATATCAATATTTCCAGTTTTTGATCAATAATTCGATAAATTTTAATTTAAACTATGAGTTTCAGGAAAATTTACATAAATTTGAGTTTCGATCGATAAAGAAATGTTATAAACAATTTTTTTAATATTGTTTTCAGTCTTGAGCTTGTTTGATTGCATTAAAACAAGAAATTAGAGCATTTTTTTCGACATATAGCCAATGATTAGTTTAATTTGAAGTGAATGACATATTTCTTTGTCAAATTTAATATGAAAAGTATTGAATCAAGTGAGAAACAACCAGTATTTAACTTTTTTATAGATAAATTTTTTATTGAATTATCAATTGCAATATAATTGTCTATATTTTTAACATAACAGTACGCTATTACTATAAATAATTTCTTTTATTACAATTTGGGAATGTTTTTTGATGTTCTTTGACAACTTGCAATAAGTACTGGAATTGTTCTTCATTTTTTGTCAAGCATTGATTATATTCACTGACTAATGCAACAGCTCGCTCTGCTGAATCATTGACAACTTTTAGTTGTTGAAAGTATTCTTTATTTTCGAGATAACTCTCATTAGTAGGCCATAATTCAACATCGACATCAAGAAAGTCATACGGTAGATCGAAGATTTTGAAAAGATTTAATGACTTTTTAGACACAAAGTCACTCAGAGTTCTCTGCACCAATGAATTCAAATCTTTTTTAGCAATTACAAATCTTTTAGCTTTAGAATCTGTACCTTCACGAGTATTAACGGCTTCAACAATACTTTTTTTTACTTCTAATGGAACGCCATCGTCAAACAGTGATAAAATGGCAAGTTCATCGCTCAAATACCATAAGTGCGAAATCATTTTTTCACACGTAGCTGAAGAAATCAAAGGATTGATATGTTTGTACTCCAATAAATTTTTCATAAACTGCAAGTCATGATAAGCAGCAGTTGTTGCAGAAGTTGATGAAAACCAAGCTTTTAAATACAATGTGACTATAAAAATACAGAAATGACGAAGACCATGCAATTCTTTCTGAGAGAGTTTGAATTCGTCTCTGAATAGATACATTTTCAAACTATAAATGGCCTTAGCCATCCATCTAGCATGATGAACAGCACCAGGACGTTTGAAACTTTCTTCAATAAAAAATTTATCTATAAAAAAGTTAAATACTGGTTGTTTCTCACTTGATTCAATACTTTTCATATTAAATTTGACAAAGAAATATGTCATTCACTTCAAATTAAACTAATCATTGGCTATATGTCGAAAAAAATGCTCTAATTTCTTGTTTTAATGCAATCAAACAAGCTCAAGACTGAAAACAATATTAAAAAAATTGTTTATAACATTTCTTTATCGATCGAAACTCAAATTTATGTAAATTTTCCTGAAACTCATAGTTTAAATTAAAATTTATCGAATTATTGATCAAAAACTGGAAATATTGATATTCGTTAATGTTTGACGATGAATATCTCGTAACGGCTTCACTTAATCAGAAAATCATAAGAGACCATTTTTGTAGAGCAGTAAATTTCCTACAAAATCATGAGTTCCGCAATCCGAAATAATTTTTTTTCATCGACTTATAAAATTCATAATAAAAACGAATATTTTCCTTAAAATAGCCAAACTTCAACTATGAATATCTTTTAATCGATTGAGTTTTTGAAAAAGTCATAAGAGACCTTTTTTGTAAAGCATTCAATTTCTCACAAAATCTATGCCACGGAATATTTTTCCAAGCAGTTGGAAGCGAGATATAAATTTTTTTATCTGATTATTCGAAAAAAATAGAAACCCGCAAAGCGGAGGACCTTCCTGTTATAATTAAGAGCTTATACTTGGAGAGAATTCTTTTTAGGTGTCTACGAACCTATTTTTCAGAGTATAAAGTCAAAAATAAATTATTCGATTTTTTTGACCACCCTAATGTATATAAATATATAACACATGAAGATCCTCTACCAAATATGTCAATAATCATGTGTGTAGTGATTCAGTTATGAGAAAGATATCAGTGGACTTAGATCGATATTCTATTAACGCAAAGGAACACGTTTTTTACTTAAAAGTTAATAACCCTGTTAACTCTGTGTCGAGATTTGGAAGAAATCGAAGCAATCATCAATGATTTGTTCAAAATAATACTGTACAAAAGTGAAGAAAAAATAGGACAAAGCGTAATAATAATTGAAAACAAAGGAAAACAAATTAATGATTGAAGAGATTGTAACAAGAGCTAGTGAATTATCAGTCGGTGGAAAAGAACTCCGAAACAACATGAGAATATTAAATGAATACGAAAATTATTGTCCAGATGAATTAAAATCTCCTTTTCACAAAAAAAAAAATAAATCCAAATTGGATCGCAAGAAAAACAGGTGTAGATAATGAAGAAGAACAAATCGACGAAGTGAGTAATCATTTGTATGCACCTGATGTGGGTGAATATTTAATGAAACATTTTGTTCCATGGTGACCATTTGTCACAAAAATCTTAAAAGGTCCATCAAAATTAAATATGTCGTTGGGTGTAAACAGCTTTGTAAATGATTACATCTATGAATATGACCACTCGATATTAAAAGGTTTTAATAAACGGACGGTAACAAATTTATGTCAAATTTTAATAGAGAATGTTAAATTCCGAGTAAATGAAAATCGACTATCACTAAGAGAAGAAAATCCCGAAATCGAAATCAGTGAAACATTAATGGATCCTGAACCTGCGTCTAATCCGTTAGTGCATGCACCGTGGGGCCGAAAAGCATCAGATATTAAAAAACAACGAAGAAAAAAGAGAAAAATAACTTACAAGGCAGGAAAAGACTTAATCCTAATGAAACGAAATAAGACTACTAATGAAAATAGAACAATTATCAAAGAAACAAATGGCAGACAGAAAACAACATCAAAAACAAAAACAAATAAATGTAAAAATCCAGATAGCGAATCAGTAGAATCGTCTGATTCCGAAATTCTTGAAAAAGAGAAAAATATTACACAACAAAGCCGCAAGAAATATTCTAATGTTAGACAAACACTACACCAATCAGATGATGAAAGTAGTAGTGAAGGAAATGTCATTCTACGAAAAAAACAACTAATAACAGGAAAGGAGGGGGCTTCATACCACTGGAGCAGAGAAAAAAATTATTGAATCTAAGCAAGTAATGATAAACTCCTTTGATTCTGAAGATTTGGAAAATCCACTAGATCGAACCTTACAATGCCCAAAAAAAGATTCTTCAAATACGAAAATGCTAAATTTATCAGATAAAACAAATAATGTTGGAAATCTTGAAAGTAGTTGTGAAAATAACGATAACACTGAAACTAACAATTTTGGTAACAACGAAGTCATTGCAAAAGACAGTGTCGACAATTTGTGTGAAAAAGTAAAAAATAAACAAATTGAAGTAATGAAAAACGGTCTCATTGGTGATGTTAATTACTACAAAAACCATGAGACTGAGAATGTAAACATCGGTCACTTCGAATTTGCCAAAGAACAAGTTGCAATATTTAAATCGTATGATATTAATTTGAAGATGATGCACTCAGTAATCGACGACAAAGGTTGGATAGATGGACAAGCACTAGATGTCAACATTGCAAACCTGATTAAAGAAAATGACAATATCACATATTTGCCAACCATATGGGCGGTTCGATTTTAGGTAGAACAGAAGAGAGGCGATGGAATAAACAGATGAAAATATTGAATTCATCAGTCAATTTAGGCAATTTAATTTTGATGCCATACGTATGTTTCAATCACTGGAGATTACTTGTAATCGATACAAAAAAAGAGAGTTTATTAGAGCTGTTAGATCCATATGAACATACTGGCGAACAAATGGAGCGTGTTCAGGAAAAACTGACAGATTATTTCAAGCATTGCCAAAAAAATTCCAGCATGAAAAAATTAGAAAATGTGCAGTGGGCAATCACATCATCGGGCAAGGATCGACCATACCAGAACGATGATGCAAGTTGCGGGGCATATGTGACATATCACATGGAATGCATACTTAAAAACGAAAACTTTGAACAAGAATTTGATCCAGAAAACTATCGATTACATATAGCAGAGGAAATTTTAAAAAATTTCAAATGTGTAAAAACAAATGTTTATACTGTTTTGCACGCATTAATGAAAAAAATAAGCAACGAGAAATCACATGTAGATTGTGCCATCGTGTTATTCATGAAAAATGTGTAAAAAGATATTTGAGAAATAAATACACAGACGCAGTAGAAAAACTTCGGGCTGAGAAAAGTATAGCAGACGATAGTTTAAGTTGTTTCTTATGTGAACGATACGTAAAAGATTTTGAATAGAATTGTTAATTTGTGTCAGGAATTTAGTTTCGAAAACATTAGAAAAAAGATTAATTAAAAATAATAATTAGTTCCCTTTATAGATCAATACGGAAAATTTAGTAATAAAATTATTAAATAAACGTATTATCATAATTATAAGATAGTAAACGTATTAAAATAATTATCATAATTATTCTATTTATCTACTCTGAAAAATAAATAAGTTGTCTGCAGGAAATTTTCATCTATAATTCGGTTAGCACTGATGCGACCAAGAATACTGTTTTCGTCGATATTAGTAGTAAAAAATAACATAACTATTAAAAAAAAAAAAAAATTAAGTATAAACGGACCTTATTGATAATTCAGTCAGCAGTAATGCGACCAAGAATAAGTTATCCGTCCAATAATTTTTATGTAGTACAAAGATTTTAAAAACTAACAGTTTGATCTTTCCTTAAAGTTAATTTAAATAAATTACAAGAATACTATAAGTTCAGAATTCGGTCAGCAATAATGCGACCAAGAATATATGTTTTATATGTATTAAGAATAAGAAATTATAGCACAACTTTTCTGGTAAAAAAAAAATAACTACACTGAATAAAAAAAAGTATTGAGACAAAGAAAAAAGTATTGAAGAGTATTGGATTGACTAGAAAACTAATACTTTTCAATACTTTTTTCTTTGTCTCGATACTTTTATTTTATCAGGGTAAGGATGTACCTGAAAGATAATTCGGTCGCCAGTAATGCGACCAAGAATACTGGTTTCGTAGGTATTAACAATAAAAAATGTGAGAACAACTTTTTTGGAAGAAAAAAAAGTTAAATAAAGACGTACCTGATTTATAATTCGGTCAGCAGTAATGCGACTAAGAGTGTATTTTTCTTGATATCATTCATTACAATATTTAGCAATAAACGTAACGATAAAATTTAAATCATTAACAATGATACGTAATGTGAAATCTTTAAGTCTTTGGGTTGGCTTGAAGGGTAGTTCCGAGGAAGTTATTGTCTTGATTATTTTTTGTAGTCTGTGGGGCTGTAAAAGGAGTATTTACAAAAAATCGCAGCTTCAAACGACCCTTTGAACTATTTTTTAAAAATTTTTTTTTAAATTTTCAAGTCTTTGGGTTGGCTGAAGGAGTAGTTCCGGGGGAGTTATTGTCTTGATTATTTTTTGTAGTCTGTGGGGGTGTAAAAGAAGTGTTTACAGAAAATCGCAGATTCAAACGACCCTTTAAACTATTTTTTTTGAATTTTGTTTCAAACTTTTAAGTCTTTGGGGTGGCTCGAAGGGTAGTTCCGAGGGAGTTTTCGGCTTGATTATTTTTTGCAGTCTGTGGCGGTGTAAAATAAGAATTTTTTAAAAATTACAGCTTTAAACTATTTTTTTTGAATTTTTTAAAAAATTTTTAAGTGTTTGGGGTGGCTGAAGGGGTAGTTCCGGGGGAGTTATTGTCTTGATTGTTTTTATAGTCTGTGGGGGTGTGAAAAGAGTATTTTAAAAAAATTACAGCTTCAAACGACCCTTTGAACTTTTTTTTTTGAATTTTTTTTGAGATGTCTAAGTCTTAGGGGTTGGCTGAAGGGGTAGTTTCGGTATTTTGAGAATCCAATCTATCATTTTCCGGACTCTTTGACTTATTTTGAAACTGGAAAATCATTTTTAGTCTCAAAAGCAAAAAAATTTTATTTTTGATTTTCGTTCATACAAAAACGTTTATAACTTCAGGTACATCGTGTTTCGCAGCCAACCTCACTTTCGTTTTGACATTTAATGCATATGCTATAGCATAAATTCATGCGCGTGAATTTGCTCGCGTTTGTCACTTTGCTTTTCATTATTAAACGAATTTTGCTCATTTTCTACTGTTTATTGTTGAGCCTGAACTTCCAGGCCCTGCTGATTACACTCCTGTTTTTTCATTAATGTTACTTCCACTGCAACACATTTTATTAAATATATTATTTCCCCGGCGAGGCTAGCGTAGTATCCTGGGCCCTATATTATTGCGTAGGCGAATTCCTCAGGTTTTAATCCGGAAAATATGAGTGCTTGGAAATTTCTTGCCTTTCTACTTCACATATATTCAGCAATATGTCTCTTTATAAGGCTTTCATTTGACGTTTTATAAGTTTCTCTACATAAATGAATCTTAAATTTATGTATGTGAAAATATCTAAATCCTGCGTTGCGATCGGTCTTGTTCTCGTTCCTCGTTCTTCCAGTTTTATTATTCTAATTAATAATTTCGGGTGTTCTGTTTGTATTAATTTGTAACCGCAGACTTTTTTTCTGTTTTCTTAGATAGCGCGAAGGTGATCTCATCTGTGTTTAATGTATAATTTTCGGGTTCTCCTGATTCACCCGATAGAATTAATCCTGGACCCTCGCATAGTGTGAGATGGTTGGCCGTACAAGAATCATCCCTGATAACTTCCCAAAACACGTTATTCCCTGACTGATCGATGCACTCTCCTTCCGCCCAATCTCATCTTGATCCGCTTCCTAAAATTATCTTGTTACTGCCTCGTTCAATAGTCGCATAATAATTCTTGATTGTAATTTTTACGGTCGCTTTCACGATAACTCAATTTCGAGTTCCAAATGGATCTCTGTATGAAGCTCCCGTGCATCTTCCGTCCACTGTCGTTTTTTCTGCGAACATTATAGATCGAAAGTCTGTGCTTCTCCTTTCAATTCCTTCTATAAATCCCGAATCGCCCATCCTTAAACTCCCGTCTTCCTGTAATTTTTTGCATTAATCGAGTTCGTACGAACCATGAAAAAAGAGTCGCGCTCCTGATGGAGTTTCACCACATTTCGGGGCTTCCCATGCCCATCGTTCTCAGGGGTTTTGGTTCACGAGTATCATACTGCTCGTTTTCGGTAGGTCCGCAGGTACCTTTCGATGGGACCACCTGCGAGTTGTATTAATGAACCTTTTTGCTACCCCACGATGTTTCTTTAATAGTCGAGTTGGGTTATAGCCTCTTAGATATGGTGGAACCTAGTAAAGAGTAATTTTAATCTTTCTGTGTATTTTTTGTGAATTGTTTTGTGAATCATAATCATGCCGAATATATGTAATTTAGTGAATTTTAATATTCTCGTAAACATAATTGTTTTTCAATTTGTGAAACCCAAAAAAAATTCTAAAAATTCCCTACGAAATTTTCCTCAATTAACTTTCCTAAAAATATAATTATTTCAGATTTAGAAAATTTAAAAAGAACGGGAAGAGAAATACATTATAAAATCTTCTAAGTCAATTCCCCCCTTTTTTTTCCAAAAAAAATTCTTTTGTAACAGGGTAATTTACCCTTGATCGGCAAAACCGATCATACGTGGTCATAATTCGACGCAGCATTGGCGCGTCTCAGTCTTCGGGACCCGACTAGTATTAAGTGAGAGGGAGTATTTTTGGGGCCTTTATATAGACGAGCCACGAGGGGTGTCGACAGAAGTAGTGAAGTTTACGAATGAGTGACATCATCTGCTGATCAACCGAGGAGGAAGCTAAACTCTATACCAGAGTTCTCTATTTTAAAAATTATCAAGGTATGGAAATTTTGTCTCTTCGTTAAGCCTTGGGGTTTATACCCAGCTCAGTAATTTCACTATGTCTCAAATATTGACCAAATTATGGTAATTCAATTGTCTTATATCTGGCTTAATAATAATTAATTAATTTAATTGATTTGGTTCGTTAACAGTTTGAGCATTCTTCTTGGGGATTTTACACCCGAGGAATATTCTAGACCTCTTGGGTTTGCAAGTCGTGAATGATTAATTTATTAATGCAGCTGGTTAATAATTGTTAACATCTTAGATTGGTTTTTATTAAAAAAAAAAAAATTAGTAATTAAATTCGGAACATCGAGAAGGTTCCAGTCGACACGACAAAGTATTCGGTACCCAAGGTCAAAACTTGCAGGAGTGACGAACAACGGGATCCAATTTTGAGCGCGTAAATTCCTTATGAATTTTATTACCCAGTAAATTATAAAATCAACAACTGGACGTTAGTATAATTTAAGACAATTGAATTATCATTTATTAATATAAATTGTATTGAAAATTAATTATATTATTTGTCTAAAAATATTTTATTTACTGGAAAACTAAGTATTGAGAAATTGCGACGAAATTAAATTGGAAGTACCCGTGGATGATTTTTCGAATTTATTTTTACATCGAGATAAATTATTGTTAATTAAGTATCTAGTCGACAAGAACCATAAAAATAATTACCTAGTCGAAAATTCCACGCGGTTGAACATGATATTGAAAAAGAAGCCCGGGAAAATTATAATAAGTAAAATTTAATACCATTATTCCGATCAAATTCTATGTAAAACTATTTGTCAGTGTGAATCACGTCCGAAAGGCTTAGTTAAATTTTATAAAGTATATTCTTGGGATTTAGTTAATGCGATGAGTATTAAACTCGTGTGAATTTTGGAAATAAGTTTAGCCGTCGATTTTAAGTCTGAAAATTTTGGTAGTAAATTATTAATAGAGGAAATTGTGTAAGATATTAGTTGAGAGCTAATGACTGAATTATTTTAGTAAAGTTGACGTAATTTTGGTGTAATCTTGTAAATCCGAAAATAAAAAGTAAAGTAGAGTCCGTGTGTGTGTGTGATGCGTGGGTTATGTGTGTAAAATATTAGTGTGGGTAACGTGTGTGCGATACTCTGCTTGTTGATGGTTTACCGAGCAGAGGAATCGAGAGTGATCAAAAACCTAGAGCGTGAGGGTCCGGTGGACAGCGCGACGTAGTTAGAAACCACAGTATAGATGCTCCATATGAGGGTACTGTGGGATTAGGAACCCTTTTTTGACGACCTCTACTTGTTGATGGTTTGCCGAGTAGGGTAATCAAATCTTGGTGCGACGTTTTCTGCTTGTTGATGGTTTGCCGAGTAGAAGGCTAGCACTAAGTCGGAGCAGTGTGGCCAGATCGTGCGATTTCTTTACCCCCACTTTGTACCGCTTTCAATGTAGTCAGATGAGAGTGTCCTACAAAGTCGGGGTAAAAAAATCGCACGATCTGGCCACACTGAGTCGGAGTCGCCGGTTTTAGCCCGAAATCCTCCGGTAGTAATACGGATAGTATTAAGTGAGTTGTACGAGTGAGTGGTGTACGTGCAAATGCACAAGTTGTTATTTCATTTGGAATTAAATAAATACCGGTTATTATTGTTAAATTAAACATTTTTTTATTCAGCAGCACCTTCCTCCACTCTCTCTACCCTAGATTAAGAATCCTCAGCTCTGGACCGGTTCCAGGAACCGAGATTAAAAATCCTGGTGGCGCCCTTTTGTTTATAAATTTAGAGTCAGTTTCGTTTAGTTCATTAAATAATGAAGGGGCCAATCTGAGCGGTTAAAATCGTTACACTGGCGCCCAACTTTGAAAAACCCCATAGAGAGAAATTGGAAGTTGTTAAATAGGAAATTTTTAATTAATCAATTAATTAAATAATTATTCAGTCATTAAATTTTTTTTTTTAGTCGAAAAATTTTTTTACTTAGGAAATTCAGCTTAGTTGGATGTCAAAAATTTTCTTTTTACTCATAATTAATAGAAATTATTTAAATTTTTATAATTATTGTATTAAATAAAATTTTTTTATTTAATAAAAATCCCTATTTTATAAGTCAAAAAAAAATATTAATAAATATCAAACAGTAAAACCCAGTAGCTTGTGGTAGCATTCTAACTACAAATCACAGCTACTCAGGGGATTAAAATTATTAATAATTAATAAAATAATTATAAATATATAAAATTATAAATATATATATTATAAATATATATATTAATAAAATAATTATTAATAATTAATAAAATTTTATAAATAATTAATGTCAGCAAAATATACTTTCTCCCAAATGTAACTCGAAAAATGTGAAAAAATAAAAATATAATGATTACAAGGCACATCTTGTCCGTTTTGCGCGCCTCCATCATTATTAAAACCCTGCCGTGACATTCGAAAAAGTAGCCTTTATGTTTATACAACAAAAATACAGCGGAGAAATAGTACAGCGTTTCTATCACAAAAAAAAATATGTTTATTTAATATTTTTTTTGAGTGATATAAACGTTGTACTATTTTTCTTTTGTATTTATAGTATTTTTGTTGCATTTCGAGTGTTATCAAAGCTTGAGATTTCTTTCAAACTATTTTTTATTAAATTATACATATATGATTGAGGCAAAATATTTTCTGAATTAAATCTCGCGCATTGCTGACAGTTACGAAATGCAATAAAAATATAGCATGAAATAAATATATATATATATATATATATATATATATATATATATATATATATATATATATATATATATATATATATATATATTATTTTGATAATTATTAAATTTTTTGGTAAATGCATTAATTTAATCCTTAATTTTTTCATTAAAAATGCATAAATTAAGTTTTTTCAATGATTAATTTTTAAAGAATTTATTAATTGATATCTCAAAATGAACTATATTATGAAAAATTAAAATTTTTAAGATTATTAATACTTTAAATTATTTATAATTTTAGAATTATAAATTATCATTTAAAAAACGATAAATACCTGTTATAGTTTATGATTTTTTACAATTGATAACTTACAGTATAATAAGTGACTCGTACAAATCTTTTAATGATTGTCGAGTCGTCACAACGGCTTGCCATAGTGATCGGCGGAAGCTGATTTCTGCTTCCCACTTCTCTATCGGCTCGATTCCATGATACTGATGGGGTCGCATCGGAAAGAAATCTTCCCCCACCAATTTGCAAGTTGCCGTGCACTTTTTTGTGTCCTTGTACTTGCAGATTAAGTATCTAAGAACAAAAATTCATAAAATATTTTATTTTAAAAAGGTAAAAAATCAAAGTTAGAATTTGTTGTTCATTTTTTACACTACCACAATATTGAAATTAATAGAAAGTAGTATACTCATACAAATATTTAGACAACTAGATAATCATACACCGATAAAAAATGAAAATTAAATTAAAAAGAAGAAATTGTCTTCACTAAAGCAGAAAAATTTTTGAATTCATTAATTTCACCTACGCCAAGGAAAAATTTCTTCGTGAAAAAAGTTTTTTATCTTATCAAAGAGGATCAAATTATTTACAATAATTTGTTTTCAACCAAATTAATATTTCTATCGGTACACAAAAAACAAAAAAAAAATAATATTCAAACTATTTTCTTAAATATTATTTTTCATAAATATTATTAACTTTCACAAAATCAAAAATTGGTATCGTGTGACCACTAATTTCAGTATTGCTAAATATTTAATTTAAATTACAATAATCACGTACTTGGTGCCATTCTTTAACGTTTTGTTACAATTGTAAATAAATCCTTCATTTATAAAAAGGTCCCAATGGCACATTGATCTTATATTTAAAGACATCCTTCGAATATCGTAATAGTTCTCGAATATCGTAAGAGTGTTGCCTCAAGTTACCCGCACTTTATTAACGAATACAACCTACTGACTGATGCAGGCATGTAAACCCCTAGTGTTCTCAAGCAACAAACCCCTTCTTTTGTTTCTTGGCGGTTCTGGCGCGCGACTATTTTGTCAGTACAGTCAGCTTTTCGAATTTCCTATTTAATGTTGAATTCAGACCCTTTGTGTGAACTGATTTTTTTTTTCTTTAATAATGAGAGAGAGACGTACTCAATACTGCAAAGAGGGCGCTCGAAAATATTACAGTGAGAGAGACTTCACGATTCTGTAAATTGAAACGGCGATTCTATAGTCTCACAGAAGACAATAATTTGTTTAATCCGTCTAATAATACGAAAATATTTTTTTTTATCAATTAATCTATGTATGAACACCTAAGCATGAAAATTTCATGATTATTACAGAAAATAAATCGAAAAAATACCGTAGAAATTAATATTGTAGAAGATCGACAAATGAGAATAACTGTACATCTTAATTACCAAAGAGATGTATCATTATTGGTGAAATATTAAATTTTTAAATATTTATTAAATCTTGAGAAGGATTCAGAATCTTTTGGTTTATAAGTATACTGCTAACCTAACTAAAAAAACTTAACTATTGTTCTAGTAACATAATTATTGATTATTGTTTGAATATCAGCTATCGTTTGTTGACCGTAATAATCGTATACTGATAGAAAAATAGTTCAACTTTCCACATTTTTTTATGTTTCCTTAACTTAAGTGTGCATGAGTATAACAACGGCCATTTTTGCGGGCAGGCTGAAAAAACCGTAATATAGACGGGTTACAATCTAAAACATTGACGAATAAATAATAGTTTAAAAAAACTAAAAAACACGCTTTTTATATAAAACCGAATTAAAAAAATAGAAAAAAAGTTTTAATAAATTTAAATTAAGAATAGTGTTAAAAATTTCAATAAATATAAATTAATAATAGTTTAAATTAAACACAATGTATTTTCTTTTAAAAAAAGCGTGGGGTGCATGGGTCAATAGATATAAATATTCTATCGACAGATATGAGCAGAGTGATTATCATTTTTAGAATATCTTAAAAAGCACCCCACGCTTTTTTTAAAATAAAATAAAAACAAAAATAAACAAAAAAAACAAAAATAAAAAAAAACATCATCTGACCTTCTATGAAATACACTGAGGTTTACGTTGATCTTAAAAGAGATTAAGATAAAATTTCTAAGTATACCAAAAAAACAAATTCCAAGTAAAAGAAAAAATTATCATATAGCGTTGAAGTACTTTTGCTAATCCTACTATATACATTATAATACGATAGTTACTTGAATCCTGGCATGATTTTGATTAGACAATAAATAGCTGGGTAAAATTTTTAATAATAAAAAATTCTTAAAAAAATTGCTTTAGAATATTATTATTATTATAAAAAAAAATGTCCCAACATGTAAGATGTAAGAAAATTTCAATTAGGGAAACTATTAATTGATCGTTATTAAAAAATTATTCCCATGATGAACCAATAGCTTAACATTATGACGGTGCTTGACATAAAAATCTTCTCTTTTTATTTTAATCCCGCTTCTACCTCCCCCCTGCCGCGATCGAACTCACCACAAGTGTTGACAGTCAACTTGTAGTTATTTAGACTGAAGTAAATCATATCGCTCAGTGTAACGGATTACAGAACTACCTATTTATGAGATCTTTTGCTTGATAACTTTGGTAACAAAGAAAGTGAACACGTCAATATTGACTGGATGTATTTTTATTTTTTAAACTGTTAATGGCATTAGACTTATAAGTAAGGTTTGAAATTGAAAAAAATTAAAATTAAAAACGTTAACGGAAGCTGTGCAAATAGTTACTGGAAAAAATGTAAGTGGTGATATTTTTTATTTTTGACTGTTGAAAAGTATGGTTTTATACTAATTTTGTGTTTGATAAGTTGCAAAAAAACAATAAATGAGTGCTATTTGAGGATCGTAGGAAAAAATGGAAAAAAAAAAAAGATGTGTTGGTAAAATTAATCATGATGGTTACTTTTATAACAAAAACAGTGCGTTATCAAAAAAAAGGTATGACCTTTTACTGATTTTTTTAATATACTACTGCATGAAAATATGTTTATCTCATTGTCATTGTTTAAAATGTTAATTGCTTACAAAATCGGACTTACTTTACGTGAGCAGTAAAAAAAAAAGTTTAAATTAATCGTATTTTTGTTGTAATATTTCATTACAAAATTTTGGAAAATTATAATTTTTTTTTTTTTTTAATCATTTACAAACATTGAAAAATTTGTCATCGAATCAGATCTTACATTCAAATGTATTAAGAATAGAGGCACAACTAATTGCACACTTATAAAAGATATTAAACATTTTAGTTGATGTATTGCTAATGATGAATTTTATATCTCAAAAAATATTCTGAAGACCGTATCATTTGAAGAGGTAGAGTTCTTAATTTATAATAAAGTCCTTTTCAATTGTTGGCCTAATAATTTTTTCTTTTTAAAAAATGGTGTTCTTTGTTGAAGATTTTTTTTCTTCAATCAAGTTAACTTTTCTATCAGTGTACTGTACAAAGTTTCTACCAATTATTTTTTTTTTCCTTTCATTTAGATATATGATATGTGATAAATATCATTCAAAAAAATGTCCTGCACGTTTGCACTATGAAGTCGATGAAAATAATAAGAACCAAAATTTTATCTTGATCGGAAATCACAATCATGATAAACCTGATGTTGATTTTTTAATCCGTCAATTCAAAACCGAATTCAAGAAGGAAATTATGACAACTTCAACCAAACCTTGTATTATATACACCAATTTATGTTTGAGGTAAGTTTTATTTCTATATCATGACTTATAAAAAGGACAAATGAAAGCCAATTTAACGGTAATTAAGTTAGGAGATATAAGAGTATATTTATAATTAGCATCAGCGGTGTATTTTAAAGTGGATTTATCCTTCACAGGTCGCGTAATAATGCAGTCAACGCTCTCTGTATTGGACCTCTCTATATTTGACCACATTCTTCCTCTGTATTTGACGATTTTACACAGTTCTTATGGACTTATGGACAAGGACGAGTCAAGTACAGAGAATGGTCCTGTACGGGCGAGTCAAATACAGAGAACGTTGACTGTAAGCGCGGCACCAACCTTTTTTTTTAACAAAATTTCAAAGGAAAGTTTTTAAAAAAATGTCATAATTTTTTGGAACCACTTTGAAAATTTTAGTACGTAAAATACATCTCAAAATGAAACTAAAAATATCGCGCGACGTGAGTGAGCAGTAGAGACTTTTTTATCCCATTTAAAAAACACGGCGGCGTGACACTCACCACGCGACTTAACTCGGCTGAAAAATGCACGCGGCCATCAACCAAGGATTAATCAATTAATAGAGCAACATGAAAATTTTTTAATGTCTGTAAGCTTTCTCATGCACAGATTTTTGTTATTTTGAAATAGTGCTTACAATATCAGTAGTAAATATCGAAGACCTCAATTTATACATGTATATAAAAAGATTTTTTCAGCATTATGTAACAAAATTATCATACAGAAAAATATCCCCTCAATCGTCATTCCCATAACGATAATCGAATCATTCCCTAAAAAGTTGCTCTTAAAGTACTGTCTTTCTAATATTTCAGCAAAATATATTTTAACAAATACTTTATGTTCAAGTTAGAATTTTATTTAATTATTCCTAAATTATTTATAATTTAACACAAGTTTTCACCTCATCATATTTATATTTAGATTTCCTGACGGTGCAGCGTTAGTTCCATTCGCTAGCATGATTTCAACTATAAACAATTGGCGACGAGAGATTCGTCCTCAGCATCCTAAGTCGTTAGAAGAATATGTTTTACAATTACAATCGGATCAATGGAAAAATTATTTAACCCGTAATAAAACGAAATTACAAATTAAGCACATACGTAGCAGCGATAAATCGTCAGCAGTTGTTTTAGCCGATGAAAATTTCCTGCGTACGATTAATACCACGCATCTATTAGTTGATGCAACCTATGAAGTTTGTCCTCGAGCTCCGAGAGAAATATATCAATTCTTAACAATTATGGCTCTGATAGAAAATAATGTAAGATAAAGTAAATAAACAATAAAATTTTATTACTATACATGAAGAGAATTTCATGGTAAATACAAACATGAAAGTATAGAAGTAAGCTCAAAAAACCCAAAATATGGGTGTACATAAAAGACTTTTTATTGTATCAAATTAAGACCTAACAACGACGTAGGGGAAGAGGAGGGCCAATAGGTCTCTTAAAGAAAAATTCCGAATTGGTGGTTCTCATACTAAAATCAATTATTATTTAATTAAAACAAGTGTTATTTGCCAATTATTTTTTTTTCGTTCGTGCAAAAAATACGTATATATTTATGTATATGTGAAATAAATAAAATATATAAAAAATTAATGTGGGTACTCCAATGAAAGATCTCGATGATTAGTCACTTATAAGCTCATTCCAATATTACACTCATCGAGAGCTTTAATTTATATAAATATATAAAAAGTCCTCATAAAAAAAATAAAAATAGTATTTGGTCAGTTTAGATAATACTTTGAATGATTTACACTCGTATAAAACAATAAATTTGAAGTAAAAAAATTTGCGCCAACCGATTTTTTCGGTTGAGTTTACCGAAAAGTAATCGGTTGAGTCAATCGATTACCAATCGGTAGACGCTTCCGATAATTTTTTTCATCTAAGATAGTAAAATTCACAAAACAAGTATTGTTAGCGCTAATATTAAATTCTTTTCATGTACATGTGGCTTTTAAAGTCAAAAAAAATGTATAGATTTTATTTATTTTATAAAAGCATACATTTGAACATATTATTTTTTCAGGCACTTCCAATCACTTGGGCACTTATGACAAACAAAACCAAAATAAGTTATACAGACATTTTTAACTATTTCAAGACAATAGCTCCACATATTAGAATTAATAGCGTCATGTCAGATTTTGAACTAGGTATAATGAGTGCCGTCAGATCATCTTACATCCACGCACAACCAGAAGGCTGCAACTTCCATTTCGTTCAGGTATCGTATTTTTAAAATTAAAATTTTTTAATGTTATATGGCACTTGGAGACCATAAGAACGTATAAAAAAAATTGTATTTTGGGGTTCAACGTATTTTTGCGTGAAACGTGCAGACATGTGAAAAAAAATTTTCCCAATATTCGAATTTTATTAGGACTTATATAAAAAAGCGAATTTTTGAAAAAAAAATTTTTTTTCATTTTTTACGTTTCAGGTCCGACTCATGAGTTATGACTTATGACTTATGACACCCGGGACCGACCTCGGATGCCATAAGGTAGATGACCACTTTGTAAATTTAGAAAAATCGGTTTATTTTTTTTTTTGAATTTTCTCAATCCTTATAGTATTCAGAATCACCCCAAAAAATTGTTTTCGGAAAATTTGAATTCTAACATAGCGAAATTCGTGAAAGTGTGTGCGCGCTTCCAGTACTCTATAGAAAAAGTTAAAACTTTAAAAGCATTTATTATCTCGAAACTACTTTTTTTCAAATTGCGGACAAATTTGGGGAAATTTTTTTTTTGCATTTCTTTACGTTCCAGCTAAAAGTGCGTCAATTCCCGAGAAAAAATTTGTTTATTTGCGCTAATGGCTTTTTACTGGTACTTTTTGACGGCATTCGCCCTGATGGCATCTGTAAAGCGATATGTATGTACGTATGTATGTGTGTGTATACGTATAATTATGAACTAATTCACGTAATCACAGTGAGAATAAAATTTTCTTTTCCATTGAAATCTATTTTTCCATTATTAATAAATAAAATTGTACGTAATGGTAATAACTACGGGTTATAGTAAAAATTATATAATTATTTATTTTTACAGGCAGTACTTAGAAAAACGACCAAGCTCAAAGTAGACATTTTAATTGAGGATAGAGACGATATGAAAATTTTCATTAGAAAACTTTTGGGTCTTGCCCTTTTGCCAGCAGATGATATCAAGGAAGCTTTTATGTGGCTCGTTAATAACAATAAAGAAATTAGCCAGTTATTGAAAAATTGACAGACTATTTTGTAGATTACTGGCTTCAAACTGTTAAGCCAGAAAGGTTTAGTTGTTTTCGAAATAGGACAAAAACAAATAATTACATCGAATCTTACCATAGAACACTAAAATTAAAGTTGGGGTCTCATCCACCAATTTGGGAGTTCACAGGTAATAGTTTAATTAATAGTCTTGTAAGAAAAACCTATATTTATCGATGATCAAATTTAATTCTTACTTAACACTTTCAGAAGGCATTGCAGCACTTCAAGAGCTATCAAAAATTGAGAAGACTTCTTTGGAGCAGAATTTGAAAATTAGAAAGTTTCAGAATCAAAAAACAACAAAAAAAAATGATATGATTGAATACTTATGGGATTTATATGAAAATGGGACTTTGGATATCCCTAATTTTTACAGTGTGCTAGTAACGTATCTAAAGCTTTTAATAATAAGCTTGTATGGACCAGCACAGACGATGTTAATAATTTTATAATGCCTACTGTCTAAATCATTTAGTTCGAATAAAGTTAAAACAAAATTAATACGATTGGTGCCCACAAATTAAACAAATTTCTTTTTGGTAAAGTTTATAATTCTTTTGACACTATTGACATTGCTGTACGCGGGACGATTTGCATTAGATTTTCTACTCATTATATGTATTTTGACGTGAGGGATTCCATTTTGATAGTTAATTTGTTAGGTGATTCAGTTTTTGATAATAAATAATTTAATTATTTAAACGTAATTTAAGGCGAAACTATAATCGATCGATCCAAGCACATAAATAAATCGTATTTTTCACATTAACACATACTTTATATATAAATTACCTTTTGTCTATTTTCAAATGTATTAAGATATAATGAAATTATAAATAATTTTCTTTTTTTTCCAAGCATTTGAAAGTAGGATGAGCGCGCATCGTCATCGTGCTGAGAGCACATGCATATCAGTCTTTTTTTTATTTTATGTAAAGAATGCATTATTATTATTTTTATTTTTCATTAAATGACAAATTAGCTGTTAAAGATACATTATAAAAGTATATGTTACTATTTTTAAATTTTGGCATATTTAAGTTTGCTGTAATATTAAATTTATTATTTCATTATTATATAGGAGATATATTTATGGGAACATATATTGTTTTATTTATTTAATTTAGAACTTTTTTTATTTTAATTTTATTTCTACACTATGTAGACTTATATTATCGTTTACTTTTTTATATATTATGCAAAACTGACAGTCATGAAGAATAACTGGACAATCGTGCATAATTGATGTATATTGTTACATACAAGCAGTCATAAAATACTCATGCATTAAATCATTTCTATAATATTAAATTTATCTATTATTTGTAAATAGTTTCTACATTATCTGCTGTTTATTTTACTGAGCAGGAAAAGAAAGTTTCTTTATTATCTACTGTTCTTTGCTGCATTAAATTTTCGGATAGTGTCCAATCGGGAATTATCATTTCGGATTATTACAAGGAGGATATAAAAATTTTCGGTTAATTACGATTCGGATTTTGTCTTTTCGGATAAATACTATTCTAGTAAATTCCATTTATGAAAATGTCCATACGACTTTCGGATAATGTCCTGTCGAGATTTGTCTCGTCGGATCATGTCAAGGAGGATAAAAAAATTTTCTATAGATGGCGACGTGGATTTCGTCTTTTCGGTCAAATGACCATTCGGAAAGTGTTCATCTATGCGAAAAGGAGACCACCCCATGGTAGTACCTCTGATTTGGCTGCGTCTGCTGACATACATAGTATGTCGGTCTTAATTTTTTAAAGGTGGCGCTACTTGTTTATTTCACTGAGGGACTCTCACAATAAATTTTTAAAAGACGGAATAAAATAAAATTGGCAAAAATTTAAGAGTCGCGCAAATGAAATAGAATTCGCGAATTTATTAACAAAATAATGAATCAAGGTTTTATAAAAATTCGTCATGAAAACAACGAAATTTCCTTGCCTTTATCGAAGAATGGAAACTTGAAATTATTGGTTTTAAAACAATATTTTCCAAACGCGGTAGGTTTAACCTATATTACAAATCATCAAACATATTATAATTAGTATCTATTATTAAATAGAAATAAATGTGTTATTTTTGTTGTTTTCCAGCGAATTAGTTGCGTATGTTGAGGGTATTGACGGTCCTAAAATAGTGGGAACAAACAAAATGATGATTTTCAAAGTCTTTCTCGCCAATGATAATGGTGAAAAATTACAGTTGATATCTTGGAACGACGAAGTGCGCATGATTGAGCCCAAAATCTCTGTCAATAATATTTTGCACCTTGAAAGAGTTTATTTAAAGCCAAGTCAAAGAGGTAAATATAATAGTGGTTCTGAGGATTACGAACTGGTAGTTCAATCCAATTCCAAAATTAATGTCCTTGGACGTCGAGAATCTAAGGAAGAAGAAAAGAAAGCTGAAGTTGAAGAAATTGTTCTACCATTATCAACTTTT
The DNA here is from genome assembly GCA_018835575.1 of Cotesia chilonis. Lineage (NCBI taxonomy): Eukaryota > Metazoa > Arthropoda > Insecta > Hymenoptera > Braconidae > Cotesia > Cotesia chilonis. Next base: position 334,089 of record RJVT01000103.1, read on the forward strand.
CAAGACCTCTGATCGTTATCATGTCGAGATGTTCGTGTCCAAGGATATTTAAAATCGGAAATAGGTCCCTAGCGGATTCGTGGTGACGGTCAAACGACGGTGAATTCACCGTAAATTCACTTTAGCGATGAAAGAAAGTCTATTGATGGTCGAACAACCGTCGTTCGACGGTGAAAAATAAGTCAAGTTGTGAATTATTCTAACGGTGATTGCATGGTTCATAAAGTAAACATTGTCCAAAATTTTCTCCATTTTTTTTTTTATTCGATAGCCATGATTTCCCGATCCTTTGATTGTCTTCAGACATAAGTACAACAGTGAATGACTGGTAAAAATTCGGTGAATAAAGAGTATTTCGTCGGTGAATCCACGGTAATCTGTGGGTGAATTTAAGGTCAAATGGCGGTAAAGAAGATAATGACGGTAAAGTAGAAATTTTATAAACGGCTGAGTGAATATAAGTTTGATTTGTAATTATAAAAAAATTCCATAAAATAATATATAAGGCAAATAAAGTACAAATAAATAATTAACAAAAAATAATTTGAAAAAAGATTCAGTCACTACAATTTTTGACATTATCCAAAAAACACTTTTTATAAATTTTTGTAAAATTTCAAAATTTTTTTTTTCATAAAATCTTACCCTGATAGCCACCTTACCTATAACTTACTGTCAATCTACATCCGCAATTTGAAGCAAACTTGACGGAAAGAGTTGGCAAAGCGCGCGATTACCTACACGGAAAAAAGTAAACTGTAATAAATGATAGTCGAGTTGTAATAAATAATGATCAACTGATAAAAATTACCATTTCAAACAGTAAAATCGTGATTTTACTAGTCACTATGTAATATTTATTATTTAAATGCTACAATTTATTGTTTACACGCTAAAAAATACTATTTCAAACAGTAATAATCGCTATGTGAAAGTCGAAAATGTTAAAGTATAATAATTAAGAACTTTGACTTTGATATTTATAATTTCGTATGTAAAAAATAATCGTATGATATTTAAAAAATATAAACTACAGTTAGTAAATTTCTATAAAAGCAACGTCAATATTTACAAAGTAAAATGGTAAATTTTAAACGCAACGCTAAAGATGGAACTGTAATTATTGATGTGCTTCGACGGGCAAAATATACATTTTAAAAGTAGAATTTTTACTGTTTCAAACGTTAAATTCTCCCAGAGTGTAGGACCTTCCCCTTCTCCTTATTTGTAACGTTAGTGCTCTTGCAGAGCATTAGCATGTACTACAGTTGAATCGCGTTGAGTCCGGCTTGTTTTCTTTGTTTTTGAACCAGACTCGCGTTAATAAGAGAGAGACACAAGGAGGGCTCATAATGCGACTCGACTGTATTTTTTTTGCCAATGCGCATGACTTTTTTAACACGTGTTGGACAGCACCGATTTCAACACTGCCAAGATAGCCAGAAATACGTGGTTAATAAAACTCCTGACAACAATGACCCTCCAACGTTCTTATAGCGTTGCGGTTAGGTGATAGTATCGCGTGCGTTAAGGTTACTATTCGAAACTCGGTTAGGGCAATATTTTTCTGAATTTATTTTTAAGGCAAGCGTAAGACTTCTTCACAATGAATGAATGCAAATGTGATTGAAATCTTATCCCCTCCTCCAGCTCCTCTAAAAAACTCCAAAAATAAAAAATGTAAAAAAAAAATATTAATTAAACAAAAAAAAAAAACAAAAAAAAGACAAATAAAAAAAATTTTTTATTTATAGTTTTTTTTATTGTTAATTTTTTTGTTAATCCCGATAGAAATTTAATAAATTATATCCGAAAATAATATTTAAAACTATAAAATTTAAATAGTCAGGGTTGTTATTTACTATTATTATTTTTAAAAATTACTTGGCGTGATATTATAAAATACATATTAAAATGGCGATTTTTACTGTTTGAAACTGTAAAATTTATAAAACCACTGTTGTTATTTACTATAGTCATAGTCACAATTTACTCGGTACGATAGTATAGACTACACATTGAAATGGCAATTTTTACTGTTTGAAACTGTAATTTTTAAAGATGAAAGAGTCGTTATTTACTATAGTGACCGCTACTAATCACTTATTTTGGATATTAAATTATAAATTGTGGCTTTTATACTTTCTACATTTAGATTTGTAATATTTACATTTTTGCCACCCCGATGTCCACTGTACAGTTTGAAACTGTAAAAAGTAACCGGAATCCGAGTGAATTTTACAGTTTACTTTTTTCCGTGTATTAGTTACCTATAACTTACTCTGCAACTAGACGTCAAAACTTGCTGTACAAGTATTTCCTTCAAATTGTAGTAAAGTTGAAAGGAAATTTAACTACAAGTTTGATTGTTAACTTGTATTCAAGTTGCGGCCGTAGATTTCCGTCAATTTGCTTACAACTGTTGTTGAAAGAAGAATTACCGCCAACTTGATGTATAAATTAACCGTAACTGCTGGAAGTCAACACTTACTGAGAAAGCGCTGGCTATCAGAGTAAATTTATCATAAACTCATGAAATTAAAGATTTCTTTATAGTTAATAAAATTTAATGCATTTATTTTGGGTGACAAATTCGGAGAATGAGTTATTGTTTAGAGTTCGTGAAATAGAAATAATTATCAAAACAACAACAAGTATACGTAAAATAGATCGTGATTCAAAGACATTTTTGATTCACGTTTGGTATAGCATTACAGGAAAATCTCCTGACGATCGATCAGATGATCCGAGTTCGATTCCCGGTCTGGGCAATGTGATTTTACACTGATTTTTTTTTTTTTTAATATTATCATATACGCGAACATTTTACGAGCTTAATACCGATTATTCTGGGTGAATTAACTTATTTTGTTACATCGGATTCCTATAATGAGACGGTGAATCGACCGTAATGAGCTAGTTTTATGCTAGTTCTATGCGGGTGAATTAATGGTCAAATGTCGGTAAAATCACCGTGAGTTCACCCGTAAAAAAAGGTATTTCTCGGATCTTCAGTCGATAAGTCAACAGTCAAAATTATTCACAATGATACCTGATAAAGACCGTCAAATCACTTCATATAGACTAATGTTTGACTGCTGTTTAACCGTGAATTGGCCATATTATAACCGTGGCGTTGAAACCGCAAGGGGTTTATTGAAAACGAAAGAAGGACGAAACGACATTTTGATAGGCTCTATTACTGACGGTGATTATAAGCTTGAAATAAGGCTGCCAGGAATTGTTGAAAGTTTAGAACTAGCGAAGTGCAGTCACGTTGAAGTTACCGGTCTTCTCCAGTCATTCGCCAATCCCTTGCATATTTTAATAAGACATCCAGATGATATCAAACTTGTAGATGACGCTAAAATGCCATTTGTAAAGATGTTGAAAGTCACTAAATCGTTGACAAAGGTATCATCTACGCCGACTAAGTAAGAGCAAGTATACACTGTACTTATTAATTTAATCATTCATTAAATGTTAAAGGTATGAAGTATTTATGCAATACTTTTTTTAGGTTATGTATTAACTAATGTATTTTTAAATTAAGAAGTATTTAGTCTACTGGGTAGACAGCCATAATTGATATTATTTTTGTGTCGTTTAAAAACGAGATAAAATTCTGACATAAATCTAAAAATTATTGCATGAAAATTTTACATAAAAAGGTAAAGTTACATTATTTAGTAGTAACAAAAAAAAAAATGAAACAAAAACTCAAATTTTTTTTAAATCTATGTTTTTATTTAAAAAAAATATGAATTAAAGATTATTTTTAAGATTCAAAAAATTTTTTTCTAAATAGAATACGAAGGATTGACGAATGTAATTATTAATAGATAATGATTTAAGAATTGGATTAATAATAAAGTCACTTTCTTTTCACTTCTTCTATTAGAAAGATATATTTCAAATATTTATGTTTGGGTTACTTGCAAAAAAACGTTTCAATTTTATATTTGTGTTACTTGTAAAAAAAAGTTTAATTTTTTGTTTATGATTTTGAAAAAAAAAAATCTAAATACATTTACATGTATTAAAATGTGTGACAATTTTTCTTATATGAGTAATTCTCGAGAATACTTTGAATTTACTTTTCAGATGTATATGATCGCTTTGGATTTAAAAATGTTGAGAAAACTATTATTTCAAATTATTATATTAATTTGAATATTTTTTATATTGTATTCTTCATTAATAAGCGAATAGTTTATTGAGAAAATTAAGAACAATTATTTTAAAATATACTTTATATATTTTAAAATGGAAAAATTTATACCATGTGAGATATAAGAATTACAAATTTATGGTTGTGTGTTATTCTCGAGAATACTTAATATTCACTTGATTACTTAATGTTGATCTACGTTCTCAATTGTCAAAATGTTTTTTATTTTTCGCATTCAATGTTTGTTCTTTAATTGTCTAAAAAATATTATCATTAGAATCCTATTAAATTTAAAATAAGGATTTAATGATTAAAAAAATAATTATTTGATCGTTTAAATATTAAGTGTTAATTTAAAAATTAATAATATAAAATTTTGATTACGTCTTACTTAATATCTCTCGAACAAAAAAGTTGTGATACATATTTATAGCACACTCTATTCATAAAACTTATAAGTATTTATAAATATAATAAATATACTATGTAAGCCTGAGACAATCTCTATGAAAAAGAACTGAATAACTTTAGAATAACTATGTAATGATGTGATACATCTTATAAAAAAGATCTCATAATATAATGTATGTTACCGAATAATAATTTAAATTCTAATACGATGTTATATTATGTACGTAACTTCTAGGTGATTAAGAATTATGTAAAATTGAGTATTGTTGTCAAGAATATATATTTTATACTAAGGTTTGAGCCCCAGTAGCTGCTCAGGAACCCGTACCCGCTCACTCCATCCATTTGCATATCTATATTTGTGTATACAAATACATGGAGTGAGCAGGTACTGGTGCCTGAGCAGCTACTGGGGCTTTTACCTTAATTTCTTTTAAAAAGATGTGTTTAATCTTAGAATAACTATGTAATAGTGATGTTGTGATACATAAAAAACAAACAAAATTGAGTACTGTCAAAAAATATATTTCATACTAAGTAAATAATAATTTTGTTTTAATTGTTACTCTCCAATTACCAGCACTATACAATATGTATATTTAGTAATATTTATAATTAATGTAGCGCTACAAGCGCGCGATGAATATCTAGTTTTGATAAATAAGTAATTATAAATATATACTCACTTAGTATTCCGTGATTTCGCACCTTCTTTTTTTTTCGGAATATACGTTCCACCTCTACTACATCACATGTAGCGATAATAATATTTTAGATTGGGATAGTCATCAACATTTTTATTATTATTCTCACAGTGAGTCTTCATTAATTTCGAATCACAATAGACTAGATTTGAATTAACCGCCTATTTTATCAAACTTTCAGTGGGAATGGAACAACTCTGATACTATACAGTAGTATACTATTCTCACAAAATGTAATGTACCAACTTAAAAATAAAAAATCTGGAGCAGAGTAACTATCCGCAGAGAATCTCAGATACCAAATGGAAACGGACTAACTGTGATACTAAACATGTACTATCCGCATCGAACTAAACTGTACCAACTTCGAAATAAAAAATTTGACCGAAATTAGTAAAATCTTTCGTAGTATCGAAAAACGGGGGAGCGAAAATTTTATAAATTAGGATAACGTTAAATAATGAAATAAACAATATAAATTTTAGTGTTTTATAAAAAGGACTAATAATTGAAATATTTAAAGCGAGTGTCAAGTGTTGATATGGACGTAGTAATAAAATAAATCGAGTTGAAAATATGATGAGGTTATGTTGACATCTGACTCGAGAATAGAGGCACTGTAGCCTCACGCCTACACGTTCACACACATTTTATGTGTGTTGTTGAATGTGTACTTGGCTTGAGGCACTATCGTGCCTCCGGATATGAAGCGGTAGTCTAAATTATAATTTTTCAGAGTAAATCAGTAATTTTTAAAACATGTCAAATTCCACAAAAATAAGTTACCGTCCGTTTTCTTACACTTAATCATTTTCATAGGGAATATAAAAATTAGGATGGAGAAGTATTATTTGAAAAAAAAAAAAATATTACTATCCTACTTCTATAAATTTTTAAATTTTATTTCCAGATTTTTTGTTTATTAATAATAACTTAATACTGTTAAAATATACTAATAGAAAAACTCTGAGCAACTATTCATCAGAAATGGGACGCTGCAGAAAAAGAATTTCCAGTAAATTTTTAATAAATATGTTATTTTCAAAAGTTATTTAAAAATCAAACTGAATTTCTGAAGAATTTTAATATTTCTTTAGCTGATCACTGCATTTCTTGATTATTATTTGTTATAAATAATTTATTGCAATACTTCCAAAAAAAGTTATAAATTCTAAGTATGAGAAAGTTGATCGAATTTATCGTCTATTTTGAATTTAATTTTAAATAACTTTCGAGACAGTATTTTTTCAAAAAATTTAAATGAGTTTCTAAACAGAGCATCCGATTTCTTACAAAATTATTTTAGTCTTTCTTTCATACAATATACGGAAGGCATAAAATACTAAAAATAAAAAAAAACGTTTACTTTTATTTAGATAGAAACTATAACTATCCAATTTTTCATTTAATCGAAAAATGATCTTATCTGAAAATTGCAAAACATAATATAACTTTATATCTGAGTATAACGAAGATCAAACGAAAAATTATTTTTTTCTTACGAAATATTAACAACATAAAGTAATTTTTAATACCTTTTGTAATTTAAAATTGAGTATAAGAATTCCTATACTCAATTTTATATATTTTACATAATGTATTAATACATTTCTACAATTATGAATTAAAGATGTGATAAAAAACATCTATCTTAATTATAACAATATTTTTTACGTTAAATATTTTCATGAATACGATATATCAAAAATACCCTACTCGGTACATAATATTAATTTAACATTACTGACTTATTTACAACTTTTTTGTACATATACATAAATATTTCCAATCACCAAAACATCCTTTTGGTATTTTTATAATATAATTATTCTTGTGCACTGTAGCTAACATACACGGCTGCTTTATCTTTTCAGGTTCACATACACATAACTTTTCAGTAACAGAACATTTTTCAATATTGTGAACAGTCAAATTTTTAGTTTGATAAAAAAATTTGTTATGGGGTTTTATTTCACTATAGAAAATATAAATTTTTTTATCATCATCATCAGTTCCGAAACAGCATATATTTGTAATATTACCAAAATTTCCATCTTTCAACTCAATGATAAAATCGTTTATTTTCTGACACACGCGGTAGTGTTCTGAAGTATATCGAACACCATTAGTAATAAATCTATTAAATGATCGACATTTTCCTGCGGAATTCATAATCTCTTGCTCTGATGTATTTAGACTATAATTTTTGCCTTTACCAATTAATGTACAACCATTTACTTGAAATGTTTTTTTCAATCGTCCAGTTATGTTTTTCTCGCAAAAAGTTGTAAATCCATCACTTTTCTTTATTGTATCACCAAATGATGGCAAAGATTTTTCAAAAATATATCTTCTTGCTACCTGAATTTCAACATGCGATAGACTTTTTTCCATTTTTAAGATAAAATGATTCTCATTTTCAAAACAGAATGCGTTGTGACACCATAGTGGTCCTAGATTTGATATACTTTTTTCAATGTGTAAAAGTAAATGAATGTTATACGTCATTGCACTTTTACCAAAATATTCTTGATATAAAACCACGTATTTAATTAAAAAAACCCTACAGCTTGCAGTTCTTGTTTTTTTATATTTATGATAGCATGATATTTAATGCTTCTACTAACATAGCTAGATGTTCCAATATTTTTTCGGTAGTAAGCCCTCTAGACAAATGAGAGAATAAAAAAGCAACCACGATCGCCATTCAGAAGCTTTCCAGATTTCTCTCTCCGTAATATTCTTGGAGACCGAGTTATGCAGGTTGGGTGTTTAAACTCCATAATTCTCTCATTAATAATTTCTAGCTGATTAGGACTACCCACGTAATACTCCTTACCAAAAGATGTTAACAGTATATTTGTGTGCTGTTTCACTGCACCCAATAAAAAAGCGTGCATGTAGTCTGGAGACATACCATTAACCAAGTCAAAATATTTCAAATTCATCAGTGGTGAGGGCCCCAAACTCCCATAACATCTTTCCATATTCACTTCGACCTGTGAGTTCCATCTTGTCTTTATTGACGCATCAGTGCGTTGCGGAGGAATTGTTGTAGACATTGTGTACTTTCTATATCCATCAACAAATTCAGTGGGATGCTCGCAAAATGTACATCCATATAAACCATTAAACTTCTTCATATTTAATACCTTGCATCTGGCCACTGAGTCAACAACAGCGCATACTGGAAAGAATTTGCTTACAATTATTCTATTCTTAATTTCCATTGAAAACCATCTTTGAATTTATTCGCTTGATCAACGAATGGTTTTAAAAATAATTGCATATTCGGTTCTTTCTCATTTATCCATAAACCACACATAACCATATGATTCATCTGCAATTTTGCAGGTAATTCATTTATAATGACATATATAGGCCAGGTTGAAATTTTACTCGATTTTGACGCCTGGCATCCATCTGTATTGGAAGTATATGTTAAATTAAATTTATTAGATAATGGTTTATTCGCAGCTGACAATTTCTTGTAAATTTCTCCATCAGTAATGTTTTTTATTACATTACCGTCCAATTTTTTCATCCTTCCTTCAAAACGGTCGTTTAGAGCATTTTGTATTTCACTATCTTGTAAAATTGTTTTGAGTTGTGTTTCCATGTCCAACGTTAGAAAAAATGAAATATTTGATTTATTATTCTCAATCCCACAAGCCGCACACTTCAGGTCTCCAGAGTGTGAATTCAGTACAAATATAAAACAAACAATTAGTACAAAACATATGATAGGAAATCATTTCATCTTTAAGTTGTAATGTTTTAAAAAGTTGATATTTTGATTCTGGAACTACATTTTCACCGAACAAAGTGTTAATTAGAGACAATATTGATGTTATAGTTGTCCACGTTAATGATTGCTGAGCTCCCAACAGTAATGTCATTAGTAATGCTTCACCTCTCGTAATTGAAGTACATTTACATAGCGTTTGATTGTAACTTTCTTCAGTAGTATTCCGATGACTTTGTTTCTGTAAAAAATAAAAAAGGATTACAGTAATTATTAGTCGAATGAACATATGTGTTACTACATTGAAATAGTACGAAGATAATTAAATTTATTAACTATTTCTTTATTGCACGACAAATATTTTGAAAACCAATGACACTGATGAAAATCATAGTGTTTTTACAATGATGAAAAGCAGCATGTTTGTGTGTAGATAATATACGTTTTAAGTCTTGATTATTGTTTCTTTTTCATTTTTCGAAAATTTTGTGGATCCTAAAAGTGTAAAATCACAGTACATATCTGTTAACCTTATTAAGTGAGCTAAAAAATTTTGAACAGACAGAAAAAGTTGCAGACTATTTTTAAGCCGGAAACGTTTTTAGGTTCATAATTATATCGCGTTCTTTTTATTAAAAGGGCGTATAAAAATTTTTTTTTTCTTTAATCGACTCTGAAATATTTGTAAAGTATAAGCCTATGAAAAACATGAGAAAATTGTTATTTTGTATCAGATCTTTTAGCTTAAAGCAAAAACATTATTAAAGCCTCAGTGGTGTATAGTTTTTTTAATAAAAATTAATTATTGATTTGAGAAAAATATAAATAACTAGAAAAGTTTAGTATATATTTCACAACTACAGCAGTAAAATGAGAAATGTCTCAGATCACATGATATTGTTGACCGAGGCGAAGCCGAGTTATTGTTTGCGGTGTGTATGTTATTTGTCTCTTTGACGAAGGCGGAAAAAGACGACTTCGTTCAGCACAGCTGGAGTAAAGTTGTCGTTTTACGCCCGGTGAGCTGAAAAACTACTAACTTTTCGACTTATTCGATTTAAAGTGTTTACGTTGCTGATACCGTAAGAGTTATACAAGCAAAAATTTTTTTCGGGACTGTTATAAATTCGATTTGCAAGTTTGATAATGTTTAGAAATTTCAGCTTCAGAACAATATTTTTTATCGATTTGGATACAATAAAATCAAATTCTGCAACATTTTTTTACATCAATCATAATAATGTATACTTAAAAAAAAAAAGTTTTTTTCTTTATTTGTCTATATATCTTTCAGTTATATTTTCCGCTGGTACATGTCCTTATGGCATGTATGGAGAGATGTTTTTTTAAATAGAATAAGTTGAGAAGTCTGTATTTTCAGTATCCTTGTGATTTCTTTGCGATTTAGGCCAATAGTCCATTTTTATAAAATATATATATATATTGTAACGGTTTTACTCGTTCATATTGGCCCCTTTATTAACTATTAACTAACAAAAACTGACTCTAAAAATTATAAACAAAAAGGGCGCCACCAGGATTTTTACTCGCGGTTCCTGGAACCGGTCCAGAGCTGAGTATTCCTAATCTTAGGTAGAGAGAGTGGAGGAAGGTGCTGTTGAATAAATAATCAATGATTAACAATATCTATAGATTTATTAACAATTAAAATTGACAAGATTCAACTATGAGACAACTTTTTACAAATTCACACACACACACACACATCCTTAATTAACTAAGCTTATAACTATAGCCTAACTCAACGGCTAACCAGACGACTCTTCACTCGGTGCAAATACAGCATTGCACTGAGGTCGTCTAACTGAGACAATTTTTACTGAATTACCTCACACACGTTGCTTAATTCTAAACTTATCAACTATAGCCTAACTCAACGGCTAACCAGACGACTCTTCACTCTGGACAAATACAGCATTGCACAGAGGTCGTCTACTAACTAACTAACTGCCAACCTGACACTATTAACACTCTCTATCACACATTACCCACTCTAATCTTTACACACATAACCCACACTTGAAATAATTTTAATTATAAATGTAATTGGATAAAATAAAAATTTAAATTAATTGAAAATTACTAAATTGAACAAAATTACAAAATCTAATTATTTAAACAGTGATAATAAACTGAACGATGTTAACGCTTGACGACCAAACTCTATTCTGACTTTATTCTAGCTATGACTGTCAAAAATTTCAAATGCTAATTTTTCCTGAATCACCGGATTAAGATTCCTAACAGATTTACTTCCTCGTCTTAACAATATAATGATGATTCACCAAATCAAAAGGTCTTAACATCCTTTCAAGGAAAAATTAACCGATTTTGAGTTTACTTTACTAAATCTATTAATCTAATTAATTTCCAACAATGATTCCAAAATACTTATATATAATTTCCAGCAATTAATCAATTTCACCAGAATTTTCTATGCTAAATTTTCAACACTATTTTAACTATTTTCCTGGATTTACTATGTCTAAACTATTAATTATTAATTTACAATAAATTTACTCTACTAATTCCGAAGGCTTCGCTTAAATTAATTAATTTTTACAACAAAAATAATCTCAATAATTATTTCTTAATACATATAAAATTAATAGTAAAATTCTTAGCAAAATTATAATTAATAAAATTCTTAGTGAAATTATTCTTAACAAAAAATCTTAGCGAAATTACTCTTAACAAAATTCTTGCAAAATTTTAGCAAACAAAATTCTTATGAAATTATTATTAATAAAATTCCTTGTGAACTTTTAATTAACAAAAATCTTAGTGAATTTATGCTTAATAAAATTCTTGCAAAATTATAATTCTAGAAAATCGACAGAAGTCGAAACTTCAATTTAGTTAATTAGAATATTTGATAGCTCGGCTGGCTATGACCTTGGGTATTTAGAATTTATCGCGACAGAGAAATATTTTGACGCTCGACCAAAATTCCTCGAGTAAAACGCTTGCTGATTATTTTACAAACACAAAATTAATCAGTTCAATTAAGTTAATTTCTATAGACTAATAATAATTAATTTAATAACTTCTCCAGATGTTAATTAATTTTCTCGATTAATTTTCGTTCGTTAAATTTTCTCGAGAAGAATTATATTTGATAATTTCTCCCGCAAGGTCAATTTGAGTGACTCTCGGGTTTATGCCCCCATGAAAATCACTCAACTCAAACTATCAAATTTTCTTATAATACAATTAATTAATAAATAAAAATTCATTTAATGAGAAGAGGTTGAAAAGGGACCGAGTATATACCGCGGTCCAATTTTCTACCACGGAGTAAAATTCAGTACCTGAGAAAATATGATTCTCGATGACAATCTAAAGGCTCCGAATCCAAAATCCAGGTATTTCTCGCTTGGCCTGAGTTGTCCAAATTCGCCAAAATTTACTCCGGGTCTCGAAAATATCAACTTGATCGTACCTGTAACAGTAGGAAATGAATAATGTTGTTCTTAACCGAAAGTAACTTAAAAGTTTTTATCGCAGCGTTCCTAAACCGAACGTGCGAATAAATAATTACCTGTTATCGAAATTTTCCAACTGGTGCAGTTGACGATCCAACCTCTTCTGACTCTACGAGTCTTTCGCACTTGTATACTTACCTATTCCAACCTTCCCCCCCCACTTAATTACTATCTAGGAAGGGCCCGAAGATCGAGGCGCGCCAGTACTGAGTCGACTAATTACCGATATCCGGTGACTTATCGATTTAGGGTAATTTTACCCTGTTACAATATATATATATATATATATATATATATATATATATATATATATATATATATATATATATATATATTAGGGTGGGTCAAAAAATCAACTATTTTTTTTTTACAATTAATACAGAAAAATGGGTTACTCGGCACCTTAAAAAAATTCTCACCAAATATGAACTCTTAATTTTAATAGGAAGATCCTCCGCGTCGCAGTTTTTCATTTTTTTCTCAGTCCAATAGAAAAAAATTCATTCCTCATCATTAATTGGTCGTACAGAAAAAATTTTTTGTAGGAAATTTAATGCGCTACAAAAAAGGTATCTTATGTTTTTTCCGTAGACCTCACCATTTCACTAATATTGAAGATTTAAGATTGATTATTTTAAGTCAAATGTCACTTTTGTTTATAAATTTTATAACTCGACAAGAAATGGCTATTATTGAATGGGCAATAGAAATTTTGTAGCAAATTAACTGCTCCATAAAAATGGTATCTTATGTTTTGGCGATTAAATTAAGCGTTCAAAAGATATTCATCATCAAACTTTCATGTATACCGATTTTAAGAGTTTTTGATTAAATAATCCCACAAAAAACAGTTTCACTGTAAAATGCCGCGCCAAGTACACGTCCAACTATTGTAACAGAGACGATGATAACCTCATTTTTGCAAAAATAAAAAAATCTGATCTTTACAAAAAAATATACATCGGAAAAAATTGAGGGTACTCAATGACGCGCGCCAAGTACGTTTGAAAAAATGTTTTCAATTGTTAAATTTGCTACAAAAACTTTGCAATTACTGAAAATCACAGCAGTTGCTTAGTTTTTTTTATTTTATATTTTTTTCTAAAGAGCAAATTTTTCTTTCGTTTTTTCATAAGCAAACTACACCAATTTTTCTTTGAATTTCACTATTTTCAATGAGTGTTTGTTTTTTAATCAGAGTTTTGTGTACTTGGATTTTTTATTTCATATTTTTTTGTAAAGATCAGATTTTTTTATTTTTGCAAAAATGAGGTTATCATCGTCTCTGTTACAATAGTTGGACGTGTACTTGGCGCGGCATTTTACAGTGAAACTGTTTTTTGTGGGATATCTCTTTTTTTTGTAAAGAATATATTATGTAAAAAATAATTACATTTCATATAAACACTTTAAAATTTTAAATCCGGAGACACGTTAGTGTCTCGCGCCAAGTACACGTCCAACATATGGCGTGAGACAGCGTGTCTCTATTCTCTTATCTTATGTCATTATAACCTTCTTACATATTTGGGTCTATATTTCTTTATTATTGCCAAGACACCTGACACCTAACTATTTCTATTAAGTTTCTATCTACGGATTTTACACATATTATAAAAAACTATTGGGTATGAACAATTATTTAATATATTTCAAATATGAAAATTTTTGCCTTCGCCTGTTTTCGATTCTACGAGAGATTTTACAAATTTAGGGCGAATTTTGTTATTTCGAAGTTGGTAGCACTTAACTTTATCTACTAACTATACTTACTTTACGTAAGTTCTAAAACTTTAGCACCCATAAGTAGTTAGTATACTAAGAAGAAATTTTGTAATGAAAAGAAAGACAACCTGCGTAACTTTATACAGTTTCCACTGGACTTATGAAAACATTAGCCTGGGCGTTAATGCCACGCGCTACACTTATCGATTTTATTCTGAGTAGTCAGTAAGTTTTTTTCTCCAGAAGTCACGTTTATTAATCGAGCGCGTAATTCGAATTCAAATATGTCAAATATAGAATTTTTGATTCTGTGTTGGAAGTAAAGCCTAAAAGAACTCATGTTAAAAGTAGTTTTTCTGAAATTGAGTGTAGACAAATACTATTTTTAATTTAGTAGAAAAATCTAACAAATCTGTGTTGCAAACTATCCATAATGTGATTGGTAAAGTATATCATGAGCATGGAAATATATACAATTCCAATGTATCTATCTATTAATTATGATTTTAAGATTAATTATGAGTTCCATGCAATCTGTTATTTATTAATAACGACATGATAATGACAATAAATAATAATAACGACAAACTGAGATCAATAACGATGATACTAGTCATAAAGATAATAATAAACATAATTATAATGGAAAAAATGTTAGAAATTTTTTAATATAGATATAAAATGTAAAGTTTTCAATTGATTTAGTTGATCAATCAAAACCTAAGAGAGTATGCGGCTAATTTATATTTAGTTTTTTTTTTTGCTATTTGGTACTATGAGAAAACAAATTCGCTTTTTCATTCGTAATTGAGCTTTAAAATTGAGCAACAATCAACCCTTCATATTATGAGTATAGCAATACCTGCAATAATTAATTTAATTCTGAACTTTTAATTTCCGCGGGAAAAATACAAATTTAAATCAACAGTTTTTTTAATTATAAAAAATGTTAAAGTTTCTTTTTTAATATAAAATCTCTAGAATGAACTATCAAACAATTTTACATATGTACTTTTTGAATGATATATTCTCTTCTGATTAGAATTTATTTATTGACTAGAGCCATTACTTAAAAGAGCTCAAATTGTTTAGTTTTACTTTCTTCGTGAAAGTCAGGTAATCAAAGTCTAAGTGATTCTGTTCGAGCGGTGTACAGATGTAGGTAGCGTTTCAGTCGAATTGAGCGGAAATTTTAAACGACGATATTCTTTTCAAAACAAATGTTAATTATGATTTATACGAATTGTGTTATTCATAAATAAAAATATGATAATAAAAATAGATAATAATACAAATAATGATAATAATAATAATAATAATGACAATACTAACAATATCAACGAAGATAATACTGATAATAATTATTGTGGTAACAATAAATTAATGATAAAAATAATAGTAATAATAATATTTATCATTATTATTATTATTATTGTCATCAAATTATTGAGCATTGAAGTATTAAATTTGAATTTACAATGTTCTTGATTACAAAAATTGTTAAAATGTTTTTCAAATTTCTACAAAATGGAAAGCTTCAAATTGATAATTTAGTTTAGCAATGCGAACCAAAGAATATATGTGGCTTATTTATATAAAATTTCATTGATATTACTCGATACTGTAAGAAAAATGAAATTTTAATTTATATATATATATATATATTATAATCTTATGAACATTTAATATCCGCGGAAAAAGTACAAATTTTGAATTAAAAATTTTTTTAATTTGAAAAAACGTTAAAATTTCTTGATTTATAATATTTCTAGAATTTACAATCGAACATTTTCACACATGTATTATTTTAAATCATACTTTCTAATTAAGTTTTATTTATTAATTAGAGTCAATACCGAAAAGAGCTAAAATTGTTTGGGGTTTGCTTTCTTTATAAAAGTCAGTTTTTCTCTGAGTAATTCTATTCGAGCAGTGTACAGATATAGGTGGTACTTCAATCAAATTGAGCGGAAGTTTTAAATAACGATTTAACAAATTAACAAAATTTAATTAATCATGCTAATAATAACATAATGATTTAGATATACACATTTGCAATGCTCTTTAGTCGCATACAGATGTCACTACCATACATATACGTGTTTAAGTTATTTGAAGATGTCAATAAGTATTTATGTTTACATCAGATCAGTATGGATACTTCTCCGATGTTTTTAGTCGCATCTAGATGTCACTACTGTGTAAGTATATATCTTATTATTATTATCTAATCAGCTGGCTGCACTGGCTGCCGATCCCAACTCTTATTCGGTACCATTATATTGAACTATTCCACCAGGTGGCAGTGATCATAGTCTGTAAGAAATTATTGATGATCAAAATAGACAAATTTCTGTAATTATTTGACACTTTCTGTCAAAATAATTAAATCTTTTTCAGGTTTATGTATCAATATTATCTACTTGAAACTATTACTGCGGCATTTTTTATCGCACTTGCGTAATACTTTTCTTAATTATTGTCAACTTAATTATAAAATTAACTTATTTTAAAAGGTTAGTTATATATTCAATATTTTTATGATATTTATTGTTTTTGTTGAATAATTATATTTTCTTTGACTTTTTAGTAATTCTTTAGTCATCAATATCCGACTTGTCTTGCAAAGCATCAGAGTAAGTTGAAAACACTACAAGTAAGTACCCTATCTTATAAAATATTGTCACTATTCAATAACACATCAATTTTTATTTATAATCTTAAATTATGACAATTATAATGTAATCTCTCAATTCATAATTGTTAAGTAACTAATTTTTTTTTTTCAGCGCTTTGCTGCGGTCAACTACCCAAGGATTTGACATCGTTAATATTCCTGCTTTCATAAAGCAGTTATTAACTATTCTTTTGCTATTAATTAGCAGTCGTCCAGCACTATCTGCTGTCCTTCAGCAGTCGAGTGTTTGCTTTCTGCTATTAACTAGCAGTAATTTTTTAAGAAATTCTGCTTGTATTCAGCAGTCAAGCGCTAAATTTCTGCTTTTCAAAAGCAGTTGTCTCATAATTTTTGCTGTAAATCAGCAATCTAGTGTTGATTTTCTATTAGTAAACAGTCTAAAAATTCGATATAGTAATTTTGTACCATTTAATTTCTGCATTTAATTGCAGTTGTATATACAGAATCTGCTATTGTAGTATGTGAATATTCGCCCGATGGCACGGGGCACGGGCCAATGTAAATACTATATCTATATCTGTACCCGTGTCAGTACCCGTGCGTGAATATTAGCAAGAACACATACCCGTGCCCCGTGCATATCGGGCGAATATTCACACTCGCTATTGTAAGCAGTTAATTTCCGAATTAAATAAAGTTTTTAATAAAAATCTCAAGCTATTACACTATATTTTAGTAAAATTTTGAAAACTACTCATATATATACTTTTTAAATAATTTATATATCAGTATTTATTATTTAATAATGTCTAAAACTTTAGATTTTTCTCATATTCGCAATGGTGAAATGTTAATCGATGACGATATCGATTATTTTGCATACTTATTACATTCAATTTTGGCTATGCTGTTCGAGAATGCTGGCATGTACAATGTCCTGAATTAATTGAACCTTTGAATATTCAAAAAAATCATATACAAATATTACATAGTTGTGAAGGAGATTACAATTTTGGTAAAGCTTTAAATATTCATTGGGTTTGTAGCTATTATGATACAAATAATATTTATATTTTTGATTCTATGGGAAATAATAAATTACATGAAAAAAATCGACTCTTTCTTTCTCGATGTTTTCCTAATTTCCCACTCGACTCAAAAACTATATTTCCTAAGGTTCAACTCCAACCAAACAACGTAGATTGTGGTGTTTATGCAATTGCATTTGCTACTTCTCTTGCACTTGGAGACTGGCCAGTAGAAAAATCATTTCGTTATGATCATAGTCAGATGAGGCTGCATCTTTTACGAATGTTTGAAAACAGAATCGTTACAACGTTTCCTCGAATTATCAATACTTCTTATTCAGATAGAAAAATTAATATCAATACTAAGTCTGTTTGCAAACCTATTATACATTCAGAGGAAGCGAAAGTGAATCACTCTAAATTATCTAAGAAATTATTTGCAGAATCTATTTTAAATAATACTATAAATAAACGGTTAAAAAATAATGAGGAAATTAATAATAGTAATAATAATAATAACGATGCAATAAAAATTAATTATAAAAATCCTATAAAAAAAAGTTTATACAGAAATATTGATCAATCAACATACACAACTGTATTATCACAGCCAAGGGAAATCATAAATTACTCAAAACTTTTAAATACTCGAAAGGATAATTCCTTAAATCATACTTGTAAATCTTATTCTTTGAATAAAAAACAACTATCTCTCGTTATTGATAAGACAGAAATGTTATTTGACTATCACATCGATGCTTTTGCATATATATTGCATACAAATTTCGACTACTACTTTCAAGAATCATGGAAAGTTCAATGTCCAGAATTCATTGAACCTTTAAATCCAAAAAAAGTTCACATACAAATATTACACAGTTGTGAAGGAGATTATAATTTTAGTAACGCATCAAAGGGACATTGGGTTTGTAGTTATTATGAAACAAAGAACATTTACATTTTTGATTCTAATAGAACTAATGAGATACATGAAAAACATCGAGTTTTTCTTTCTCGATGTTTTCCTGGTTTTCCACTCGACTCAAAGACTATATTCCCTGAAGTTCAACTTCAACCGAACAATGTAGATTGTGGTGTTTACGCAATCGCATTTGCTACTTCTCTTGCACTTGGAGAGTGGCCAGTAATAAAATCATTTCATTACGATCATGAGCAGATGCGTCCACATCTTTTACAAATTTTAGAAAGTGGCATTATTTCTAATTTTCCCAAAATGATACCAATTTCTGATGGAAAAAAATTTAAAAGGAAAAACAATGATTACGTCGATGTCAAACTTAAAACTGCTCAAAAACAATGTAAAAGTAACATCACTGACAATAATTATAATAAGAATAATGTAACACAAATTAATAAAGCAAATGTATTTCAACCACACGAAGAATCATCAAGTCATTTAAATCCCGGTCAAAATCGAGTAATTCGTCAAAATTATAAGATTGATGACGAATCTAAAAACAAATCTGACGATACTGACTATTTCAAAAAACGAAAAATAAATTTTTTGGGTTCGGTAGAAACTCCAGTCACAAAAAAGCGTAAAATTATTGAACTGCCGAGTCTTAACACAGAATATCAAAATATTATTACACAAGGCGGTCGATTAACAGATGCACACATGTATCAGTTCAAACTTATTTTAGCAAACTGCTCGAATTACAACCATCGTGATACTTTGTACTTACAAAGACTTGATAAAATTGAACCTGTGCCGCGATTAGAAAACACATTCAAATATTGTACAGTCAAAATGAGCATTGGGTGTGTTCTTTTTACGATACGAAAAAGCTCTACATTTATGATTCTGCGAATGAAGATCCATTTAATTCATTGAATAATGATCAAAAAATATTTTTACAACGCTTATATCCCTACTTTTTGTTTGACTTAAATTCTATTAGCTTTCCATCAGTTCAGCAACAAACAAATAGTAATGATTGTGGAGTATTTTCCATTGCATTTGCAGTATCTCTATTATTCAAGCAAAATCCTGCAAAAATTGTTTATGATATCAATTTGATGCGACCGCATTTATTGTCAATTTTTAAGACGAATACGCTTACTCATTTTCCTGTAATTTCAAATGAAAATAAGAATACTTTACTTGATTTATCAGTAATTCGAAAGAAAGAAATTTCTGCTTTAAAATACCGCCGTAAACGATATGGGGATTCATCATCAAGTGTTGGCTTACCTGAAGGTCCACAATATGCAGCCGATGATAAGACTCATAAATTTCAAAATATAGATTCTGATCATTCGAATTCAGCTTTAAATATAAGTTCCCTAATAAATATGATAAAGCAGGGACAAAAATTGACCCATGAACACATTCACTATTTTAAATTGATACTAGAAGATTATTCTGATTACGTACACCGTGAAACATCAAATTTGGAGAAGCCTGAAAGAATGGAATGCGTACCTAAATTAGAGAAACACATTCAAATATTATACAGTCGAGATGAGCACTGGGTTTGTTCTTTTTATGATACAAAAAAAATTTATGTCTATGACTCTCAAAATAAACGATCATTAAATGACGATCAGAAAAAATTTCTACAGTATTTATTTCCTTATTTAGACATAAATTCAACATCAGTCATTTTTCCTACAGTGCAATTTCAAGTTAATAAAAATGATTCCGGGATATATGCTATTGCTTTTGCTGTATCTTTTATTTAGACGGAAACCCGATGATATTATTTATAATCATAGTTCTATGCGATCTCATTTATCGAATATTTTTCAAACTCGAATAATAACTCATTTTCCGGAAGTCAACCATAACGTTCCATATTTATCTGATTTAACAGAAATTAGAAAAAAAGAACGCATTGGCCTGTATAATCGGAGAAGAAATGAACGAAAATTGAAGCAATTGGAATGTTGTCAGGAAAAAATTGGTTCAAAAACTAAACAAACTAGTTCAATTAAAAGAATTACAAAAAAATCTGTTAATGCGTCATTTGAGAAAAAATTAAGTAATACACGTGATTATAACGATAAGTCAAATCTAGAAAAAAAATTTGAGAGATTACGAAAAAATTTTGTTCGCCAGAACCATAAGTCTTATTGTCATCAAAAAGTAAAAAAAGAAAAAGTAACAGCTGCAAAAAAAATTATATCAAAATATAAGCGGAACAAGTGCAAACAAGACAATATCAAATTAAAATTATCAGTTGAACATTGCATTCAGAGATTGACAGAAGTTGTAAACAAAAATAGTTTAGCTGAAAGAAGATTAGAAGCCGAAAGAATTGTTAAATGGTGTTTGTGTCAAAGAAAAAATTATTTAGTAATTTTATCAAGAACATTGGTGACATTGAAGAACAAAGCTGAGTTCCATCTTTCCAAGTTACCCGATAATTCTTTAAAAAATCTTGATTACTATACGCTTGTATGTGGCAGATCACTTCATAATTCATCTACTGAAGCTTATTTTTATGATGTATCATATTTATTCGAGAAAATAAGTGATCACATTCTTATAATGAACGCAAAAGGACAATGTATTAATGTTCTACCACTCTTAAGAGATAGTCACGGAAAAAACAATGGATTTGTAATGACTACTGTCGTACTAATCACAATAAAGAAATATATGAGCATTATATCATTTTACTACAGGAAATTCAATCACGACGTTTAAATAGTTTTTCAATGTTATTGAAAAAATTATTTTTAACTTGTCATTCTACTGATAAGCTTGGTCATTTTCAATACTGTTATGAGTCGTTAACTCATTGTGAGTCGTTATTTATTTCTGTAGAATTATTGTCATCTCATTTTCCAGCCGTTCGATACATAAAAAGACTTATTTATCGAATGAAAGAAATTTAAATAAAGTGAATGCATTAGATCGTGCTTTGGAAACTTCAGATTTAGAAACTTTAGTCAATATCACTAATGAAATGAAAAAGAAAGGAACTTTGCTGGATGACGAACAAAACGGAATATGTTTAGATGAAGATTTGCTACAAGAACAGTATAAAGCAGCCTTCACTGCTTTTTCTAAACGATCACTAGATTTACCTCGATATAAATGTATATCATGTCAGAAGTTAAATTTCAAAAGAGATGTCACTGATTTAAATAAAATACGTAACCCAATTGCAACTGAAGTTTGGCAAAATCTAAACAATTTTATCAAAACACAAGATTTTTCACTAGTTAGTAATTATATATGTACAAAGAACTGCTTAAAGAAACTTCGCGCTAATGAGATACCTTCAACTTGTATATTAAACAAAATGTATGTGGGTTCAATTCCTGATGAAATAAAAACCTTAAATAATTATGAAAAGATACTCATTCAAAGAGCTAAGGCATTTCAAGTTGTTGAACGATTAGGAACTATCGCTAAAAAAAAGTTACCTCATACTATGCGAATGCAAAAATTAAAAGGTCAAACGTTTCATCTTCCTTTACCCCTCGAAGAAACGCTAAAAAAATATGCTCTACTACAGATCCTATTAGTATGAATCATGAGTTATATATATTAATTCGGAGTCTACCTACCAAGTCAAAAGTCATATGGGAAAGTTTAGTCAGCTTAGAAAAAATTTTTTCAGCATTATTATGGTTTAAACAAAATAATCCATTATATGAAAAAATAGTACTTCCGGATTGCCCAGAACGTTTAAAAAAATGGTTGATATAAAAAATTTAGTGTTTAATATTGAAGCAAATGATGATGAACAAAGTAATATCGAAGATAAAGATAATAATTTAAATCACATAAGTAAGTTCATAGATGATAACATCGTAATTAGTGACAAAGAAGTTAATTGCAATGGAAAACAAAGTATTAATGCTAATTATGAACCTAATATTATTTTACAAGATTGTTGTAAAAATAGTCATTCAACAAATCAAAGAAATCTCGAATTTCAAAATGATATTAATTATTGTAGTGGTAAAACACCTCTTTCAAATGAAAAATGAAAAAAGTCGACCAACAGATAAATATGAAAGTAATAACAAAACGAATATTACTCAAATATGTGTCGATAAATCTGTTGATACAGATATTGATGTTGTCAGAAGCCTAAATCATGCAACTACAAATATGATGTCTGGGAATGACCTTCTTCATAATGACCACAACTACAGTTTACCTGCAAGTATGATTGAAGGTATTGTTGGAACGTCTGAAAACCTAAATAATAATGATCATAATGTAACCTTGAAATTACTTCTGAGCATCATTGCAACATAAGTCATTCAATAGAACATCATAATAAGTTATCCTTATCTTCAAACATAGAACATGATAACATAGATGCTTCAAATTCAGATTGTATTATTTCTAGTCAAAAATATAGTGATAATTGTCATTCACATAAAGATGTACATCGAAATAGTCAATTACATAAAGACAAACCAATAAATTCTAATGATGAAAAATACAAGATGATGATAATAATAATACTAAGCAAAATGATCCATGTGCAATGATAACTCAAGTGTTAAATCCTAACAGTTCTCAATACGAACACTGTACAATATATCCACTTCACGATAAGAGAATAATGAAACTTCAACAAATATGTATCAAATGTTGAAAATTAATGAAAAACCTTTAGATAATCGAGTTAAAACTTTAGATTTATTATGTTTTCCAGACATCTATCCTTACGGTATTAATGGCCAACATGAGGAGAGAGATGTAAAGCTTACTGATCATCAGTATATTAAAGCACGATTAAAATCTGCAGATCCTCGATTCCGTTTAAATCAACAATATCTGTTCTTTTTATTACATGATGCTAACGTTCGACAATTAGGTCAGGGAATTTATCATACATTAAATGTTATAAATCCTCGAGAACGGTACACAGCAGAAAGTTACTTACAAAAATTAAAAAATGGGCAACTAGAAGCAAACTTAAGTACGTTTTTGCCCGACTCCGAAATTCTGCTCAATTTTGGAGTAAACCGAGAAATAATTTACACTGCATGACTCGTCATTATGGTCCTGCAACATGGTTTGTAACAGTAAGTCCTGCTGAATGGTTATGGCATGATTTGATAGATTATGTGCGAGAAATAAATTCTCCATATTTTGATAAGCTATCTTCTAAAGAAGTCATTACTGCTGATCCAGTTTCTGTTTCTAGATTTATCAATAACAAATTTACAGCCATTCTTGATTTCATCACTTCAGATAGTCAACCCCTTGGTAAAATACTTCACTATTATTGGCGTCTTGAATACCAAGGAAGAGGAATTCAGCATCTTCACATGCTGTTTTGGATAGAAGGTGCACCAATTATGGGTATTAATAGCAACGATGAAATTGCTGAATTCATAATGAAGTATGTAACTTGCAAATTACCAAACAAAAATATTTCACCTACACTTCATAGGCGTGTTACTTCACATCAACAGCATTATCATAATGATTATTGCCTAAGAACAAAAAAACTCAAATCGACTAAAGTTGTTAAAGCCTGTAAGTTTGGATTCCCGCGGCCTATTACTGATAACTTTGTACTCCGAGATCCGGCGACATCAATAGCTGGACGTAGAAGCTTAAAAAGTAAAAGCCGACTTTATGATCTTCCTCGCACTGATAAAGAAGTTAATATAAATGATTATAATCCTGCTCTTTTAAGTGTATGGGAAGGAAATATGGATATACAATTTCTTGGAGAAAAATCAACTCTTTTGACACAGTATGTTACCAAATATGTTACGAAAGAAGAAACTGCTAAATCATCTGAAACAGTTAGTGAAATTAATTCTACTAAGTCTCTTGCTCAACTTTTATGGAAAATAGCTTTTCGTAGCTTAAATCATCGTGAAATAGGAGCTCATGAAGCAGCTGATACTTTATTAGGTCATTCTCTGTATGGTACAGATTATCAGACTATAATAAAATGGCTTGATGTCAAAATGATAAGAAACAGAAAATTAAAGAGTAAAGAGGAAATTGAAGAATTAAAAGAATTGAATCCTGAATCGACTGATATATTTTGTCCTTCAATAATCGATGATTATTATCCGAATCGTCCTGAAGAATTAGAACTTGTATGTTTATACGATTTCGCTCGAGGATATGATGGTAAAAACTGAACCACAGAATAATATAAATGAATATTACAAAATTGGTCCATCAAAATTTTTGAAAGGAAGGTTTCGTAGTTACTTAATAAATCATTACAGATATAATATTGCTAATCAACCTGAAAATTATTTCTATTTCTTTTATTGCTATTTCAACCGTGGCGAAACACAGATGAATTGAAAAATGGATACCAATCTTATACAGAATCATTCATGAATCAGCAAAGTATGCTTGAACGAGCGCAGGAATATCATGAATATAACGAAGATTTTCAAAAAGGTTTAGACTATATTAAAAACGAGATAGAAAAAAAAACTAGCATTGAAAATGATGAAAATAATCAAAATCGTTTAGAAAATGAATCACAAGAACCAGATCCTGCTGAAATGGATATGTTAGCTAAAGAGTTAAAAGACGCTGCTAATAAAGTCCATAATGAACTTACTCTTGCAGAAATGATAAAACAAATGAACCCAGACCAATTAAGAATTTTTGAAAAAATTGAAGATATGAATTCCAACAACAAAAAAATTATGTTGTATGTAAGTGGAGAAGGGGGTACAGGGAAAAGTTTCCTTATTCACGTTATTAAACGCTGGGTACAGGAAAAATTAAATCAAAACAGTTGTAGCGGCTCCTACAGGAATCGCCGCTTTTAATATTGATGGTCTTACTGTACACAGAATATTCCAATTGCCTGTTGAACATGGGTATACTCCTCGATACACAGAATTATCGGATAGTGCTCTAAAAATGCTAAGAGATCAACTAAAAAATGTTACTTTAATTATTATTGATGAAATATCGATGATTTCTAATATAAGTTTGCTATACATTCATCTAAGATTGGTAAGTATTTTCAATGTTGACGAATGGTTTGGTGGACGAGACATTATTTTTTTGGTGACTTACTTCAACTTCCTCCTGTACATGATGATCCTGCGTACAAAATGCTATCATCTTCAGATGCGGAAAAGTTAGTTGGATCTATAAGCTCCAATAATTTGTGGGTGGATTTATTTAGTTATGATGAATTAACTATAAATATGCGTCAGAAACAGACAAATCATATGCTGAGTTATTATCTCGAATGCGAATAGGAGCAACTACGAAGGAAGATATAAAATTAATAGAAAAGAGAAAAATTAAAATTAATGACTCATTATCATATTACGAGAGATTGAAAGAAATTTGCAATTATATTAATGATTTACCGGCAGATACTGTTTGCTTAGTACCTACTTGCAATCAATGTGACTTGATCAATTCTGTAATGCTAGATAGAATTCAATCCGAAGAAATTATCCTCAGTGCTACTGATCATATTGATTGTCCTAAATTTTTACAGAAAAAAGCATCTAAAACTTTGAGTTCAATAGAAGAAGATGCAAGCAGAACTGCAGGACTTCAAAAATAATTAGATTAAAAATAGGCGTAAAAGTGATGCTTCGACGTAATATTGATGTTACATTGGGTTTAGTAAATGGCGCAATTGGTACTGTAAAGTCAATTTCTAAATCGATTGAGAGCAATCAAATTCAATCTATCAATATCGACTTTGCAACTGGTAAAGAGTATTCTATTGAAAGAATCAAAGTAAAATTTCTAATTTTCGATAAAGCGTTCGTTGTAAGAGAACAGTTTCCATTATGTTTAAGCTATGCTGTTACTATACATAAATGTCAAGGTTTAAGTCTAAATAATGCTGTGATTGAAACTGGTAACACTATTTTCAATGTTGGACAATCTTATGTAGCATTCTCACGAGTAACTAAAATTGAAGGATTACATTTAATAAATTTTGATCCGAATCAGATTAAAGCAAACACAGAAGCAATCAAAGAGTATAATCGATTAAGAAAATCTTTCAGAGCTGATCTCCCAGAAATTTTAATTATAAAAAACGTTGGTCAAAAGTATGGGATTTGATTTGGGGGATGCAAAATATTTGGACCAAAGTGAGCAAGAAAAAATAATTAAGAAAAAGACATGTATTGATTTATTAAAATTCCACGGATAGAAATTGCGATGGTAATTCTAGCTGTATCATTTCCATTTTCAGTGTATTGTCCACAGAAATAATGCAATTATTATTAAATGAAAATGGAATTCTGAACTCAGTACAGAATTGTGTAAATTATTTGATATTTATGTAA